>LR753326.1:1603818-1935673 GCA_902729485.2 Mus minutoides | reverse complement strand
GGGAGGGAGGGAGGGAGGGAGGGACCAAGCACAATGTTTCCTTATTCTTCTGTCATAGAGTTTGTCCCAGGATGACTGCATGCCATGTAGTTTAAAACTTACAGGGAGCCTTTGAAAACCGAAGCTTCAAAGTCTATAAAACTGGTTCCTTGTAGGATGAACTGATTCCAGCCTCCAGACTTTCTCTCCCCCTATCAGTTGGATTCCAATGCCCACAATCTAGCTATAGGTGCCACCAATAAAGGGTTAGCCCTTGGATGATATTGACATAGCTATCAGCAATCTGCAGCTTTTCATTTGGGGCTGTGGCATCCCGAAATAAGTTGAAGCAGAAATAATATCCCTGGGTTGAGAGATTTCAAATCCTATTTATTGATAGCTGGAGTACAGAACCAGATATTAGTAAGTAAACAAAGTTGTCAGAGGGTTGAAGTCGCGTTCAGACTCACAGCCACAGTGAAAGAGAAAAAAACAAGAGGAAGAGGAGAAGCCAGCTGCTCTTTATTCTTTGGTGGGTTAAAAGCTTCACTTCACCTGGGGCTCTTTCTTTGCTTTTCCTTGGGCTTGCCTTTCTGCTTTATTCTCTTTGGAACTCTGTAAGGAATCATCAGCATTAAATCCTTCAGCAATGCTTACTGGGAAGCCCAGAGAGGTCACCAATATGACTCAGCAGAATGTCATCTTCCTGTCTGGAACAAAGGCAGCATTCATCACCATTTAGGCGGACATATGATGCTGCTGCTTGTTGAAGCCTCAGCCACAGATCACATCAGTGTCCTGTTACAGAGGCAGCACTGTCCCAGGACCCGCTTGGAATAGGAATCTCAAGGCTGGGCTAGATGGTGGGGGTGTCTCACTCAAGCTTCCAGGAAAATTAAATGCACTAAATCAGCTGGTTAATTATCTGTATCATTGACCTTGGAGCCTTAATGGGAAAATGTATTTCAGACACCGAATGCCTGTAAACAAAGAATTATAAGGTGTAGTACCCATCGCATAACTGACAGACCGGAGTGCATTTAAATACTGCGCAGAGACATAATCCACCTACCCCGAAGCAAACACCTTTCCTCTAGGACATTTGCTTCTGTCCCTCTGATTATACCTTCTTCAATTTTTCCCCAAAGCAATACAATATGTCTTATAACTTCCCTTGTCTTTAAAGTTGTGCTTGAGCAAAGATTCTCCAAGAGCTTTTCTTATCTCCCAGTTGTCAGAAAGTCTTCTACATTTCCTTAACCTTGCCAGAAGCTGAAGTCCTCAGATCCTTCCTACACTGTTGTAGGAATTACCATCAGTGAAGAAAAAGTCTGTAACACACAGCGCTACCATCCTTTCTGTGATCTAACATTCAATTTCATCACCTCGGCAAGTCCCAAGGGCATTGTGCTGTGACTCTGTGGTGAAAAGGGAAACACTGCATGGTAATAGTGAGCCCAACCCAGCCTGCATGAAGCAGGTGTCAGCCCCATGCATCAGTGACCATTCACTGAGCAGTCAGGCATGGCTCATCCTGACCCTGCACCTCAAGGGACATGTGTGGCCCTAAGAGCACACAGAAGAGTCACCAATATTAGAGAAGTCTAAATTCTTGTCTTCTACTCCTTGCCAAAAATTAAGGAACTCAGACTTCATGGTTTTCTGAACATGCATGCCTATATTAAAACCACAGAAATAAGGCACACTACAGACAAGAAAAGGACATAGTACTCCTAACAGAACAATACCTATTGTGGTGTTTCTTTATTACCATTCATTGGCCTGCCTCTCATTTTTCTATGAGATTCCCTCTTTATCCCACTATGGCCCTCCCCTTTGTCCCTCAAACTCTGTGCTTCTGGAAGTCTTCCGCTTGTTCCTGAACGGATTCCAGAGAGATGTCTTGTTTGCTCTCCATTGTGTCAGAAGAACTGGCCATTTTATTGGTTCATCCACTATACTCCTTCCTGTTCCCCACACCATTATTGCTTGATTTGTTTAACTCATAAGGCACCAGAAAGAGTGACTGTCAAAAATGGGGAAGGAATACAGAGAGGAGAGAAAAGAGAGACAGAAGGAATGGGATAAAGGGGAAGAGAGAGAAAGAGACAGGGAGAAGAAAGTACAGAGTGGGAGAGAAGGAGATTATTGAAGCTCCTGGGTTCCTAGAAGGAAATTGGACCTATGCTAGACTTACGTACACCAAGATTTCCACCTTATGGAAGGCTTAGGGTCTGAGACAGCATTCCAGGATGTTCTGGGAGAGACTAGCATCCAGCTTTGAGAGAGAAGCTCTCTGGGCTCAGGCTCACTCCCAGCTAATGTCTGTGCCAAGGAAATTTTCTGTGAGTGGAAGCACTTAACTCCTTAAGCAAACAATTCTGGAAAGATCCATGGAAAATAAGGCTTAGAGAGGAAAAAAAGAAGTTGTTGGTTTCTAATAAGTCCTAGAACTTCATATTACAAGTTCTAGAGTTTTACCCCAAGATTTCCCATATATAGTCTCAGCTGCTCCAAGCATATGCCTAATAGATAGATACTTGCTCCCTGGGAACTGAGAGAAAAGACCCAGGAATCACATGAGATTGTCCATAAGTCAGGATGTCACTGAGAACAAAGGCTACCCAGTTTCAAACACATGGAGCAATGGGTTTTCTCTTGTGGGAAGTCATCTGAGCACTTGTGACATTTGGACATTTGGGGGCAGCTTTCAACACTTTCCATTTACTGCCCGGGGAAGCGACTCTCTCCCTGTCCTGAGCCTTGTGAGCCTGCTTGTGAGATGAATTTGCTAACGAGCTTGGGGGTGGAGATGACTTACGTAGGCTCAAACAGTGTGTAATTATGAAACACAGGCCCTCTAGATCCCACAACCTGGGCAGGCAGTCCAGGACAGAAAAATCAACTCTGGATAGTCATGGATTGAAGTGGCATACTTCACAGAGCTACCCTGGGTATAAAACGGGTAGACACTAGCAAAACTGAAATGTGCATACTCTTTCTTGCGTACCATCTCATGAGACTACAGTCGCAAAACTCTAGAACGGTGCTTAACAAAAGGAAGAAAGCATGAGCCAGGGAACAAGGAGGGCCTCTTTGCCAGGCAAAAAGCATAAAATACAGCTGTAAAGAGAATGTTCAAGCATGAAGAGGGAGAACTATTTAAACTGCAAATCAGGAGGAGCTGGTGTCCAGGAATGTGTATTGGTGACAGGTAAGGCGGGCCATCATATCACCTGAAGCACGCAGGATCTAGCTTTTGTGTTAATTACTCTCCTCTCCGTGGTGACTTGACCAGCTCTGGACTATTTAATTCAGGAATGAGGGAGTGCTAATGGATAAGGCATTGTAGACAGAGTGAATTGGTGCTTCCCGCTGCACTGCTGTCTGAAAGAGTTAGAAATGGGAGCCTGCCAACTGCCCGCACCTCCTGCTTTCCCTGTTCATTCAGCCATTTGTTTCTATTAGGAGCAAAGCAACTGTGGTCATGTAGAAATTCAGAAAGGAGAGTGGATGTCAATAGGACACTTTGGGGAGATTAACATGTTTTGCTAGGAGACTGTTTATAGCCTACTTTATTGTATGGCGTGGTCAATAAAACTCTGACAGCCCGTATTTGAAAAGGAGACCCTGCCTCCCTTCAAAACTTCCAGATCAAAGCTGCTTTGAGTGTTACTGGGTTTGTTTGGGGCTTCTAAAAATGCATATTCTCCACAAAAATTTCCATTTGGCAATTCAGGTGCCTTTGCTCTCCGCAACTCTCGTCGGGTACATGAGGTCTAAACAAACAGACTTATGGTGGGATGCTTCAAAATTCAGCACAGTGACTCATGAAAACCTAATTCAACAACAGCATGGCTCTGTCCATTGCAGGAGAAGCCATCTAAGAAGGGACAAAGGTCCATCAGAAGGAGCCCAGGGATCAGCTCTCTAAAGAAAAAAACCAGGGGCAGGCATAGCAGGAAAAGCATCCATAGAAGGGCCACCCTCTGACCCTGTCACATCTCGCAAGCTTACTTTCACCCTCCTCGGGTTGTCTTCTTAACAGTCTTATGAACCATTACACCAGCACTCTACCTTTAAAATGGGAAATAACACAACCAGGACAAAAATAGTCTCTTCTGTGTTTCAGACAGCATTTATACCCCATCCTCACCCCCTCTGCTGCCTTCCAAGCATCAACCAGTGTGTCTTCAAGATGAGCTAAATCTCTCTGCTTCACATCTTTGCATTTTGATGTGAATTTTGCTTTGGCTAGGCTCCCCAGAAAGCAAAGCCTGAGGCAAAAGCTTATGTGTAGTATTTTTGTAGGAAGTACAATCTCCAAAAAAAAAAAAAAAAATAGGATTAAGGGGCAAAAAATATATAAAAAGAGTGCAAGCTACTACAAGGGTGAATGACTATTGCCAAGCTGGCCACCCTTGGGGACTCATGTCTGGTATTGCCACTTGCTGAATCTTGTGGGGCTGATGTTCAAAATGCCATCTGATCAGCTGTAACTTCAGACAGTGTCTCCAGGGGAGGAGAAAGAATGTAACAGCCAGCTCCCATTACCTGCTGGTCAAAGTTCACTTCATGGAATGAGTATCCTGAATGTCTGTGAGATCCACAGCCTTGCTCTGAGCTGGTCCCAAACCATCACTTTCACTTGAGTTCTTACAAAACTTGAAGCTTTGGGGGATGAGGTGGGAGGTGCTTAGTGCAATGACATATAAGGATGGAACTGTAACTTTCTTGGGGACTGTCCCAGCTCCTGAATAAAAACAGAGAAGCTTATATATTTATTATAAGCTTTGGTCATTATAGCTGGGAAGATTCTCAACTGTTCCAACCTGACAACACTGGCCTGGCCAGTGTCCTGCCATGTGGCCCATTTTACCTGCTTATCTTAGTCTCATCCTGGCACCTGTTTCTTCACCCC
Source organism: Mus minutoides (assembly GCA_902729485.2). Taxonomy (NCBI): domain Eukaryota; kingdom Metazoa; phylum Chordata; class Mammalia; order Rodentia; family Muridae; genus Mus; species Mus minutoides. The sequence goes on along the minus strand of LR753326.1, from coordinate 1,930,773 downwards.
TGTCCATCTGGCAACTTCCTGTGCATCAGTTCTCATCTGAGATACTCTCCTTCAGCCAAGAAGTCCCACGTTAACTTTCCAGCCCAGCTATTAGCTGTTCAGCTCTTTATTTGGCCAATTAGAAGGTGATGGAAAATAATGTGTATGAAATACTAATACAGGATCTGCTTCATTAAAGATTATCCCTACATAAGGCATAGCCAGTACTACTCACCCGATATAGGTGGGAGGACCCAAAGATATACCTGCTACAGTCTCCATGCCCACAAAATTGCACTGCTGGCCCTGTTATGATAGAGTTGGTACTCTAGAGGGGTCCTGATAGAGAAACCAACCAGGCCTTGTGAAGAAGGAAGCTTTAGCCTCAGTATCCTGAACTAAAATGAAGAGATTGTTCAGATGAACTCTAATCCCTCCTATGCCGTTAGTCCTAGGGACATGGTTGCTATGAAGCCTCCACCATCTGTTCCTTCAGGCTCATCGAGCCCCAGGTATGTTCTGTATAATTTACCCACCAGCCAGACTATCCTGGGTGTTCATCTCTGAGACTCTGGATGTCCTTTCCTGTTCCCGTAGTTGAGTCAGGCAGTCTCTCATGAAGCATTCTCATCTGGCAGCACAGACACGACGAGGAACACTCTGGTGAGTTTTCTGAATGCTGTACCTTCTTGGAACGAGGCTACCTGTTCTTGCAGCTTGTTCATATCTTTTGGATCTTAATAAGCCTGACTCCTAACTCAGTGGTCTGAAATGTCCCCTGCTTCATTTCGCAGCCCTCACAAACCTTCATGACAGCCAAGATCAAACAGGCCACAGGTAATTTATAATAGCTGCTCTGTTGGTCATGCTCACCTGAGAACCCATAGGCCCCGATGAAAAAGTCCCAGCCACAGTCCTGGAGACTAGAAACTAAATTGGTAGAAACTAAGCTTGCAAAAAAAGGAAGCACAAGTTGCTTAGCTGGGTGAAAAAGGTACCAAAAGCAAGAAAGAAGAAGAATGGATTTATATCATCTTACAAGTTCCAGTCACCACTGAAGGAAGTCAGGCCAGAAAGACAAGCAAGAACTTGAAGCAGAAAGAATGGCAGACCACTGCTTGCTAGCTCACAGGTTTACACTTAGCTAGCTTTCTTATTTAGCTCAGGACCATTTGATCGGGGAATGTTGCTGCCCACACTGAACCAGGCCCTTCCACATTAACTAATAATCAAGACAACCTGTCAGACAAAGGCATGCCTACAGGTCAATCTTATCTGGGTTGAGAATCTAGGCTTTATCGAGTTGACAAATAAAGCTAACTAGGACATCTCCAAAACTAGTAGTGTCCTAGTTGAGTCCCTAATAGGTCATTTGATTGTTGTATAAGACTGACTGGACTAGGTGAAGTGTCACATAGAATTTGAGGATCCTTCCACAATCTGGCCATTGTGCTTTCTTTGTTTCTGAGACAATCTTGGATGGTATAGATAAGTAGAATGGATCTCTGAATGGAAGGGAAGAGAATCATACATGGTGAAGATGTCGAATCCAAGAAGAACAGATTGTTCCTTCCATCAGATTTCAAGGCAACTGCACCACAGGTGCCTGGCTGTTGTGTGTAAGGAATGGTCCCCTGCCATGGAGAGGTGGGGTACCTAGTAAGAATGGGAGCTGGATCAGCTATTGTGAGAACACGTGCTGTGTGGGCTCAGGTTTGGTCTTCATCCCTGTTTCCATAGCTACTGTTTATGGGCCCCCTACACCTGTACTGAGATTACTAAAGATATTGACTATGGAAATGAGGCCTCATTTCCATATGCTTATGTGTGTCTTGACTAGTTCCTCTGAAGAGCATTCTCTCTGGCAGGCACAACCCTACCATACAGTTCTCTACATGCTTTGTGCCCACTTACCTATGCCCATCAACATACACTACTTCTGTAGACTTATTTGTGGCTGGCTTTCTAATCTTTCCCTCCTTAGGTTTCTAATAGACCAACCAATGCACTCAATAGATGTAGACTATATATAACTGTAGACTAACTATGAGCTGAGCATTAGAGATTAAAGCCGTGACCCTATTTTAATACACAGCATGGCATCAGGTCCTCTTAATCTTGGCATTTCTCCAAAACTGGAGAAGGGGATAAAGAATAGATAACTTTTAAGCCAGATCTCAAAGGGTAGGTAAAAGTTGGTAAAAATAAGTGGGTAAGGGTGGATGGGGGTTGAGATGAATCAATGAGCAACATTCTTGCCATGTTAGCCTGGTGACTTGAGTTTGATCCCCTCAGATTCCACATGAAGATGGCAGGATAGAGACAGTCTTACAAGATGACCTCTGGCTTCCATGTGAGTGCCATGGCACATGACTATGCTCAAATACACACACATTAAGAGAAAGGAAGGAAAGGAGGAAGGAAGGAAGGAAGGAAGGAAGGAAGGAAGGAAGGAAGGAAGGAAGGAAGGAAGGAAGGAAGGAAGGAAGGAAAACCCCGCTCTATAGAGAAAAATCCCTATATCAAGGCCCAGGGCTGGCACAGCACAGGAAGAGAACTGCAGTCACTCTTGCTACTTGCAGAATATATGCGACATAAAGAGAAGTAAGTGTCGCCCTAATAGATTGTGTGGCACCTTTAATCATCATAAGGAACTTGCTCCTGATTCAGTAGGTGACAATAACTCACTGTAGAATTTTAAATAAGATTATCACAGAATTCCACCTCTAGTTATGTGTTTTAATTTCTTTGTAGCATTAGGGAGACAAACTGTAGTGTTAGTGAAACTGTCCAAAAAAGGATGATAAAGACCTGAGCAAGTAACATGGCTATTGAGAGTGATAACTAATGAATGAAGTGTTCTCCAGAAGTTCATGTGACTAAATTATGGTTCACGGCTAACTAGCTTCTCAGTTCTACTGAGAAATGGGTGAAAAGTGAAGGCTTTAACCTCACTAAGGGGTTATTCCATTGAGAAGTTCATAGCCAAATGACTTTGTAGGAAATGGGGCTGTGAGAAACAATGTCATCCTCTGGAATAATAGTCTTGAGGTCATATCTTGCCCTTTTCCTCTTTCTGTCCACTTCCCTCCATTACATGTCATCCATGAAGGAAGCAATTTAGCTCCTCCATACCTATTTATCATGATATTCTCTCTAACCACAACCCCAAAAGAACTGGGCCAACCACCGAAAGCTGAAAACCTCTGCATTTGGGAACCAGAATGAGTTGGTCACCCTTTAAGTTGTATCAAGTATATGTCACAGTGCAAAACTAGTGAAAGATATTGGAGAGAAAGACATCATTTTATGGTGGCTTCAGCAAGATTTTGTCGTCAGTGGGATGTTGAGATTGGGGAAAACAGGTGTGCTGACTAACTTCATGGATCTAAAGAGATGGTGGTGCAGGGTATAACATACACAGCCTTGTCAGGAAAGAAGATAAAACCAGGGCTAGCTATATCAGCACTTAAGTCTCAGAATATTCATCTGGAAAGAAGCCAGATCTAGAAATATCAGCTTTGACCTGGATATATGAGATCACCAGCTCTAGAAAGAGAAGAAGAATGAATCACAAACATATTCTTTAATATGATTTCTTAGGGGAAGGCAAAGAGAACTCCTCAAAAGGAGGTGAGAGAGGGGGATCTAAGAGGACCAAGGAAACTATGTGAATGGCTGGAGGAAGGGATGTAAGAGAAGAGCTGTTTTCTGAGAATAGAAAACAATAAGTAAAGGTGTAAGTCTGAACACAGTTAAATATGACATTTGAGCACAGGTCACCCTAATTTTTTCAGGGACATGGCAAGTAAGAAACCTGTTAGACAATCTCTCACCACTGTGGCTAGGAGACAGGATACGATAAAGCGAACTATAGGACTAATCTAGAGTTTCCAAGTCTTGAGGGGTAAGGACACTAGGAAGAAGAGGTTTGGGGGGTGCTTTATTGCTCTAAAATGAGAGAAGAGAATTCTAACCAATATGTATGGAAAGCAAACAGTATAATCACAAAGTGGGAATGTGAGATTAAAGAGACGGTATAACATATATAAGTGTGTCGGGAAGCTAGAATCATAGACAGGCCAGAAGATGGAATGTGAAGTCCCGCTGGCTTATATTTACATATAGAAATATTGTGGTCTCTCTCCCCTACAGTGAAGCTCCATTAGTGCCAGCCCTAATCCTTCATTTCTTCATTAAACTGTGTTGGTCCTACGTCTCTTATGCATTTGAATCTTAAGCTAAGTAAATTAGACTAATCTGTAATCGGACTCATTTGTGATAAGGTATCTATGGCTAAAGAGTGTTTGATATGTTATCCAGCTCAGGAAATGGACTGATGTTACTGACTTAAAACCGAAGTTCTTGTGTGGGAATTTAACAGTGTCACCCTATGGTTCTGTTTTAACACTTAAGTCTCCTGGCCACCCCACCCTCCATAAGTCCTAATTCAGCGGCGGCTCGGAGATAAAGTCTGGGTGCCTAAAGTTTTGCAAATATCTCCATTTAAAATGAAGGTTAATGGAGAGAGATGGAAAAGGAGATGAGTTTTTTGGCTCCTCAGGTCAATAGCTTTTTTGTGTAATTGACTGTGATTGATCACCTCTCTGTAAAGCTTTCCTGTTCCCCACTTTCTCCATGTGTTACCCCCTACCTAACTGAAAATAGACCCAGGGCCCTTTTCCTCTGGAGATCGCAGAACACAAGGTGCAAGCTGTCCCATTGGAGACTTCTTCAGAGATTCAGAAATAGATATGGGAGCCACAGTTTACAGTAGTATTGCCAACAGAGTGCAAATTATAGGCATGTGGCTGTGTTCCCAGGTCAGATGCTTAAAAGAGTTTATGAAATGAAGGCAAATACAAGAAAACAAAACTGACTGGAGCTCCTGATTTAGGTTCTTGAAAGTTTGTGGGTACTGTACTGTCTAAGTACCCTTTCCAGTTACGGGAGTCAACAGTATTGATTTTACATACTTGCTGCTAACAAAATCCAGAGAGCCAGAGGCAGGGGCAAAGAAAGGAGCAGGGTCAGAGGCAGACACAGAAAAAGAGACACACACAAAGAGAGGATAAATAAAATAACAGATGATAGATGATTAGTAGACAGATAAGTAGATGATTGATATAGATGACAGACAAGGTAAATAGATCATAGATGATAGCTAGATGATAAATAGTAAATAAGATTGAGGATAGATACATAAATGTCATATAAATGATAGATAAAATAGATTATATAGACAAATGTATAAATGATATATATAAAGACAGATAGACGAACAGACAGATGGATGGATGGATTGATGAATGACACTGTGTTGGCTAGTTTTATGTCAGCTTGACTCAAGCAATAGTCATCTGAGAGGAGGGAACTTCAACTAAGGAACTGCCTCCATAAGATCTCACTGCAGGCAAGCTTATAGGCCATTTTCTTAAGTAGCAATTAATGAGAGAATACCCAGACCATTGTGGTTGGCACCATTCCTAGGCAGGTAAGCCTGAGCTGTAAAATAAAACTAGCTGAGCATGAGACACTGAGCAAGTCAATAAGAAGCAATCCTCCCTGACCCAGCCCATTGTGAGTGGTACAATCCCTGAGCTAGTGGCCCTGGGTTCTATAAGAAACAAGGCTGAGCAAGCCATGAGGAGCAAGCCAATAAGCAGCACCCCTTCACAGCCTCTGTATCAGCTCCTGCCTTCAGTTCCTGTTCTGTTTGAGACCCTGTCCTGAAGATAATGAACAGTGATGTGGAAGCCTAAGCCAAATGAACCCTTTCCTCCCCAAGTTGCTTTAGTCATGGTGTTTAAACACAGCAGTGATAACCCTAAGGAATAGATACGATAGATGAGTGTGTGTGTGTGTGTGTGTGTGTGTGTGTGTGTGTGTGTGTGTGTGATTTTTTTTATATATACAGTGTTATTGATTATTTCTCTAACTTCATGTCTTTATAAAGATAGGAAACTTTTGCAACAACACCTCCTACATACTGTAGTAAAATAGAAGAGAACTTCACTGATATGACTATTGACTGCTCAGAGAAAAGGTCTTCAACTGGGCCGTATATCTTACCAGAAATATTGTTATATTAAAGAATAAATCAGCTCTGATTAGCTTAGAAATTCTCTGAGGTTCTGGGGGATTTGGAGGTATTATTTGGTCTGACAGTGCTGAACCTGGGGCTCTAGGGAAAATGGCCAGACAAGGGCTCTCTGCTAATGAGCTACCTCTCCAGCTCTTGTGGTTCCAGTTTTAGAGGAGCTTGGAAATGCACTATTACATGGGAGGCATTCTGAAGAATCACCTTCTACTCTTGCTCTTCCTGAACTATGACTTTGAGTGGGATATCTGAGCTCTTTAAATTTAGTTTCAGCCATAACATGCAAAGTTTTCCATTCTAGATCTTTTATTGAAAAACAATTTCCATAAAGTATAATTTGATCGTATTTTCCCCTCACCTGCCCAACTTTATGTTCTTTTTATTCTCTTTCTCTTAGAAGAAAACAGAAACTAAAATTAACAAAAACAAGATGCCACCCCCACAAAATTTCTAAGCATCAGCTTTGAATTCCCAAACCAAATATATATATATATATATATATATATATATATATATATATATATATATATATATATATATATANCACACACACACACACACACACACACACACACGACCATTTTGTATTCTACCTCCTTAAAGACTGTTGCAGGAACTGAGTTATAGATGTCTGAAGATAGTGCTTTGAGGATCCTATCATTTGAGCACTGATACATAAATACATAGAAAAAAAGAAAATACATGGATGAAGGTGTTGCGGGCTAAAATAGATATGTTCCTCTGAAACTTTTCCAGCAGTAACACTTTAACTGACAGCTGTCTGACCCGCCCCTCAGCCCCACCCCTTTCATTCTGCTTGATTTCATTATGAGATTCAAAAGTCCTTGCGCACATATGCTTATTCTTCTGATGTAACACTTAGCACGTCCCATCAGTGAACACCAAGATCCTGGGAAGATATAGGTCTTGCGATTTGACCAGCGTGCTGAAATTGAACTGGGTGGGCATGCCTCTGGTTGTTCTTTGAGTAGATTTTATACTAGCATTATGTTCTAGTCTATTATCGGTTTCAAATTATATTCACATTAATATCATATTGGTAGTGTGTTAGTGTTGTCTGGGAGGTGTTTCTGAAAACATTAGCAATACAGGATTGTGTCTTCATACCTAGTCTTTCTGATAATTTTGGTAACATTATTTTCCCATAGTGCTAGAGACAAAACTCAGGGCCTCATGCTTCCTAGACAGATAGTCTGTTGAGCACCAGACCTCTCCCTGGTAACAGTTTTGAAGGATTTTCTTTAAGTATTATCCCTGCCATTCAATCACCCAGGAAAACATTTATTGAGCATTTACTTTGGACTCTTTTCAGTACTGGAACTATAGCTAAGGTCCCTGAATTCGAGGTCTCTATATTAGCTGAGAAACAAAAAAGCATACAATACATACAGACAAATAAATGAATGTACAAATGAACAGAGCAGGAAGACACTATAACGAAGCTAAAATAGGACATGTGTTACATGTAATAATTTACATTACATGTTACAGGTTTGAGATTAAACTCAATCTCAAGCTTACAGTTTGAAAGTGTTACTGTTTGAGATTAAAATGTCCTTCCAAGGGCTTATGTGTGTAAGTACCTGGTCCCCACATGTTGGCTCTGTCTTAGGAGGTTATAGAGCCTTTAGGAGGTGGGACCTGGCTGGCTGGTAGAGGCCCTTCACTGAGGGCTGGCCTTTGGAGCTGTAGCCAAGCCTGCTCTGGTTTTCCTCTCTGCTTCCTGATGTGTAAAAAAGCTGTGCTACAATGTCCTGCCCCAGCAGACAGGGATGCTGTCAGCTCTGTGCCTCGTCCACCATGAGGGACTATGTCCCCCTCACCCTGTGAACCAAAGAAACCCTTCCTCCTTCAGTTATCAGAAAAATGATGGGTGCAGACAGTGACAGTGAGTCTGCATGACATTGCTTTCTCCAGCTGTTCGGGGATGTCCTCTCAGGGGAATCAATTTCTACATTAAGACTTGGGGTATAAGAAGGGAGACTTAGGGGAGGGGCTGCTTCAAAGGCCCTGCCATAGAAATGATCCTCCAATGTCTGTGAGGGAGAAAGGAGATGCCCATGATCTCAGAGATTGGAGGGAGGAAGCAGGAAGCTATGAAGTCCCAGATAGACAAAGAGCAGGATGGGGGGGCCTTCTAGGCCATGATGAACTTTATCCTAAAATGATGAGTTTATTCTAAGAAGCACGTCACAGCTGGAGGGCCAAAGAGTAACTGTAAGAAAGAACAGACCACAACTGGGCAGAGGATGGTTCTCTGTGTCCCCTTAGCTCTGTGATCAACTGCCATCTGGCTCCTGCTGTCTTTGCTCTTCTGATAATGATCCAGCAAAGGTCAACATGTCCATGGTGAGCTTAGGTCTTCTGCACTCTGCTTAGGTTTTTCCTCAGTGTCAGTCAGCCCAGCTGCCTTCTCTTCTTCTGAGGGTATGCTTTTTGCTTGAGCTCCATGATATTACTAGTTCAAAGCTAACTCTTCAGTCTCCTTCATAGGCTTCTCTTTGCTTTCCGTGATAAGTGCTCTGCAATATCATGTTTTTAACCTTCATTTCTTTTTAACTTCACATGCAAGAAGACCAGGCAAATTACTTCTACACTATAGTACTTCCATATGCTAATGATATGCTAATGATGCTCATCCTGCAGGCTCCTCCCGGGGCTCCATCCTAAGCGCTGGGTCTGTGTATATGGCTGCCCCATCTGCCACCTTTACAAAGATGTCTCTGAGTACTACGAATTTGGCAACTGCCAGACTGAATCCATAAGCATGACTCCAAAGCAGGCCTCTCACTCTGTGCTCCCTCACTTAAGAAATGTACCGTATAGAGTGTGTTGATCAAGCTAGGAACCTAGATCTCACACCTGCCTCTCTCGCTCACTCTGCATTCAATCAGTCACTCTATTCAGGATCTTTCTATCTTCCCAAGTCCTTTTTGCCCAACTGCCTTTCCTCTCTTCCCACCACAACTGCATCAAGATCTCCCTTCACCCCTTACAGGTGACAGTGGCACACTCTTTAACTGGTTTTCCCACCCCAAACCCATTTCTTTGCTGTCCACGTCTCATCTTACAACTAGGACAATTATTTCTGACATGCTAAACTTTGTTTTCTCCCTGCTTACATTCCTCAGCGGTTAGTTATCCACCCTAGACCTCAAAGAGCCAAACATGATCTTGTAGTCCTCCATGATCTGTTTCCGCCTGCCTCTGTTTCCAAACTGATTTCTTGTACCTATCTGGCTGTAATCATACATTTGATCTTTCTTGCCAGGACTATGTCTCCTTTTTCCTCAGAACTCTTTGCTTATAAGGCATTGGGGACACATATAATTTCTACTTGACAAGTCTATGGCTTTGTTACCTGTTTAAATTCTACAAAAACAAGACAAAAGCCTGTCTCATACAGCTGGTTCAGAGGTTAAGAGTTCTTGCTGCTTTTAAGAGAACCAGAGTTGGACTTCTAGCACCCAAGTCAGGTAGCTTGTGACCACCTGTAACTCCAACACCAGGAACCTAAAGCCTTTTTCTTACTTCCACACACAGAGGTACACACATTCATATACATAATTAAAAATAAAATCAATCGGGGCCAAGGGGTGGGAGCGGGTGGGTAGGGGAGCAGGGCCGGGAGGGGGGAGGATACGGGGAACTTTCTGGATAACACTTGAAATGTAAATGAAGAAAATATCTAATAAAAGTTGAAAAAAAAATCAATCTATTTTAAAGAATAATGACTTCAGATAGCACAGGTGGATTCCAGATGGGTGAATTCCACTAATCACTTTCAGAATGACAATGGAACTATAGACGAATCAACTGGCCAGAAGGCTGGGGTATTAGTTCCTTTTTACATTGCCCTGGCAAAATACCTTGCAAGAAGCAAGCAATTTAGGTACATCATAGGTCAAGGGAATTCAGTCCATCCTGGCACACAAAGTACAGAGTGAAAGGCAGCTGGTTACACCGCACCCAGTCAGGAAGCAGAGAATGAACAGGAAGTAGGGCCAGTTATAAAACCTCATAGTGTGTCGCCCATAGTGTATCAGCTCTACCAGCAAGGCACCACCTCCTAAACATTCCACAACCCTCCAAAGCACTGCCATCAACCAGAAACCACATGTTCTGAGACATGGGCCTTTGGGGAATGTTTCATATTCAAAACATAAGGAATGTGAGAGATTGGGCCAAGTTCCACTTTCATAGTCTAAGGCAGAATGATGTAATGGCACATGCCGTGATCCTACGGAGGGAGCCAATCATCCTAGAGGAACCACATAGGCAGGAGTATAAGGCAATCTGCGCTTTTCCCCTTCTGTATCCAAGCACACACACAGATGAACAGCTAGCTCAAGCATTGGGTAACCCTCCTGCCCACAGATCTTAGTAAATTGTAAGCTCCCAGAGCCTAGCCTAGGAAAGGGAGCGAAGACATGTGTTAAGTTAGACTTAAGGGAAAATTCTGTGCAACTCTTTGGTGATAGGAGTATAAAGTTATTGAAGTTAAAAGAAAAGGAGCTTTGCACCCGTGAGTTGTGAGCCTCATTTATAGCACCCCCCCAAAAAAATCATTGTTTCTCTAATGAAACTGTAAATGCTTTATGGTATTATTTTGATAGCAGAAGGCTAGTCACAGGTAAACAGTGGAGCAAAAAGGGAGGCCAGCGAGAGGGGTTAGTCAGTATGGTGCTTGCTGCATATGAGTGAAGATCTGAGTTAGTTCCCAGGAAAACTGAACATGGTATTGTTTTTCTATCATCTCAGCACTGAGGACCTAGAGATAGGAGGATCTGGGGTTAGCTGGGCAAGCCTATCCAAATCAGTGAGTTTCAGACTCACTAATAGGCTGCCTTAGAAAATATAGTGGACAGTAAACAGTGAATGAGGAGGACACCTAACATGAACCTCTGTGTGCACACACATGTACACACATGTACATGCATACACACACATGCACACACACATATACACACACACATGCACACACCCACACACACATACACACACAGAGAGATCAGCCGTGCAGTAAGTACTTGTTACAATGTATCTGTAAAGAGCCCAGTAGGTAATGTCATTTAACCCTGAGCCGTCTTCATTCATTTTTGCTCATGTATGCACGTGAGTGTGTCCACACATATATATGTGAGTATAAAGAATGCATATGGAGGTCAGAGGATACCTTGCCAAAGTCCGTTCCTTCCTTCCACCATGGGGGTTGTTGGGACTGAATCAAGCTTAGTAGGCTCTGTGGCAAGCACCTTTCCGTGCTGAGCTGTCAGGACAGCCCACCATTCACATTGCCTTTGCTCACCTTTCTCCATCCCTTACACTCATACAATGGAGCACGACTCCAAACTGCGTTCACTTAATGCTTGCCAATGGAGAATACATCAATGGTTTCAGGAATAAGCACAAAATCCAGAAGCCAGAAAATTCAAGCTACTTCTGCCCTACTTTCTCTGCCAAGGTCTTTTTTCTACACAGTCAATTAAACAACTGCAGCATATGGGTAGTGTACAGCCAGAGACAAAAATGAGAGCCATGTATTTCACAGACATAAACCCTGAGTCAAGTCAGGGCCTGACTCATGGGGTCACCAACTTTTATTTATTTGTTTGTTTATTTATTTATTTATTTATTTATCTATCTATCTATCTATCTATTTATTTGAGTTTTCGTTTTTTGGTTCCTTTTTATTTAGTTTTTTATTGGATATTTTACTTATTTACATTTCAAATGTTATCCCCTTTCCCAGTTTCCCTTCCAGAAACCCTCTATCCTATCCACCCCGCTTCTATGAGGGTGTTTCCCTACCCACCTACCCACTCACACCTCACCACCCTGACATTCCCCTCCTCTGGGGTACCAAGCCTTCACAGGACCAAGGCCAGTCTCTGCTACATATGGGTCTGGAGCCACGGATCCCTCCATGTGTACTCTTTGGATAGTGGTTAATCCCAGGAGTTCTGGAAGGTCTGGTTGGTTGTTAGTGATGTTCCTCCTATGGGGCTGCAAACCCCTTCAGCTCCTTCCGTCCTTTCTCCAGCTCCTTATTCTGAAGCCATTTTCCCTTTCCTTCCCACAAACCTTCCTGGTTCTCCCTCTATGTTATTCCTTTACCTTTCCTTCCTTTTTCCCGTGTCTTCTCCTTGACTTCTGTTGAGAAATATGGGATCAAACCCTACAGGTAACAAACTGAACCATTGTGAACACACAGCCCAAAGTTCTGATTCTTAGCATCCTCAGCTGGGATACCCTCCCCTGGGCCTCATCTCTCAAAGTTTGAATTCAAATAGTGTGGAATGAAATCTAAGTATTAGCAATTTTAAAGTCTTTTCCCTAAAAAAATCCTAAGGTGTGTATAATATTGAGAATCGCTGTCTTTTATAATATCTACCTTAATTTGTTTATCTAAAAAATGGGCTCATCCACCTGAAAGCCATAAACGTTTTGAGCTAAGGCCCCCCTCCAGCTGAGCATAAGCTCTCCCACAGACTCAGCACTATGCTGAGAAAGATTTTTAATGTCCTATAGCAGGAAGTACCTTCCAATGACGTGTGTCACTGGAGGAAGATTTGTTAAAGGCTGAGAGTCAAACTGGGTGGGGAAGAGGTTAAAGGTAGAATGAAAAAGGATGGAAATGGATGGATTTAATAACTTTACCTACTTACAGGTCTGGCAGTGATGAGTGGTTTTGTTTTATTTGATTTTACTTTGTTCTTTATAAGCAGAATATCCTGTTTTAGTGTTTTACTGCTGTGCACAGACACCATGATCAAAGCAAGTCTTATAAGGACAGCATTTAAATGGGGCTGGATTATAGGTTTAGAGGTTCAGTCCAGTATCATCAAGGCAGGAACACGGCAACATCCAGGCAGGTGTGGTGCAGGAAGGGCTGAGAGTTCCACATCTTCATCTGAAGGCTGCTAGCAGAATACTGATGCCCAGGCAGCTGGGATGAGTTGTTGTTGTTTTTTTTCCCCATTTTTTTATTGGATATTTTCTTCATTTACATTTTAAGTGCTATCCCATAAGTCTCTTATACCCTCCCCCCCCACCCTGCTCCCCTAACCACCCACTCCTACTTCTTGGCCCTGGCATTCCCCTGTACTGGGGCATATAAAGATTGCTAGACCAAGGGGTCTCTCTTCCCAATAATGGCAGACTAGACCATCTTCTAATACATATGCAGCTAGAAACACGAGCTCTGGGGGTTCTGATTAGTTCATATTGTTGTTCCATCTATAGGGTTGCAGACCCCTACAGCTCTTGGATACTCTCTCTAGCTCCTACATTGGGGACCCTGTGTTCTGCCCTATAGATGATTGTGAGCATCCACTTCTGTATTTGTCAGGCACTGACAAAGCCTCACAGGAGACAGCTATATCAGGGTCCTTTCAGCAAAATCTTGCTGGTGTATGCAGTAGTGTCTGCATTTGGTGGCTGATTATGTGATGGACCCCCCCCCACCGGGTGGGGCAGTCTCTGGATGGTCCATCCTTTCATCTTAGCTCCAAATTTTGTCTCTGCAACTACTTCCATTGATATTTTATTCCCTATTCTAAGGAGGAATGAAGTATCCACACATTGGTCTTCTTTCTTGATTTTCTTGTGTTTTGGAAGTTGTATCTTGGGTATTCTAGGTTTCTGGGCTAATATCTACTTATCAGTGAGTGCATATCAAGTGACTTCAGAATGATATCCTCCAGATACTTCCATTTGCCCAAGAATTTCATAAATTCATTGTTTTTAATAGCTGAGTGGTACTCCATTGTGTAAATGTACCACATTTTCTGTATCCATTCCTCTGTTAAGGGACATCTGGGTTCTTTCCAGCTTCTGGCTATTATAAATAAGGCTGCTATGAACATATTAGAACATGTGTCCTTGTTACCAGTTGGAACATCTTCTGGATATATGCCCAGGAGAGGTATTGCTGGAGGGCAAAGATACTGTCAATAAGACAAAAAGGCCACCAATGAATTGGGAAAGAATTTTTACCAATCCTAAACCTGATAGGGGCCTAATATCCAATATTTACAAAGAGTTCAAGAAGCTGAACTCCAAAATGGAGTACAGAGCTAAACAAAGAATTCTCAACTGAGGAATACCGAAGGGCTGAGAAGCACTTGAAAAAATGTTCAACATCCTTAATCATCAGGGAAATGCAAATCAAAACAACCCTGAGATTCCACTTCACTCCATTCAGAATGGCTAAAATGAAAAATTCAGGTGACAGCAGATGCTGTTGAGGATATGGAGAAAGAGGAACACTCCTCCATTGCTGGTGGGATTGCAAGCTGGTACAACCACTCTGGAAATCAGTCTGGTGGTTCCTCAGAAAACTGGGATGAAGGTCTTAAAGCCCATGCCCACAGTGACACACCTACTTCAACAGCACCACACCTTCTAATAATGCCATTCTCTGGGCAGAACATATACAAACCACCACAAACTCATACTTCATTTGAGGAGGGAAAAACTTTTTATGATATATTTTACATATCCCATAGGATTTAAATTCTTAATTATTTTGTTTGTTTGGTGTGAAATCTAGAGACAAAAGAACAGTAGAGCTTTCCAATCTCACAGAGTCCTATGCTTATGTCTATATGGAAGGAACAAGAGCAAACGGCTCCAACAGACCTGCACTCCGGGCAGAAGCTAGGTGCCCATGCTCTGTGCCATTGCTAGGGTCACAGTAGAGAGGAGAACTGTGGGGATCGTATCCCATCCTGATCTGAGACTATGGTGTGTGGTAACAGCAAGAGAACTCACACAGCCATAGCCTCTGGTATTTACAAGCACTGGTAACACCATTATCCTGAACCCTGCATATCAATATGACTCTAATTAGCTTAGCCTATCAGTGGTAATAAGTTGGGGTTATCATAGACTCCAATAACTGCTCCACTTGGGGCCCAACAGGTTTCAATAAGCAAGTTGAGTGTTAATAAAACATTCCCCTCTCCTTGAGTCACCCCAGAAATGCTAAGAAAGCAAATAACTCCATCAAAGAGAAAATCTGTAAAGACAGTCTTGGGGCCTGCCTTAGGACTCTTTAAGAGAAATTGGCTCAGCCAGGCGTGGTGGCACACGCCTTTAATCCCAGCACTCGGGAGGCAGAGGCAGGCGAACTTCTGAGTTTGAGGCCAGCCTGGTCTACAAAGTGAGTTCCAGGACAGCCAGGCCTATACAGAGAAACCCTGTCTTGAAAAACCAAAGAGAGAGAGAGAGAGAGAGAGAGAGAGAGAGAGAGAGAGAGAGAGAGAGAAATTGGCTCATAGAAGCTGTGGAATTCCTAAGACCCAAGGTCTGTCATCTACAAGCCAGAGTTCCACAAAAGCTAATTGTTGCAGGAAATATTGAAAAGGAATGGCAGCAAGTTCCAGCGCTATGCCCTGTTACTATCAGCCTCTGCAGTCTTGCCAGCCAGTTCTCGTGGAGATTCTCTGACTCAGAGCTCCAAAATCTCTCCACTCAGCTCACTAAGTTCCCACTGGCGGGTCGCTCCCATGCCAGCCCAGTGAGTGCTTTAAGTGCCCCATGGCCTTTGTGGTGCACATCAGGCAAACTCATGCTTTGACAGTGTGCCTTTCTCTCTTGAACCCAGAAGAGCCACCTTATGAAGGAAAACACAACACACACTTAGTTCAGAAACAGTGGTAACTCAATCACAGGGCACAACAACTAAAATCCTAACTTGTAATCCTTATTAAATCTAAATCCTCCGTAGGCGAATCCCGACAAATCCACCATTGAAACCGGAGGACACTAGTAACTACATCTTGTCCTCATGCTATCCCAATCCAAAAGGACCTAACTCTCTCTTCCCTCCTCTCTTCGCCTATCCAAGCCGGAAGTCCCGCCTACTCGCCCAATGATTGGCTCCTTTATTCATTAGGAGGGGATGATTCACAAGAAGTCACCTGAGTATGTGAGTCATTTCTCATTCACAACCCCTCCCAGGAGAGCAGAATTAGCATTAAAATACAACAACCCCAGGGCTATCCACAACAGCTAATGGTAAAATTGAATCCAAATCAAATGGTCAACAGACCAAAGACAGTGGACGGTATAGGAAACGGTCGGCTAAATTAGGCATAGAATAGAGAGCAAAGGTTTCCTTCTACCTTTTTCTGTCACCATTGATATATGGGTCATCAATGAGTTAATGGATACTTACCTGTATCAGTAAGGACAGTCTCTTGAGTTCACCACTCAGAAAGTTCATCTCTGTTGGAAATGCTCTCTCAGATTTGCCAAGGAGCATGGGAGAATCTGTACACCCTGCAGCTAAATGAAATTGACACTGAGTCAACCTTCAAGGGGTCTTCCTTACCCTTGCCAACAAACAGTACTTATAAGGATATCCACCGAGTGGGAGTAGCACCCTGTGTCCTCCCCTTCCCCCGCAGGCTCACATCTTGAATACTTTATTCTCTGAAGTATGGTTTTGAGATTTTTTTGGCTCACATAACCCATGATCTATGATTGAACTAGGAATTTGTTTGACAAAAGGAATAAACAGGCATGAGGTTAGATGACTGGAGTTGAAGTAGGAAGTCTATCTGTGTTGATTACTTTAGCCTTGCTGTGATATGACAGACATCTCACTTGAAAGGTTTATCTGGGCTCACAGTTTCAACAGATTAATATTAGCACTGGGAAGGCATGTTGGAGCAGCTGCATCTGCTGAGTGTGAGGTGGTGGCTGTTCCACATCAAAAGAAAAGGAACAGGATTCAGACTAGAGCTTGAGGTAGGTATGACCCTGAAGGGCTTGTCACCTACCTCCCTATCTAAAGGTTCCATTAACCATAGATAAAAAGATCTAAGCTGGGTGTTCTGCCATTGGCAATACCTCATCTCTGTTACCTTACCTGAAAGTGGGAAGGATTCTGAATAGATGCCCATGCCCTCTTCTCTATTACCAGACTTCATATTGGCAGTGTTGGCTCCATGAACACTTTCAACCAAAGCACTGATCACACTGAAAACATTCCAATTGGAAGTTCTTTCTTTCTTTCTTTCTTTCTTTCTTTCTTTCTTTTGTTTTGTTTTGTTTTTGTTTTTGTTCTGGAACTTACTCTTTAGAGCAGGCTGGCCTCGAATTCAGAAATCCACCTGCCTCTGCCTCTGCCTCCCAAGTGCTGGGATTAAAGGCATGTGCCACCACTGCCCAGCAAATGTTCTTAATTATACAGTCTTGAAGATTTTCAAGTCAAATCCTACTAAATTTTCACAATGAAACTTATGAAGGATTATTTTCAAATTTAAAAGTCACTTATGCCTTTGACTTAGGTTTGAGCTGTGGCCAATGCTTTCCCAGGTGATTAGCAGAGAAGATTGTGTGGTGCAGTGGTACCAGCTCATCCTGCACACAAACACCCCTTGGAAGTTTGAACATCACTGGCCCTGGATTGCCAGCCTCTGAAGTTCTATTACAGATTTTTTTCTAGAGCATCTTGGCCATTGGAGTTTTTAAAATCCCCAGCTAAGGCACAACTCTCCCAGAGATGCAACCACAACCTAGGGTTTATGCATAGGAGATTAAATCAACAGTTTTAGCCTGTTGGGTATGGCATAATTCACAGCATTCTATAACTGAAAGTAACTTGCATTTATTACTTCTCTCATTGCTATGACCAAATATCTAATAAACCTTAAGTAAACAGGAGGAAAAGTTTGCATGAGCTTGAAATTTGAAGAGATACAGTCTACCATGGTGGCAGGAGCATGAGGCAGCTGCCCATATTGCTTCCATAGCCAGGAGGCAATACTACATTTCAGTCACTATCTCTTGTCTATTCAGGCTAAAATCCTAGCATAAGGAATGGTGCCACCCACAATTAGTGGAATATTCCCACTGCCAATTAACCTAATCTATAAAACCCCTCGCAGGTATGCCTAGAGATTTGTTTCCATGGCTATTCTTAAACATATGTGTTTGACATTCAATATAAGCCATCATACAACCTAAATTCTTTCATGGGGATGAATAGATAAATATGTGGCATACACATACAACAGAATCATATCCAGCCCTAAAAAGCATGGTAGCTTGTCATTTGTAACAAGGGTAAACCTGAGGGGCATTATATTAAATGAAATAAGCCATACCATGTGATCTCAGTTACATATGGACTTCGCAAAGGTAATTTCATAGAGGCAGAAAATAGGGTGGTGTTTTCCCACAGGGTGGGAACAGGGAGTAGGGAGAGAGTAAGGGATTGCTAAGACATTGGTCAAAGGATAAAAAATGTGTGGAAAAATAAGCTTAAGAGAGCCATCAACTATGATCACCATATTGTTGTGTCATTAAAATATTAAAATATGTGTCACTAAAATTGAAAAAAAAAAATTTAAGTGTTCTCCCTGCCAAGTTAGAAGTATGGGAAGCAACGTATTAGCTATTCGGCACATCCACCACAGTTCTGTGAAGGCGATATGTATGCTTAATTGCTGCTCCATAGACCAATGGCTCAGCTGCTTCCTCTGTGCTTTTGTGTTGGCAATGTTGAAACCAGAACAAAGATAGCTCCTCATACTTCATAATGTTTATAAGAACATTAGAACAATAATGCATAAAAACCTTCAGGCCGTCCGAATGCCCGTATGGACAGATCCTTTAAGCCTAGAGCCTTCTAGTCTGGAGGGTGGAATGGATTCAACAACAAAGATGACCTAATCCTCCATGCTAGGCAGCTTTTTATAAATTAGCTCTGCATGGGAGGAAGGCTTCAGACCCTGGGACAGGGTACTGAGGTGCATTTTTTACTTATCAAATGCCTGACCTCCAAGTTCTCCCAGCATCTCTCAGTCCCTGCCTGACATATCCTGCCCCCAACCCTGAACTTTCCAGCCTGGGGGGGGTAGGGGGCTGGTCTGCCAGATTTTCCCTATATAATTCAGATATTTTGTCCACCCCTTCCTCTCTCTTCACAGGTTCTCTTTCTCTCTTTCCCTTTCCCCACCCCTTCCTCTCTCTTCACAGGTTCTCTTTCTCTCTTTCCCTTTCCCCTCTCCCCCCCCCCCCCCCCTCCGTGCTGACTTCAGTGGCCTCAGTCGTTGGGACCAGTGAGCTTGCCTGAGAGCAACTTCCCATTCAAACTGCCTATATATAATCTAATCTGGCTTGAATTGGCTCATTTCACTGGCAGAGAAATAACCTATCACCTGTAAAGGACTGAGTATTTTCAAATGAAGTGTGTGTGTGTGTGTGTGTGTGTGTGTGCGCGCGCGCGCGCGCGCGCGCGCTCATGTGGGTAGATGTATGTGTCCCTGTGAAGGACAACCTCAAGGATTATTTCTCAAGTACCATCCACCTATCTTTCTTTGTTTTTAAGACAGGGTCTCACACTAGCCTAGAGCTTGCCAAGAAATCTAAGCAGACCTGCTAGTGAGCCCAGTGTCTACCTTCCTGTTTGCTCAGCAGTGAGGTGATTAGCATACACCACCATGTCCATTTGGAAGTTAATGTGTTTGTTTGCTTGTTTATTTGTTTATTGTTTTTCATTTTTAGGCAGTTTTTGGACCTGAATTCAGGTCCTCATGCTTGCTAGGCAAGAACTTAATTAACCAAGTTGTCTCCCTACCCCATATGAGCTTTCTGTACATTGTGATTCAACTCCAAGAATGCAAGCCAAATTAACAGAAAACAAACGGCTTCTTGTTATTTACAAGAAGTCCAGAGAAGTAGGGGGAGGAATGGAGAAACAGGGAAACATGTTGCCATAGTGACCAGGTGGTCTACCAACTCCCTAGAGATGTGGAAGAGCAAAATGTGTTCTGGAGTTAAGCATAGTGAAAAAGAAAAAAATCAAAGCGCAGTGGATGTAAACACACTCACCCTTGCCTCTGAAGGAAACATTTACAGCTTAGGCCTTTCAATTGTTATTCACCTATAAGGATTAAGGAGTAGGAACGAGGTTTTGTCTGTTTTGAGACAGGGTGTGTCACTGTGCAATGCAGGCCGGCCTGGGACCAGGATTACCCCTGTGCTTACCACCCCCAACTAGAATTATGTCATTAAAACAAAGCCATGTGGAAACGCAGACACACACAAAGGAAAGCATTAGAAAGTGAGCGGGGAGAGGAGTGGGCCAAACATTTGCCTTCAGACTGAACTCAACACTTCAAAAAAGAACTTCACATCTACGAGTAAGTAAGCCTTGTAGGAAGAGCACCAGATTAAGTAGGATGAGAACTGTGTGGATTTGTGATTACTTTAATATGTGTGAAATATTCAGTTATAAAAAGTCCTCCCTCCCTGCATTTCTAATTATAAACTGGCATATTCATTTAAACATTGTCAGCAAGAAATCAGAATTCTTGCTTTTTGGTGGTTCAGCAAGAAGAAAGCCCTTAAGGTCTGATACCACACACACACACATGAAGAAAAAAAATCTTATTTAAAAGGTTAGATCAAGCCTTTCTCTGAAAACAAAGTCTTTAATGCCAACCTAATGCCAAAGACATAGGGCTTTTTTTTTCATGCTAGTATAATTGATTTTCATCTTGTCTTTTTTATTTTATTAGTTGTTGTTGATGTTGTTTCGAGACAGGGTCTCTCATGCATCCAGAGTGGCTGTGAGCGTCTGACTCCCCTGCTTCCCCTGCCTCTCGGATGCTGGGTCTGCAGAGGTGAACTACCATCACAGGTGTCTGTGGCGCTTCGTGCATGCTAGGCAAGCACTCTCAACTCTTCTACATCCTGAGCCCTTTAAAACAGAACATGCTTTATAGAAAAGCAAACCAGAGGGACTGTAGAGATGACCCATCGCTACTGTTTTTGCGGAGGACCCTAGAGCTCAGTTCTCATCACCCACACAACAGTTCACACCATCGTTAACTCTAATTCTAGGCCAGCTGATTCCCTCTTCTGGCTTCCTTGGGCAATGTATGAATATGGTACATACACCAACAAGATGCTAATGCACATAAAATAAAAATAAATATATCTTTTTTAAAAATAGAAAAACAGAAGCTGGTTAAAGAGAAAATCCAGTTTCTTCTGTGTTTCTCCAATTCCCATAAAACAACAACAACAAAACCAGTATGTATTATCAAGAAAGCGGTGTCAAACGCGCTTTCCAGGAAGCCTCATAAGGCCACTGGAGGGAGAGGTGAGTCAAGATGTGTACAGTAGCCAGCAGTGATTCTGTAATTAATGGATTTTGAGCTTTGTGAAAAGCATTCTTTGTCCATACATAAAGAGAGAGCTTTGTGGTTTCTGTCCGTTGTTTTTATCGTTGCCCTTAATCAGCTGAGCCCAGTACATTCTTTTTCTTCCCAGATTAAGTGCGTTCTCAGTGGCTGTGCTCCCTTTTCAGTCCTCAGTGGCTGTGCTCCCTTTTCAGTTTTGATCCCTTTTTGTAAGGTGACCATCAGCTGTCATGTGGAAAAGATGGCATGGCAGAGCTATGCCTTACAGGCTTTCTTTTCCATTGGAAAAGCCACAGTTATCTGAATGGTTATGGGATGTCCTAGTAGTTTGTTTACACAATGAACCACTTCAGGCAGCTCACTGCTGCTACCTGCTCTCATATTAGAGAGAAGTGCGCCGTGCTGTCTTCAGTATGAGTGGAAGAAAATGTCGGTGATGTGGAGAAAAAAATGACTGCTGAACCAGTAAAGCTGTTTCCAGTAAGATAGATAGATGGAGAGATGGACAGACAGGCAGGTAGATGGATGTGGATATCTGGATGGATGGATGGATGGATGGATGGATGGATGGATGGATGGATGGATGGACAGGCAGATGGATGGACACATGGATAGATAGGTAATAGACAGACAGACAGACAGACAGACAGACAGACAGGAGTTAGATGGATGTCTGGATGGATAGATTGATGCCTGGATGGATAGATGGATGGACAGACAGACAGGCAGAAAGATGGATAAATGGATAAATAGATAGACAGAAAGATAAAATGGAAAATTGGTGTGTTTTAATGAGCACCTCCCCTTCTTACACTGTGGCAGTTCTCTATAGATTGGAGCAATCACACAATTCTTGGTAGCAAGATAAAATACCTCTACCACATTGTTCATAACCAACTTTGCTGTAAACCACATTGTTTATAATGACCTGCCTTCACTGCTTGCTTTATATTTAAACTCTTTCAAGTCATGCCATCAAAATACCTTAGTAGTGGTGTCACACTCTCCCATTTCATAGATATGAAAATGGGCATATAAACATAGATTTTATATAATGTGCCTTGTTGGATATTTAAGTTTTCTTATAACTCCTTAATATATCCAACACTTCTGTGAAGGTCTTACTGCACTCAAACTAGGTAACGTTTTCTCTTTTTCTACAAATGATATTCTCGTTAATGCTTTGAGAATTTTATACAATGTATTTGGTCTCATTCACACCCATTTGCATTCACACGTCCCAAGCTAGCCCGATATTTACCCTACTTGCCCAGCCCCCACTCCCTGACCTGTCCCTTCTCCCCTCTCAACCCATCAGGTCTAATTGGTCCAAACATTACTGGATGTGGTTTCTACCCTGAAGAGTGACTGACCTACCAGGTTCTTACCCTTAAGAAAACTGAGTCTCTCCCTCTTACTGTTTTTAATCATTGCTTTTTATTTAAGAGGGTCCTTTGTAATTTGTTTTTATTTGAGTGCAGGGTCAGAAATTACCATGCCTCTGGTTTGTCTCTTTTCCAATTTTCTGTGGTTTTACTTCTGTAGTTAACTGTTCACATAGTGTGCTAACTAATTCTGCTTTCAATATGAACTGAGGTCAGGTTTTGTACATACAAAGCTTGCCCTATGGAATGTACCTCCTCCAGCAAGGCTCCCCCTCCTAACAGTTCTAGAACCTCCCCAAACAACACTACCAGCCAGAGACCAAGGATGCAAAAACAACAAGAGCCTATGAGGGACATCTGCAGTTCAGCCACAATATAATTGTAGGCAGCTGACCATTGTATTGCTCTGGTGCTGTGGCTCAGAGCATGAGGCAGTATGATGTTCTTGTCAGAGAGCAGATGACCAAACCGAGCTTCCTTTGCTCTAATAGCAAACTTCTGGTTTCTTCCTCCTGGCTTGATCTGTGAATTAACTATATTTGTGGAAAAGATTTGTTTAAAAATCACATTGCTTTTTCTATAAATAGTCCATTACAATTACATTTATGACTCTTACACATCCTCACCAGTCTTCCTGACTCAATAGAAGATACTCTTTCCTAGAATAAGCAGTTGAGTGGAGTCAGGCTCACCTATACTGTGCATTAACCATGAGAATCCTTTAGACTGCCCTATAGACTTAGAAAGCCCTGGTTCAACACAGGTCCTAGACCAGTCACTAGGCATATCTGTACATTGTATCCTAGACTGGTCACTAAGTGTATCTATACATTATATCCTAGACTGGTCACTAGGCATATCTGTACATTGTATTCCTGTTGCTAAAAATGTCTTACTCAGGCTCTTTGCAGAGCAGAAAACATACCAACAGTATCTGTGGATTCCTTGTTATATTTCACAGCAATAAGAAATGAAGGGCTTGGAAATGTATAGCAATTTGGCATAGTAATTTTATGATGATTAATCTAATTTTCCTTTTTGAAGGCTGAACTACATTTTTGTATGAATTTGCTTTTTGTTCAGTAATTCAGTTTTATCTTACTTTACAAAAGTATTGATCTGAAACATATTGGAATTTTTAGAAAGCAAAGGAGAAGGGAAAAGTCCTCCTTTGTCACAGTGGGATGCCTGGCCATGCTTGATAGACAAACTTGATGATGTTTCATCTGCTAAAGCATCCTTTGGTTTCTAATAAATACACTATACAGACGATCTCTAGTGTCTTTGGTATAGTTACTCCCTTAAGGTAGATGAACAGTAAGCTGTTTAGATCTCTCATTCTGGCTGGACAATTGCACTTTAGCTCCATTTAGGCCCATTGGCATTCTCCTCTGTGGCACCAGTAGAAGGCTTGCCTACTCCTCAATGATCCCAGGGCAATAGTCCAGGCAAGGCAGTTCACAAGCAGAAGTTGGCATTGTGTCATTGACGGGCAACTTGGCAAGTGTGTTTGGCTTTGCACTGGGACTCAGATTTCCCTCTTCAAACCAGCAAGGAGTTGAGTTTTTAAGCACACAACTCACAAGAACATAATGCCAGTATTTAATGCAAAGCAAAACAAAAAAGAAAGATTGGGAGATCAATAGTCAGGCTTTCCTCCCTGGCCCGCTACATGGAGGCCAAACAATACATCTCTCTTTGGGCGTCTCTTTTGTGTCTGTCACTGTAAACCCACCAGTGTTAACAAAGACAGGCTGGGAATCCGGAGAACACAGCTTGAGCATTGCATCTGCCCTGGCAGCTCAGGAGTTAACTAAAGCTCTGATTTTTTTTTCCTCCTGGATGGACTGAATTTGGCCTGTGATTCCTCTGAATGGCATGTGAAGCAGCCGGCTGGGTGTGAGCCCCCACCCCCACCTCCCCCATCTCCTTTCTTCCTCACTTGTCAAATATGTCTGGCAAAGACCCAACTTCCCCCGCCTGACTCCACTTCACTTTGCTCTCCTGTGCAGCTGAACAAGATTCCAAATGAGAAACAGCATTCTTTCCCAAGCTTTAAAGGAGGGCCCGAACCCAGTGAAAAGCATACCAATAAATACGTGGACCCTGAATTATTGCACAGTGGCCCTTCCGTTCTTCTTAGCAGGTTTCAGAGCTGTCTGTTTAGTCTGTTCCGAGATCCTTCAGGGTTTGGCTTTTTTTTTTTTAGTTTATAGTGTCCTGAAACCATGATTCTTCCGTCATTGACTGAGCACCAAAACACGTATCTTTGTTCCTGGGTTTTTCATAGTATCAGAGATGGTAAGTAAAGCAAAAAAGCACTTGGAATTTCATTAAAGCTGCATTCTTTTATCTAAAGGAGAGAGAAAGAAACAAAACACTGTTCTAGAGACACCATTAAGTGAGGATATCTACAACTTGCATTCTGTGTATCTGAAGATTAATGGTTAACCCTTTTCTGTGCTGGCTTCTGACAGCAAAAGCTTGAAGCAAAAGCAAGAAAATACAGCAGCCTTGTTAACTGACTCTCTTTTCCTGTTTTTTTTTGTTTGTTTTTAAATTACTTCTTCAGTTAAAAACAACCTAGAGTGTTTGGGATTCTAATATACTAGAAAATAATTAAAAATAAAACAGAGCTTTGAAAAATGGATGAATATATTTCAGTACCCTATCAATAGCATCAAGAGAACCAGTACAGATCCAGATAAATAAGATAACCTCAACAGTGATGCTATTTGAAAATTAGTCTGTCAATAGGCAGTGATGGTACATGCCTTTAATCCCAGCTTCTGGGAAAAAGAGGCAGGTAAGTCTTTGTGAGTTCAAGACCAGCCAGGGCTACACAAAGAAACCCTCTCTTAGGGAAAAGAAGGAAGGAAGGAAGGAAGGAAGGAAGGAAGGAAGGAAGGAAGGAAGGAAGGAAGGAAGGAAGGAAGGAAGAAAATTAGTCTATAATTGCCAGATCCCAGAAATGAGAACACAGGGCCCACAATTGAAATTGAAATTTCCAAATTAATTAATTAATTAATAAACAAAAATTTTAGTATGTCTTATACAGTGTTTAGGGACATCGTTATATTAAAATATGATTCTTTGTTTCTATAAAATATAGCATAAACCAAGCATACTATATTCTTTCTGGTGACCCAGGTCTGTCCCGGGTTCTGCTGTGTACCATAAAAAGCATGTAGCGCTTCCTCAAACGTTCCAGGGTCAAGGAAAAGCGTGCAAGTTTCTTAGCTCCTTCCATCTGTCAACTTAAAAACTTTCACACATCCTCGAGCCCAGGAAGCCTTCTCTTCCAGGAGCAGAACACATTTCCAATTAGTCATTCCACATCCATCAGAGAAGGCGCTCAGCCATTTGAGGAGAAGGTGAGATCTGGCAGCTCTGAAGACGGGGAAGACCAGGGCACACAGACCTGCGCAGTCTCGGTCAGGAAGTAGCGAACTGTAAACGAGTAGGAGAGGAACAAGCTTTTCCAAAACCAAAACAAGAAAACTTTTAAGAAACTCAGATTCCTAGGAATATACTATATTTTATCAGAAATGGAAAAAGAACGTTTTTAAAAATAAAAAGCAGTGTTAGGGGAATGACTGGGTCACGAGAACCCGGTTTGTGTCCACGTCAGTCATGTAAAAGCCTGTGCATGTCTCTGGTAATATGGGGCAGAGACCCATACAACCACAGAGAACTCTCTGGCCAACCTATCCAAAGTGGATAGCTTCTGATTCAGTGAGAGACCCTGTATCACGACAATAGAGAGGAAAGCAAGAGAGAAAGACACAGTATGGTCTTCTTGCGACTCTACTTGAGCGCACAGATGCACACATGCCCCACAGGCATGCACTAGGAATATCACATGCACACACATGTGTGCACACATTCATGGGCATGCACACACATACACTCTTTTAAAAACAGTCAAAAAAGGAAAAAAAGAACAAGAAGACAAAAAAACCAAATAAATTTTTTTCTTTCTATAGTTAAAAGAAATTCTTGGGCTGGAAGATAGCTAGCTCACTTATAAAACACCTACCCCCCCTAAGCATGAAGACCTCAGTTCAGAACCCCAATCCCAGAACCTACCTGAACCCCCATGCCTGGTAACACATACATGGAGTACAGGCAAGATGGCAGGTAGAGCCTTAGGGACCAGCTAACCTAGTCTGCTTGCTAAACGTTCAGTCCAATGAGTGTCCTTGTTTCAAA
This sequence comes from Mus minutoides, assembly GCA_902729485.2. Classification (NCBI taxonomy): domain Eukaryota; kingdom Metazoa; phylum Chordata; class Mammalia; order Rodentia; family Muridae; genus Mus; species Mus minutoides. The sequence goes on along the minus strand of LR753326.1, from coordinate 1,903,912 downwards.
CAAGCGAGGGAATGTACCTGAGACAAATACTAGAAATTGTTCTCTTATCTCTGCAGCCCTAGAGTATATGAAGTCCACATACACACCCCACAACAAAAATAAAAATAGCTAATTTCCTGACTACCAGAAACCTGAACCCTGGCTGACAGGAGACAAGCAACGCTGAGATGTCAGGAGTCCCTGACATCTTCCTGAACCCCTGGCAGGGAGCTGGTTTAACTACAGTTGGTGGTGAATCCTGTTCTTCATCTGGCTGCCTTGTGTAGCATGTGCTTCCTACTCTTCTGGCATGTCTGAGAGTTTCCAGTGTTGTGCCTTTGACTCCAACGATCCGTGTTCAGGCACAGGAAACCTACCCAAGATGCCACAGAATCAGGAACTGCTCTGCTCTGCTTACTGGCTGACATTAACTTCCCCTACTAGCATTGTTCTCAGGAGAGACCTGTGCAGTCAGAGTCCTGGTTTCTGGCCATCTCCTGACTGGGACTCTGCATGTCTGTCTGCTGCCCACATAACCAGCCTCCCAGAGCCCTTGGAGCCACCAGCCCTCTAGGGCTTTGTTGCTTTCTCAAAGCAGACAAAAATAGTGAAGTTTGCCTTCTCTACACTGAACTCTCTTCACAGGAAGAAAAAAAAAGAATCTTAGAACAAGAGGAAGTAGGGAAGAACTGGGAGAAGTAGAGGGAAGGGAAACTATAGTCAGAATATATGGTATAGAAAAAAATCTAATTTTAATCATCATCATCTCAGAGCTGACTTCTAAAGTCAGGGCTGGGAAGACTGCTCATCCAGAAAGGTGCTTGTCCCTCAAGTACGAGAACCCGAGCTTGATCCCAGGAATCCACATAAAAGCCTGGGAATAGTGATACCCACTTTAATCCCAGACCCAAAAGGCTTGCTATCCAGTCAGTCTAGCCCAATCTGTGAGAGGTCCTGTCTCAACAAGGCATATGCACCTGAATAACACTACCTAATGTTGACCTCTGACCTCTATACTCACACACATACACAGAGAGGCAGAGACAGAGAGAAACATACACACAGAGACATATACAACACACACTTACACACAGACATAGATGCACATACACAAGGATATACACACACAGGCATATATATAGAGAGAGGCATACATATACAGAGAGAAAGGAGAGAGAAACATATACACACAAAGAGATAGAAAAACATACACAGAGAGACATACATGGCATACATCCATACAGAGACAGAGAGAGACAGAAAGAGAAAGAGGGGGGAGGAAAAGAGATATATTCACACAGAGACAGAGACATACATATACACATAGACATACATAGATTCTTGGGGAGAAGAGATCAAAGATCAAGAGATTTTCTTTTTAATTCAAAAAAGAAAAAATGATGTTGCATGCCTGCAATTCCTGCATTCAGAAATCTGAGACAGGAAAATCAGAGTTCAAGGCCAGCCTGGGCTACACAGCCAGACTCTGTCTGAAACTGAACAAAGCACACAATAATTAATTTTCATGTGAAGGAGTTGCTTTATCAAAATTGAGAAAAACAAGGCTCAAAATGATACCTCACAGCAATTCACACGGTGATACAGAGGGGAAAAAATGTAGCTTCTCAAGGTGAACTTCACTTCTGAGAAGAAGTGTTTATTATTTGCTTGCTGTGTTCCAGATAAGCTGGCTCAAATCTGAACAAAGCAACATTATGTTTCTCTGCCGTAAGCATACTCATACTTGATGGGAAACTTATAATTCTATGGCCTAACAATTAGCAGATTGATCTAGTTTGTCCCAGGACTTGGAGAACTGAAGCAAGAGGCTCGCCCAGAGTTCGAGGCCAGCCTGTGCCACTTAGAGGAACTCTGTCTCAAAAATCCAAAGCAGAACAGAAAATAGATGCATTCGGTATGAACATTCAGTGTAGCAGAAACAGAAACACGAGGGAGAAGAGGAAAAAATAAATTTACCTCAATTTACAGAATGAATACATATTGCATGTAAGGTATTTGAATCTCAAAATTAAAAACAAAATATTTACTACATCACCTTTCTACATCATTTATAAACAAATGATTCCAGTAAGTAAGTTTCCAAGGATGCACTATACTCCAGCGGCTTGAGAGGCCCTGACCTGATCCTGACTTCACCCTCACCCTCAAGGTGTTCTTTACCTGCATGTAGTCATGCTGTAAGAGGGAAGTAGGGGCTGTGATTATCCAGGTGGGCTTGTAGGCATGTCTGCTAGCCGCAGTGCCCAGGGATCGAGCCAGTTGCTTCACTTCTTCATACCCCAGAGCCCTCATTTATATCAGGAAGGGGCAAGTTCTGCTGGTCTCATAAACAAGCTAGCTACGAGGAGGGCGTGTGCCAACACACAGGAAAAGCAGCCCAGCTCTCTACTTTGAGACAGACTTTTGCTTTATTTACTCATTAGGTCTGGATGCAAGGTTCTGTTTGAAAGAGAGATTCTACTTCCTGCCTTTAAAAGGTTTTGGAGAGCCCACTGCTATTTGCCTTGGCATGTGATGGCCTGTACTCTTTGCGCTTGGGAGGCTGAGGCAGGAGAATTGCCTGGACTAGAGGACAGGTATGTGGACAAACAGGGTTTCAGTGAGACTCTGTCTAAGAAAAAAACAAAATAAGTTATTTTGCAACTTAGAATCATGCTCATCCATTTGTCCTTTGGCCCAAAGCCAGGTCCCTCCCCCCGCCCGCCTTTCCTCCCATTAACCCTGAACTCTAAATATTAAGGCCTCATTGCTCTCCCTTCTCCAGCTCTGGATCCCTGTGGTACAGTGGGCTAATGAGATAAGGATGATGTCATTATAATTGCAGAAACTATTTCTTGATAATCTTTTGTTTTTCTCTTGCTAACTTTCTAAAGGGAGAAACACTTTATTAATTATATGAGCACTGGCAGCCTTTTGGAAGTAAACTCTATATGAAGGCTACTGCTATTAGCCACATTGGATGAAGCACTTGGGGATTAAAAGCGTTATGTAAATGTTTACACATGATTATGACATGGCCCCAGCTTCACACTGGGAGGGCACAAACAGCCCAGATAGAAGCATGAAGTCCCAGAGAGGCAGTGGATTTTTTTTTCTTTTACAAGGTATGAAATTGTCTTTTAATTTTAGCATAAAGATAGTCACACTTTTGAAGAGTGTCATTCACAGCCATTAGGATGATATTTATGACTGCGAAAGGAAGCAGCTGGACACTGAGGGTTAACTGACTATTTTAAGAACTGGGGTGGGGGAGCACGGAGAAGAGGGACGGAGAGGAGAAATTAAAATGGTGTGACAAGAACGTTTAACAATAAGAGCAGCAGCTCCCAAAAGCAGGCTCAGTATGTCTCTCTCTGATGCTGATATAGATTCATTCTCTCTCTCTCTCTCTCTCTCTCTCTCTCTCTCTCTCTCTCTCTCTCTCTCCTCCCCACATCTCTCTCGCTTTATTTTGTTTTAATATTTGGTGAGTTCTACCTAACACGTGGGGAAGTGTAATCCCTACCAGACCCAACCACCTACAAGTTTAAGAAGGCATTTGTGATTATTCACTGAATCACATCTAGTACTCCTAAGTGATGCCTCTTGCTGGGTAGTGTGACCTAGTAAGTCCTCTTCTCTCATGTAGTGCTGTGGGGATTCAAACCCAGGACCTCACTTATACTACTCAAGAGCTCAGCATCTCTAGGACTGAGCTTTTTCCAGCCTCTAAACTTCTTTCCAAGGAAGAGGCCGCTCTTGGTGCACAGGAGAATTTGATTCCTTCAAGCTGTTTCTCCATGTATGGTAATGATCTGAAATTTTCTTTTTAAAATTAGAGTAAGAAAAAGAGGGAAATTGTCACACAAGAAGGATGCTCATGGCCCATGGCTCTAAGGAATCCGCCGGATGATTTCAAGGTTGTCTGCCTCAGGATCCTGTGAGGACAGGTGTCAGGGGAAAGCTTTCCTGCCATAGCTGCTGAGAAGCATTAGTAAGAGCCAACATCCCACCAGAGAAGACTGAGCCCAAGCCCAGGAGGCTGTGCTTAAGAAAATAAGAATTCCATGTACTAAGAAAGAAATCCCTCACCCTGTCAGTACAGAAGGGTTAGCCAGGAACCATGGACACCACAGGAAAACAGTTCTGTGTTTGTTCAAATGCTTGCTTCCACTGTGCATGCGTGTGTGTGTGTGTGTGTGTGTGTGTGTGTGTGTGTGTGTGTGTGTGTGCATATGTCTGTGTGCCCATTTCTGTATGTGTATGTGTGTGTCTGTGTGTCTCTGTGTGACTGTGACTATGTCTCTGTGTGTGTCTCTGTGTCTATGTGCCTGTTTCTGTGTGTGTCTCTGTGTGTCTGTGTGTGTCTGTGTGATTGTGACTGTGTGTGGCTGTGTGTGTCTGTGTGATTGTGACTGTGTCTGTGTTTGTCTGTGTAATTGTGACTGTGTGTCTATGTCTATGTTTCTGTTTCTGTGTGACCATGTGACTGTGGCTGTGTGTGTGCTGCCACAGCACTTGTGCAGAGGTCAGAGGACAGCTTGTGAGATTCACTTCTCTCCTTAGCCACGGGGGTTCCAGAAATCAAAGACTTGGGGGGGGTGCTTTTACCCACTGGGCCATCTCAGGGGCCTGATTGGTTTTAAATTAAGGAAGGACGGGAAGGGAAAGTTGGTAGACATTCTGACATTTTCACCTCATCTTTAGAGATTGTGCACTTCCCTCTTTGTGTTATTTAAATATAACGAGAAAGAATGCGGGCTGAGGGGCTAGGGGGGAGGGAAATACTGTAGGAAATTGACACCAGAAAACTCAGTAAATTCGAGCTTGTTAGCAGTACGGCTCGAGATTATTTTTTAAAAAACAAATCTTAGCAGTAATGCAGTTCCCGCCTAGGAGGGAAGCTCTAAACCTGGTGTCAGTGTCCCAAACCGAAGCTGAGAGAGAAGCAGAAAGAAAGCAGCCTCGCCAGTCTTCTGAAGGGAATATGAAAGGCGATCTCAGAGGCAGGAGAAGCCCCCCAAAGGAAGAGAAGGCTACAGCCCGCAGTAATCTGTAAATGATTGCTCCTAAAGTCTGGAAGCTTCAAGCTTGAGCCGTGTTTGTTCCAAAAGAAAGCCGAGGAGGACGGAGTTAATAAAGAGAGATTTAACTGAGAACTCTGGTTGGAATAAAGTGGGCTACAAAAAAGGTCAAATTTGATCAGTTGGAGCAGATTACAGGGGCTTTTGAAGGGTGGTGTGGAGAGCTGGAACCGGTCTGGGAAGTAATAGAGCACACGATTGATTCAGGGGGTGGAGAGAAGCCAGGACAAGCGCTTATCAGTCCTGGAAGGAGGAAGAGCCGAGCTGCTGGGCGCTGCTGCTCCGGCCTGAGCCCAGAGCCGCCTCTGCCTGCGTCCCTGTCGCCCTGTCAGGCACCTCTGCTCTCCGGTTTGCCTTCTTTCCGCAGCTCTCAGACAATGGTTTCCCTAATCTCTGACCTGGACTCCCTGAGAGGCTGGAAAGCGTTAAGGTAGGCCTGCTTCGGCTTTCTCTCTATTTCAATTCAGGGCCAGCTCCTGCCCACCCCCCACCAGCGAGAGAGAGAGAGAGAGAGAGAGAGAGAGAGAGAGAGAGAGAGAGAGAGAGAGAGAGAGAGGTTGGCATTCTCTAAAGTGCCTGCTTTGGGTTTAAGTGACAAGCCAACATGGCCAGAGGAATGCTGTGTTCTGATACAGACACAACTTTAAGCAGAGAGACAGGACGGACACATGAAAGTACTCCTCAAGTTTCGCTGCAGGCTTCTTCAGGGGTGGTCGGGGCTATTTCAATGCTCCCCACGCTGCCAGGCTCAGAAAGGAGTCCTGAGGTTGAATTGTTTCAGAGGCCACTGAAGGGATGATGTAGAATATGGGGAACTTTCTGGAAGTTCACATAGAAGAGTAAACTTTTTCAGAAGATTTCATTACTGCTCACACTTGAAGAATCCAAAGAACTGTGTGTCCCTCGTGTGAATTCTGCCCCCCCCCTCCCGTCTCAGGCCAATTTTGGAAAAGTTGATATATACAAACTCAACTGATCAGGTAGAATGTATGTAGTAATGAGATCTCTCTCTCTCTCTCTCTCTCTCCCTCCCTCCCTCCCTCCCTCCCTCTCTCTCCCTCTCTCATAAATATTGGGGCTGCTAAGTAACATAAGCCTCGCTGGTAGACCGCTTATCTAGCATGCAAAAGACCCTGGGTTTGGCCCAGAGTTCAAACTCAGCACGGTGGTGCGGGACCATAGCGCCAGCTCTCAGGAAGTAAGGGCCGAGTTCAAAGTCATCCTTGGCTACAAAGTGCGTTTGAAGCCAGAAGACAAACCCTATCTCGAAATTAAGCAAATGAGTAATAAAATGTAAAAAGTGATCTCTGACCTCCTCACACCAGAACTTAGAACCTAAGCTAAAATGGGCGAGTTTGTGGGCCACCTCCACTGAATCTAAGCTGCACCTTTGGCGGTATCCACGGTAAATTGGTGGGTTTAGCTTTACTGTGAGTGGTATTTCCCCAGGGAAATCATTTGAGACAGTTTTGAAAATATAAAAATATTAAATTCAGAGGTATTATTATTATTATTAGAAGTGGTTCTATGCCTCTCCCAAAACATGGTTTTGTCAGAGTTAGACCAGAACAAGCACAGAACACGGAGGAACAGAAGCAAGCACGTGACTGCGGACCAGCCTTCTGTTACCTGGCTCCCTATGTCCCTTTCAGGAAGTCAGTCTCAGTGTTTACCTGATTTTATTATTTCTAAGGCAGTATTTATAAATAAGAACAAATACAAATGAGATCAATATTCTTCTCCTTTTCTTTATTCTACATCGCTGTTGGACTAGGATGAGGGTTAGAAAATTAAGAAAAAGTGATAGGGTGTGAGAGAGATGGGGGAGGGTTGGCAGAGGCCAGGGCGTGTACATGTAGACCAGAGGATGTCTTTTATGGAGACGGTTTTCTCCTCCTGCCTTTATGTGGAATCTGGATATCAAACTCAGTTTGCCAGACTTACCCCTTTGCTCCCTGGTTCTGACTCGTATGTTCTAGAACTTTCTGTACACGCATCATATAATATGTGCTATTTTCTAATCTTTTTCCAATCATAGCATATCCATATTTAGCCACCTATCATAGCTGCGGCTCTAATGGCACCACATTATCTTATTTGGTGTTATAATTATTTACTATATTAATTATATGTTGCTATCTTATTTATGTGTTGTATTATTTCCAGGCCTGGCTTGATATTGACAACAACACAGTAAACATCTTTATGTGTGCAGCTTTTTACTTTTATTAATTAAATTCCAGGATTTCTCAATGAGAAGGTTCATTTTATACATCTGCATCCTTTAGTGGTATTTGTTTGTTTGTTTACATGGTTGAACTTAATTTTTAAAATTATATCTTCTTCATTTTATGTGCATTCATGTGAAATACATACACATACACAGAGACAGAGAGAGGGAGAGAGGGAGAGAGAGAGAGAGAGAGAGAGAGAGAGAGAGAGGACTCAGTGCCTGTATGTGAAAATCAGTAGAAAATTCCCAAGAATCATTCTCTCCTTCTACCTTCTACCTTCTACCTTCTACCCTCTACCCTCTACCCTCTACCCTCTACCCTCTACCCTCTACCCTCTACCCTCTACCCTCTACCCTCTACCCTCTACCTTCTACCCTCTACCCTCTACCCTCTACCCTCTACCTTCTACCCTCTACCCTCTACCCTCTACCTTCTACCCTCTACCCTCTACCCTCTACCCTCTACCCTCTACCCTCTACCTTCTACCTTCTACCTTCTACCTTCTACCCTCTACCCTCTACCTTCTACCTTCAACCTTCTATCTTCTACCACGTGGCTTCTGGGCATCAAACTCAGGTCCTTTAGGCCTGACAGGATGTGCCCTTACTTACTGAACCATCTCACTGGCCTTTGAACCTCCTTTTAATTGGGATGCGGCAAGACATTTCTGTTAATGCTCTCCTAGAGTAGATGAACAGCTTTCATTTGCCTTTTCTTTCTCTGAAGGCTGACTTATTTCTAAGACTGAAAGATGTCTTAAGAGTGCTTTCAAAAAAACTCTTCTTGGGTGGTTAACTTAATATTTCTGTGCGCGCAGATGGGCAGGGTTCTGGCTTTTAAAAATGCGTGTGGCTGTGGTGGCAAGCTTTAAAAATGCAGTCCTTCAAAGGCCTTTTAAAGGGATGTTCCTGTCTTAACCTATTTAAAACTCCGGTGGTATTGCTGTGCTCACCAACGTGCCCCTTATATAAGTATTTCATGGTTAGACTCAGTGAAGCTGCAGAAATTTGGACCTAGGAAAGATAAACATCCTTACATGGATGCTCTGGTTCCAGAGAGTTCATTCTCTATGCCTCTTCTTAGCAGGCAACCTATTAACTATGTAGAGTCCTCTTCCAAGGTAAGAAATTATAAAGTGGTTGCATTTTTTTTTATTTCATTTACATTTCGAACTCATTTACCACGGAGATTGCTTTTGGGTATGCTGTGGGGATGTGTCTACATCTATATACATATATGTATGTGTTCATGTGTCAGGGCACATGCGTATGCAAGTAACTGGGCATGTGTGTCATGTGTTCGTGGAGGCCCAAGGAAAACATTGGGGGTCATTCTTAGCTGCTATGCACCTTGGTTTGGTTTGGTTTTGGTTTTGTTTTGTTTTGTTTTGTTTTGTTTTGTTTTGTTTTGTTTTGTTGAGACAGGTGTCTCACTGGTATGGGCTTGCTTATCAGGCTATGCTGGCTAATTAGTAAGCTCCAAGGGTTTACCCTTCTGTATGTCCTCAACACTAGAACTGAGCACACCACCATACCAGGGATTTCCCCCACTTAAATGTGATGTACTAGTTAGTTTTCTGCTATTCTGATGAAATACCCTGACAAAGGTAACTTTAAGGAGAAAGGTTTTAGTTTGGTTTATGATTCCAGAGGGATAGAGTCTGTCAGCTAACTCTCCAGAATATGTCTACCTATTCACTGCCATGTTTCCCACCATGACAATAATGGACTAACCCTCTGAACTGTAAGCCATCCTGAATTAAATGTTTTACTTTGTAAGCATTACTGTGGCCATGATGTCTCTTCACAGCCATAGAGACAGTAACTATGACAGGTCTTCAAAACGATACGTTTGGTGGTTAATATATCATTATTTCAGGGCACATCCCTGGGTCATGAGCCCCCTCTGCTGAACTTCGTAGTTGTAACACTCCATCCTGGTTCCACGTTTGACATACAGCAAGATCAAGTGCGAGGACAGTGCTGTTGGCTGTCTTCATTCTTCTCTGCCCAAGCGAACGAGAGAAACCTACAGCAACCAAAAGACACTCCAACAACTTCCAACCTCGAAACTTTGCTTTTGATCTTTGGGAGAGCGTGGACTCCACAACTTCACAAAAAAGAAAGAAAAGAAAAAGGAAGGAAGGAAGAATATTACAGAATCAAGAAAACGGAAGTTTTTTGTTGTAGGACTCTGAGTAAAAGAAAACAAAGAAAACAGCCTAATAGCTATACAGTTTCCTGTTCAGGAGTATTGCTTGAAAGGTAAATAGAAAGAGACTAGTGAAGGAGACTGATCAGCGACTAGAATGCTAGACAGACGGCTGCCCCTCAACCCTACCACCTTCTTGCATCTCTCCTCTCAGATGACCTTAAAGTAAATTCCTAGTTTATTCTTTCTATATCGAGATGAAGGGATTGAGTGTGAGAGGTGAAGGGACTTGAAATCTCAGGCACCTTCGTGGGTCAAGGAGTAGGTATAGCATCCCCGTTTACTGCCTCTCTCGGAGGAATTTTGTCCCTCACCTGCACTTCGGCTCTCTTGTGTCCTCACATACAGACAGGCCAGCCCCGAATTCCTGGCAGATCCCACTGTGGGCTAAGCTCTGCTGTCACAAGCTGTGTAGGATGCAGACTCTCTCTGTTGGGTCCCCAGGAGATCCTTTACTGCTCTAGCTGGTTTTTGAAGCACACCTCTACCCATCCTGGTGTTCAGATATAAAATGTAGATAGCATTCCCTGGTCCTTTGTTTTTTATCTTAACTCAACAACCAAACACTTTCCAGCTCATATGGATCTCTACTCTCATGGACTTCTCTTTGCCAACACTTCTTCCTGCTTCAACTTTTTCCTTCCCCATCTGTTTTTGCATCCAAGTGGGCAATGCAAACCTTCCCGATTCCATCCATCAGATCCTGTTACTTTCCTAGGAGAAAAGTCAGTGTCCTCTTCCCACCCCTATCTGACAGGACCAGTGTCAACCTCTCCAGCTGCCTTTCTTCCCTTTCTCCCAGCTCTTGTTCTTCCTCTTCCTCACATATACACTTAAGCTCATGTGACCTTTCAGGGCATTAGGTATTGCCTCCCCTGCCCAGAAGTCTCTCCTCCGCTATTGGCAGGGCAGTCCTATCAGTGATGCCTCCTCGCCCAGCTCCCACCCTAAAATCACCCCGATGAAACTCTCCAGTTCATTCCCCCAACGCAGCAAACTATTCAATATTTAGCTCCTTTGCAATGATTTAAAATGTCAGGGTCTTACAGTTCAACTCATATTCTCGTCATGGCACTACCAAAGCCCTGTTATATTTTTTAAGTATTTTGATTCTTTGTTGTCTCTTTCTCCCTCATTAGAGTGATTTTGTAGATTTAATTGCTGTGTAGTCAATGTCTAAAATAGTCTCTTGCTGGTTCTGAGCAGAAAATAAATAACAGAGTAAGGCATGGATGAATGAACGGATGAATGACCTGGTTACTGTCTCTATCGTCTGACTATAAACTCTATATGGCCAGAAGCTTTGTGTATTATTCACACCATAACTCCTCTGTTTTTCATGGTGGCTTGGTACTATGATAGTTAGTGGAAACTGAATGAATGAATGAGTGGGAACAAACAGGGTCCTAATTCCTCTTTGTGTTAGTTCTGTAGCTGCCAGCAAAATACTTGATTTGGTCATATGGAAATTTTCTGTGATGCTGCCTGATTGTCTAACAGGCCTCTTTATTGTTCAAATGGATCTGTTCTCTCTAGACAAGCAAGTAGAAGTTAGCAAACTTGATCTATAAAAAGCCAGTAGTAAATACTTGAGATTTCCTGGCTGAACAAGGACTGCCGTGGCTCAGCCCTGCTATGGTAGCATCAGAACAGCTGCTGACGAAAAAGTAAACGAGATTGGTTTGCCATGAGCCAATAAAACTTTATGTACAAAAAACAGGAAGTCAGTTGGACTTGGCTCATGGCTAACCCTCAACTATTATGGAGACTTAAAGATGTGACCAACAAGAAAACAGAAGTGGTTTGGACAGATAACTGGACCTATGATTTCTAATCTCATATGGTAGCATGCCTTAATAAACTTGCCTCATTATTAGTGAAAGTATTAAAAAGTCTGGGAGATGGTTCAGACGTCAGGGATGGTTGAAGCTGTGAGTACTTGATCTCAAAAAGATGGTTATAGTCTGTTTACCATATCCCTTAAATGTTTGGATGAGTCAAGAAACACTAACAAAGCAAGCTTTTACCTTGTGAGAATCGTATTCCCTCTAATAAAACTAGGACATGTCAAGGGAAGTGTGTGTGTGTGTGTGTGTGTGTGTGTGTGTGGCCTTGACTTGAGTTTTTCTTTTTCATCAATTCCTCTAGCTCAGTTAATATACATTTCCCTTTAATATGCCTCATAAACCTTCTGAGATGAATTTGAAATTTGTTCAGGAGAGCCTCCTGCATGTTTTTTTGGGGGGGGGTTGTTTATTATTTTTTTTGATTGATTGATTTTATTTATTATATGTAAGTACACTGTAGCTGTCTTCAGACACTCCAGAAGAGGGCACCAGATCTCGTTACGGATGGCTGTGAGTCACCATGTGGATGCTGGGATTTGAACTTATCACCTTCGGAAGAGCAGTCGGGTGCTTTTACCCGCTGAGCCATCTCACCAGCCCTGCATGTGTTTGAACAATCCATGTGGAGATGCTTTTTGGTTCATATTACAGGATGACTTGGGAGGGTTTGTGGAAACTGTGAGTATCCAAGGGGAAGAGGCAGGCTGGTCATCGGATAAGCAGAAATTTATCTTCTTAGAGGTGAGTTCAGTGGTTCTCAGCCTTCCTAATGCTGTGACCCTTTAATACAGTTCCTCGTGTTGTGGTGACCCCCCCCCCCAATCATAAGATTATTTTAATGCTATTACATAGTTGTGATTTTGCTACTGTAATGAATCATAGTGTCAGCACATGCTATGCGACCCTGAAAGGAGTTTTGACCCACAGGTTGGGAACCACTGGGAGAAGTCCCCATTCTTGCTCTGTGCCAGGAATTGCACCAAGTACTCTGTTATACTCTCTCAGGTCTTTGGAAGAAGCCTCTGAAAGTGGGTAGCGCTACTACTATTGCCTTTGAGGGACATGGTACACAGAACAATTTAGTAGCTTACTCCAAATACACAAATATTTTTGTTTCACGAGTCAGTTACGAATGCAACAGTGCAGAACTAAGTTGTTTATGTAAGAGATGCCACTCTTCCGTACGCTGCCTTTTATGTGTATCCAAACTGCTTTTCAGCCCGAGAAGGCGACTTAAAGTCGGCCTACTCAAGAGGGTGGTAACCATAACATAGGTATCTGCAGAGGAAGCTCTCTCCTTCTGCTTTCGGGTTGGAAATCTTAAGGATGCTGAGCACGAAACATTTGATTTTAACAACATTAGATTTCTTTTGAGGAGTAGTTGTTCTTGGGTATCCTTCAGTCTCTCACTCAAGACCTAAAAGCTGTTGGAAGTGGGGTGTTAGACAAAAAGTTGGGTGTCACATATGACTGAAGCAAGGAGTAGAGAAGGTAGCAGCCTGGAGGAGACACACCAGAAGACCCACGAAAATGTGAAAAAGAGACAATCAGAGGTGAAGGGAAGAGAGAGGTTTCCTACAGAAGTGATCTAGGTCCCAAACCACTCTTGGTACCACCCCATCAGCAGGAGAACAGGGTGTAAACCTTGGTGGTGCACAGCATCAGCAGGAATTCAAGAGGGGAGTTTCATAGCGTAAGCTGGAAAGTTTCTGTGGGACGAGAAGAATCAAGTAGAATAAAAGAGATTTCATAATGAACTGGGAAGAGAATACAGTACTAACTCCAGCTCTAGGCTTAGGGAATAGATCCCCACTGGAAACAAGTGTATAGCAAGGAAGGCCTGCAGCTCATTCTGTTCCTGCAGGAAACTACCGGAGATGAACTCAGCTTCAGGACTTACACTCAGAATCCTTAGCATTAAAATCTCTCCTCACTGTGCTTGCTCTAAGGGACATTTGGGTCTGGAGAAGGACTAATCGCTGGAGACCAAGAGGAGCATGCCCATGGTGATCGGGCAGGGGTCTCTAAGCATACAGAAAGTCCCCTTGTCTCATCCTGGGGTCAAGCATGATCAGATCCAGGTCCGAACCTCTGCCAAATGACTGTCAATGATAAGTAAAGCCAGACGCTAATGTGGTGCTAAGTGCAGTTTTCAGCCAACAGTCTGCTTCTGCAACAGACAAGGCTACCCAGCAAAGCAGTACCAACTTAACTCTGATTTCTATAGGGAGACTGAGCATATTGAAGGGAAAATGATGGGATCAAGGGTGGGGCTAGTGCCCCGGGCCTCAGAAACTCAGCAGAGTGGAAAATTACCAAAGATTAGTCAGTGTGGATGCAGATCTAACCAGCTGTGTCTCAGAGCTGAAAGTTCTGGCTAGTCTCCCTCAGAGGATGAGAGACAGGATTGCTAAATTTCCTAATCTCTGCATCTTAAAAATAGATAGATAGATAGATAGATAGATAGATAGATAGATAGATAGATAAAAGACTTTTGGTCTTTAAGGAGGAAATACATTCTTGACATCCTTGGATTATAGAAGAAACATGCATCTTTCAGGAACACAGATATTCATCAAGCTGTAAGGCCCACTGTGGTCAGATATTAGCTGGACCTCATTGTCATCTTTGTGTGCTGCTTAAACTGTCTCAAGCAGAAAGTTTCCCAGGAGCTGAGTCACCCCAGAACTATTAGTGGCCCGAACTATTAGAAACTATTAAACTTAAACTACTATAAATCAAGTCTTTTAAGGAGATATAGCAAATAGACAAAAGTATTTGCATTGAGTCTATGTCTATCAAGTTCATCAGCCACGGCTGAGGGCTACTTACAAAGAGAGCTCAACAGAGAGTCTATGCAGAGAGTGCATATCACCAGGGAACTAGAAAGCACAATGTGCCATGTCCCTCCTATTCTTCCTAGACCCTGTTCAGGCAGAATGTCCCAGGTTCTAAGAATCACCTGTGTATGTATGTGTGTGTGTGTGTGCATGCTGCAATACATGTATGGAATCAGAGGACAACTTTTCAGAATCTGTTCTCTCTTTCTACCACCTGGGTTCCAAGGATCAAAAGCAGGTCATCAGACTTGCACACTGCAAGTGGTTTTACTGGCTGAGCCGCCTTGCACGACCAACTTGCAGTCTTTGTATCTCAGCTGCCATATTTTGCTGAGCTAATATGTGGATAGACATCCACACATTCCTCATTTCTGAAATGAGAAATTGAACCAGATTGTAAGTAACTATCCCCCATCCATAAAATCATATAATCAATGTAGGATGGAGCTGAAGCACCTTCCTCCCATGGATCATGAATCCCACCTCTGAGCGATACTGCAAACCCATCTCATACACGTTCGAGTTATTCTCACACCAAAGCAATTCTCTTCCTATTGATCCTCATTTTCTTCCAAGGCCCTTTTATTCCCAGTCCTTATGTAGAGCTCATGGACTAAACTACAAATCTGTTTGGGGATGTGCCTTCCCTGAACCAGAGCTATAACGTAAATCAGCTGTTGTAGAGACGAGTTGTGCTGACACTCACTGACATTAGCAATCATATGACTAGTCCTGTGGGGGGCGGGGGGGGGGGATGAATATCACTATCAATCCAGATTGCAGGTGTTCTGTTAACCGTGGCTATAGAGCTCCACTTGGTGTTTTCTGTGGCGCTAGTTTTTCATTCTTATAGAGACACAAATGTCTGAGCCGGAAAGAATTGTTAGAGGCCTGTGGAAGCAGAGCTTTTACCCCTTTCGTCCTGTTTCCTGGTGAGCAAAGTGAAAGATTTTGTGAAGTGGAAAGATGTTGCCTTTGTTATTTGTTAGCAATGCTCAGTGATGCTGCGGACGGAGGCTTTGTGCAGACGTTCCTGCCCACCATTACCGTCATCGTGATTAGATGTAATGTGTATTATTAAGTTCCCTGAAGCTGGGCACCATTTCTTCTCTGTGAGGTCACGGAGATTGAAAGTGTTGGTTCTAACCTGAGCTCCCAAGTGTGAATTTCCTGGAGAATTAGAATCAGATCATCTTCTTGTCTCCAAATTTCAATAGTTGGTTATCACCCTACAAGCCATAGTATCTAGATAACCATCAGGGATTTAAACATTTCTTCCCTTTTCTACAGCACAGATGGATCTCCATGACAGCATGCACCGTATCCCCCATTTGAAGGCCCACTGTGATGGAAATTTTCTCACATTTAAATTATGTAACAAATGTAGTTCTTTTATATGCAGACTGTACTATTGCTTTTCACTGGGAAACAAAGTACCAGACAGAAACAACTCAAAAGAGGAATTGTTTAGTTTTTGGCTTATAGTTTCACAGATGTTAATCTGTCTTGATCATGAGGGAGGGTATGAAATGCAGTTTACATCAAGGAGGCCAGGAATTAGATAATGTAATGTATTTCAAAGAATGTTGTAAATTTGGTATAGGCCTACTTTTTTCTGACTATTTTTAATGTATTATTGGTTGGGCTAACAGATGTGAGACCCTTGAAACTGGACAGTCAACTGTAGCCGCCTCTGTCATTGCTGTGCAACATCAGCTCCGTTACGAGACTGAGAGCCCATGTAGAGTCTACACCAAGCCTATGGCTCTGCAGTGTAGAGTCCGCACCAATAAAGTTATTTACAAAAGCACATGGCAGTATGAATTTGGCTCCGGGTCATAGGTTGCCATCACCCTGCGTTAGTTGATGGACGCCATGTGTTCTGGTGAGTTTTAGACCTTTTCAGCCAGGGAAGGAACCAGAGACAGTGAGTTTTCCACACTATTAGGATGGTCGGTACATTCACAGACATGAGGAAGAAGACAAAGCATACATAGATTGAAGGATGGAGAGGAAGCAACAGAGTGAGGAGGAGGAAGAGCTTGGGGAAGGGTCTTTTATAGACTTCAGATCAGCTCTCCTTTTGGTTATAATGGCACACAGGCAGAGCTCACATGACCTAAGCAAGGCTCAGCATTTGCCTGCATCAATAACAACAGTAACAACAACAACAACAAAATGTCCTTCACAACCACCTGGGATCTTATTGTTTCAAAGAGAAAGCCCATCCCTTTGCAGATGATTATAATATGAAACCAAGGAGTCGGTGAAAAGAAGAGAATTCTTGAAAATCCTTCCCTAGAAGGATTATGGACATCTGTGGAGGGAAGACACCTGGGGACAGTTAAAGTTCTGACCCCACAAATATCTGACTTTAGAAGAACTGTAAGCCTGACTCTTGGTGCCTTAGGTTTGTATCCAGTATCCCTGTCTTCATTACCCTCCGTTTTACCTCTCCCTTTTAGTATGGCCACATTTTATCAGGGAACAAACTGTATCACATTCATTAAAGTGTTGAATGCTAGGTTGAATGTGTACCAGGTCATGAGAAGCAGGGAGCTTTGGCATCTTGGAGAAGCCCACATTTCCTAGTGATGGATGGTGCCTCTTTGCCCTATCCGTGATGGGACAGCCATTCATCACAGTCACTGCAGAGCAGAAGTAGAACTTGTGGAGAGATTTAGGGTTCAGAGCTGGCCCTGGGCCAGATGAGGTCACCTGATTTTCCTCCTTTCCTCCTGGAGTATGAAACTCTCAGCCTGTTACAGCTTAACCCACATCTAAATCAGTGTAATGGTGCATCAGGGAGCTTACATTTTATGACTTTTGTCCAATTATGCAATGAGGGATGGGAGACAGGAACAGAAGAATTCAGGAATTAAACATTTGCCTTGGGTTTTGTAGCCCTTAAATAAAGCCCTTAAGTTCTGTCTAGAAGACCTGAGTCTGGAAGGCAGCATGTGAGGTGAGCTGCTTCCTGGTTATGACAGTCCTCTGCACTCTTGGATCTCACTTAATAAATTGCCACTTCACTATAAATTGCCCATCAATTACTGGATTGAAAGTGTCAGTCCACCTTGTCAAAGAACCGGAATTATAGCAGAATGGGGCTTCAAGGAGGATCACTAGAAAAGGAAGGGAAATGAGACACAATTGCTTTTAGACATTTAATTTTAAAGATGACTTTCTCTGGTTAAAAAGAGAAGCTGTGTAAACCCTGCTCTATTGTGGACGGATCAGTTTCTCTCTTAGTTTGCCATCTCTGACCTTCTCTTTGCTCCTCTCTCCTCCTCCTGATGAAAGGGTAAATTTTATATGGCAGGGAGACCCTATACAACCAATGAGAGAAGCTATGAACAAGGAACAGCTCTGTAGTCAGTAAGAATGTGTGTGTGTGTGTGTGTGTGTGTGTGTGTGTGCGTGCGTGCGTGTGTGTGTGTGTGTCTGTGTGTGTGTGTGTGTCTGTGTGTGTGTCTGTGTGTGTGTGTGTGTTCATACATGGTCATGTGTCTACAGGTTAGTTGCATACGTGTGCATGTGTGCTGGGGGACAGAAGACTTTCTTTGGTGTCTTCCTCAGTGGCTTTCCTGCCTAAATGGTGGGACAGATTTACTCGCTTTTATCTAGAACTCACCCAGCTAAGCTAATGTGAATGGCCAGCAAAGCCAAAGATCTCCCTATCTCCCATCCTCATCCCCAGCACTGATATTAAAAGCATGGGCCACCATACCCAGCTTTTCATGTGGCTTCTGGGGATGAAGCTCATGACCTCGTGCCTGCATGGCAAGCACATTACCAAGTGAGCCATCTCTCCACCCACAGTAATTTTTAGGAAAGGAGGGAACAGTCCTTATGTTGGAAGGGAACATGTGGGTGTTTGAGGGAAATAGCTTCTGATACCTGGGCTCTGTTTCGTTCCGACCTAGTAACTGAGCTATTGAATCAAATCTCTGTGCCTGCTTCCCAGACTGGTATTCAGCTCTCCTACTATAGCTCGTTACAGCAGACAGCAAGCAAATGAGGTTTTCTATCTATTGAACCTGTCTTAGGCAAAACCCTTAGAACAAGGCTAGTCTGTTGTGCTTGTGAATCTGGCTTTTAAGCTGTCTGAAATCAGGCAGAGCTCTCCAGAGGGTGAAACTATATTAAGCTTTAATTCTCTAGTTAGTTTTCTTGTAAGCCATAAAATTCGCTTCCTTGTCTTTCCCTTATTTTCTGCAGCTCTTCACTCCGTAAATCAGTAGGCCCAGGGCTTGTTCTCTCCAAGCCTGTTAGTTAGATAGAGAACAAGGCTAACAGTTACATAGAAACTTCCAACATTACCAAGTCCAAAAACGAAGGGAAAGTTTACTGTTCCTCCAGTCAGTGATGCCTAGTTTGGCTCTTGCTAGTGAACTGGCCTTCGTCCCCACCTTTTCTGGTTCTTTCTTAGTGTTCAGCAGACAGTCTCCCTGTCTATAAATAGTAAGTGTTAACTCAGAACACCAGTCTCTCACATACATGTTCTACTTTTGCCAACCTTGCAAGCGTGCATGTGCATGCACTGAAATATCATCTCCAAACCATAAGCTAGAAGTTTAAAGTACATCTCCAGGTAATCAGGGTTGACAGATTTTACCTTTGGTTCATACAGAAGCATTAGTTAATGAGAGTTTATGTCAGAGGCAAGACTGTTCTCGAAGGTCATGCAGGATGCCCTAATGTTCCATAAACCCATCCATTTTTTGTGTATATCTGGTATCTAACAAATAATCAGCAGTAAATGTAGTGAGTTTTTGAGTTGTAGGGTGATTCTGAGACCTGCCCCTCTGCTTCTGACTTTAAATAAACCTTATTTTCAAAATAATGTTTGCCAAAACCCCAGTCCACCTGATTATAGCAATCAAGATGCTTTGGGTATATTGAGTGTATTTTGAAATTGCATGGTTTAATTATGACATTTTCTATGTCCCCTTTCCTATAATTATTCTTCTCTGCATTATGCACATCCTGAATAGCCAAAGAGCTATCTGCAAGGGGAAAAAATGAATAAGTGGAAAATTAAATGCCCAGTTAACTAGAGACATGGTTCTGTGCAGATATGGAAAACAAGTCATATCTTAAAAACACAGTCTACTCTTCTTGATGGACCTGCGATAAACAAACTTAGTGTTACTCAAGCTGATCATATGCTACTAATTTGCTGCCCAGCTTTTCCATTAAACTCTGCACAGGTGACTCCATATAACAATTAAGTTTAGCATAGTCCAGATTCAGGTAATGGATTAAAGTTAAGCACATACTTTTGGAAAGACAGCATGTAACCATGAACTATGTTAGAGATTTCAACATGAAAACTTTCATAAATGCAAGATAAAGTATGCTGATGCATACTGCTCTGAGTCTTCTTCTTTTTTTATGAAAAATAGCTAGGGAGATGTTACATGAAACCAAGAGTCGTTGTGTAAGGTCAGACAGGTAACAAACCGGAAACCGGACCTAAAAGTTTCCAGATGATACACAGGGAGTATGCCAGGTGTTGGGGAGCCAAGCCTGCACAAAGGAACTGATGCTTCGTGTAGAATCAAAGAGAGGCATGTGGGCATCTGCTTGCATTAGATGTCCTTCGTCCTCAACTGACACAACTACATAGTAAAATAATGAGATAGTGGATTGGCATTTTGAAAATTCCTGAAGCTGTACAATACTTTGCAAGAGGTTTGATAGCAAGATATACCCAACTTCAAATACATTCTATGATTTAATAGTTGTTTGAGTCTAGACAAGTACTGTATCCTCTAAGTGGCCCTCCTTTGAACCTTTCAGGGGTACTATTACCTTATAGATAACCTCTATAAGATCCCAGTATGCACTCATACCCTCATTCAACAAACTATGAGATTAAAACCCTATGCTTCTAAGGTCATAAATATTCATGTAGAGTAAATAAGATTGTATAGACAGTACCCTTTTGGAAACTCTATGCAGGCCATAATTTTTAAGGAGTAATCATAAGTTATGGGTTATGAAGCATTAGTGACACTCAAGAAGAATCCTCAGTGACCCTCTCATCTATCCTGCCAGCAGGAGGCAGTCACATGACCAGCAGGAACTTCCTGATTGCGTGGACCATTAGCAAATAGCATAAGACTCAAATCAAATATTCAGAAGAAATCTCTTTCCCTAAACTTTCTGCTTCTGCTAAAGGCATCCTCAGGTTCCGATTGGAGTCATGTGACTTCATGGATGGGTATTCTACCTAGACAAACTGTGTATAGGCATAGAAATAGGTTCTAGCCCTCCATGGTTCCAACAAGCATTGTGGGTCCTCCATATTTTCCATATGGAGCTGTGAACATGCACTTGCAATGAATGTGGCAGGGGTGTGATGTTGTCATTGCTACATCATTGAGTGGGCTACCTGGGGGACAGCCAGCACAGATATGAGACAGAGGATTGGATTTGGATGGACATCTATCAGAGATAGATACAGGGCATCTATCTGGCAGTTGATTCTGGTAAACCTTTGACATCCCTGCCCTTCTGTATTTCTTACCTATAAAATGAGGATACCTGCCCTATATATCTCTAAGAGCTATTGGTGATTCAGATTAAGATAACATAAAGCAGACTGAAGGTAACCACGGTCATATTTCCTTTTTATTTTACTTTATTTTATTAGATATTTTCTTTATTTACATTTCAAATGCTATCCCAAAAGTCCCCTATACCCTCCTCCCACTCTGCTCCCCTACCCACCCACTCCCACTTCTTGGCCCTGACATTCCTCTGTACTGGGGCATATAAAGTTTGCAAGACCTAGGGGCCTCTCTTCCCAATGATGGCCAACTAGGCCATCTTCTGCTACATATGCAGCTAGAGACACGAGCTGTGAGGGTACTGGTTAGTTCATATTGTTCTTCCACCTATAGAGTTGCAGACCCCTTCAGCTCCTTGGTCACTTTCTCTAGCTCCTCCATTGGGGACCCTGTGTTCCATCCTATAGATGACTCTGAGCATGTACTTCTGTATTTGCCAGGCACTAGCATAGCCTCATATGAGACAGCTATATCAGAGTCCCTTAAGCAAAATCTTGCTGGCATATGCAATAGTGTCTAGGTTTGGTGGCTGATTATGGGATCGATTCCCAGGTGAGGTAGTCTCTGGATAGTCTGTCCTTTCATCTTAGCCCCAAACTTTGTCTTTGTAACTCCTTTCTTGGGAATTTTGTTCCCTATTCTAAGGAAGAATGAAGTATCCACATGTTGGTCTTCCTTCTTGATTTTCTTGTGTTTTGCAAATTGTATCTTGGGTATTCTAAGATTCTGGGCTAATATCCACTTATCAGTGAGGATGTGGAGAAAGAGGAACACTCCTCCGTTGCTGGTGGGATTGCAAGCTTGTACAACCACTCTGGAAGTCAGTCTGGCGGGTCCTTAGAAAATTGGACATAGTACTACTGGAAAATCCAGCAATACTTCTCCTGGGCATATACCCAGAAGATGTTCCAACTGGTAATAAGGACACATGCTCCACTATGTTCATAGCAGCCTTATTTATAATAGCTAGAAGCTGGAAAGAACCCAAATGTCCCTCAAGAGACGAATGGATACAGAAAATGTGGTACATTTACACAATGGAGTACTACTCAGCTATTAAAAACAATGAATTTATGAAATTCTTGGGCAAATTCTTGGGATGGATCTGGAGGATATCATCCTGAGTGAGGTAACCCAATTACAAAAGAAGTCACTTAGATATGCACTCACTGATAAGTGGATTGTATTTCATTTTAGCTATATTTTGCAATTTTTCTTTTGAAACAATTCAAGAAGAATATGTGCTTTTCAAAAGGGAACTTGAATTACCTAAGGTCAGAAAAGAAGTTGAAAACAGCTCAATAAAATCAGTCTGGTCTAAGAAAGAGCCAGACATCCTGAATCTTCATAGAAGTACACAATTAAGCGATTTTTGGCTAAGGTTACTGATGCCAAATTCTGGTAGCTGTACCTAATGGCTGGACTTGAACTCTTGCTGAACTTGAACTCTCGGGGAAGGATTCCATGCTCTGAGACCCTCATCTCCCTGGAAGCTCTGGACCCCCTTCTCTCCCACAGTCACTCTTTTGGTTCCAATACCTTATCCTGTTGTTAACATTCCCTGTGCATACCTAGGACTGGATTCTGGACCTCCTGTGGCAGCAGGTCAAGCAGGTCTCCAGCCTGCCCAGGGAGAATCACCTTAAAGTAGAGCACTCCAGGTGCTGGAAGGCAGAGATAGAGCCCTGGACTTTACTGTCTAGACAGTCTAGTCTCTTTTGTCAGTTCTAGGTTAGTGGGAGGGCCTGTCTCAATATAAGTTGGGAAGGCATTTGAGAGAGACCCTGAGACTATTCTCTGGTATCTGTGTGTGTCTGGGCATGTGCCCATAACATCTGTACAGTGAATTTATCTGAATGTCTAATCCTATTCTCACCTTGGACCTATTGCTTTCTTTACTTCCTGTTTTTCTGCGCTGAAAACTGAACATACTCCTTTAGTCTACTTTCATTCAGATATTTATTGAGGATCTATCACACTGGTCTGTGTGTTAGAGGAGGAATACTCAGTTGTGGGATTTAAGGACACAGCCCAACCCTCATAGAGATATCTAACTAGTGCAGTCAAAAGCATTAATGATACAAGAAAACATCAACGCAATCACTACTGTGATCAGAAAAAGATAGAAAAGTACTATCCAAAACCACATGCACCTCTCTGATCTCCTTAGGCAAGCCCACAGAGGAGTTCCAGAAGATTTGATAGAGGTTGGAACATTGTTGAAGTTAACAAGCATAGAACAAAAAAACAAAAGGACACATTCAAGGCCACCTTCAGGATTTCA
This sequence comes from Mus minutoides, assembly GCA_902729485.2. Taxonomy (NCBI): domain Eukaryota; kingdom Metazoa; phylum Chordata; class Mammalia; order Rodentia; family Muridae; genus Mus; species Mus minutoides. The sequence goes on along the minus strand of LR753326.1, from coordinate 1,880,855 downwards.
CTCTCCAGTTCTCAGAACAAGGAAGCCCTTCAGTGTTGTAAACAAAAAGTCACAGAGAAATTTGCATTTCAAGAGTTCTTCTTGACCCTGGGAGGACACATTTGAGGAGACAATTGTGAATCTGGGAAAGATATTTGGAAGACTTTTAAAGACATTCAAACCAGAAATGGCAGTCATGTGGAATAGGAAGGTAGCCCCGGGACTGAAGATCAGTGGACAGGGATATAGAATAAAGGGTATTGGATGGAAAGCCAGAGAAAGGCCAAGTATCATTCTTCGGTTTCATAGCACAAAGTTGCTGTGACATTTGATCATATATTCTACTTAATTCCTAGAAGACAACCTACTTTGTGGTCTAATTTGGACATTTCAGGTCTGAGGGGCCTGTATTGCCCCCCAGACGTCATCCCAAAATGCCTGTTGACTTTCTGACTCCAGGACTGTGAGGAGGTGACTGGAGAAATCTACACACAATTCATTTGGGTAAAGATCTTTAAATGCGCATGTAGTCATTTGAGGAATGTGTTTGGTTGAGGAAGGAGTTAAACCATTGGTTATTGGTATGAAAGGGAAATGTCAAACAGGCTGGAAAATCGCCACTAGCCATGGTTTATCATCTGTGCCTCTGCCTCACCAAGCACACAGGTGTTTAACAGTCTTTCTGTTCCTTTCCTTGGAGCCTGGAATCAGCAGGGAGTTGGAATCCTTCTGGGGCTCTCTGTCCTGTCTCAATTGTTCCTTTCCAGCAGCATCCACAAAGTTCTGGCAGCAGCTACAAAGCACACTTCCACCTTCCTTCCCAACCCTAGCACTTCCTGAAGTTGCTGCTGGGTGAACTTCAGAAAAGAGAAGTGTGGTCTCCCTCCTCCCCTGCTGCCAAGTGTCTGGGGCTTCCTGTTGCTGACAGAATCCAGGGAAAGTTTTCCGGAGCTGGCGCACAGGACTGCTAACAATGGGATCGCCCCCTCCTTCTCTGTTCTCTCACAACACCCTGGTTATGGTGTCCTGGCAGGCATCTCTACCCTATAAGTACTGCCTGTCCCAAAGCTTTCTTCCTCAGAATCCAGCTGGAATGCAGTGAGGCCTTGAGGACAGGACCAGATCTAACCCTCCTGAAGCCCCTCAAGCCTTGAAGGGATGTTAGCATGTGGGGGGCATGCAGGATTGAGCTCTTTCTTTACCCAGGACAAACGTGAATGCCAAGTCTCTCCTTCTTACCTGTGTCAGAGGCTTGCATAAAGGACCTGCCTTGGTAAAGGAAGGGAGTTATAAAATCACAAACAGTGAGTCCTGCTGATTAAATCAATACCCAAAGCTGTTTTGCCAGTTTTAGCTATTGGTATCATTATTACTCAAAATAAAATGCCCTCAAAACCCCAATGGATTAAATTCCAGAGATTGATTATTTGTGTTTAGTAGGGAAGAGTCCAAACTTGTTCTTCAAATGTGAGAAAACTCAGAGGAAAAGATGTCTGTCTAAGCAATTAAATATCCCTCCTTAAAGACACTTTTACTGATTTCCCCTAATTTAGATGCTTTGTTTACTTGGTGAAAGGGAGGAGATAGAGGCTGGGGAGAGGGGAGGTGGGAGACAAACAGAAAATTCACAGAAGAACATGAACAAATTTTATATATATTCAAAAACCTAGTCATTTGGAGTGAAGGAAATTAGATTATTTGCTCATTACAGATTTTATTTTTCCTTTTTCCTTTGATTGGAGAGTGGCTGGCTTTCCTAACAGCTTGCCCAGTATTGATGCATTCCAAAGAGTTTACTTATTTAAAAAAAAAAAAAAACTGTACTCTTCTGGGATTTGCACATGTGAAACATGTGTGGTCTCGTCCCCTCCCCATTCTCAGCTAAATACAGATAAATCCAAAATGAAAGTTTTAACTATTTACAATTGTCCTAGTTTAGGGACTACATGGAGGGGTAGGGGTGATTCTGAGGCCCTCTTGCTGTGTGTGGACTCTAGTCTACCCTCAGGCCTCGGACACCTGAGTGCCAGGGTTATACACAGAAACTGCCATGTCTTAATCTTATTTTACTGAGCCCCTTAGTCTATGTGGATTCTTGAGAATGGGGCAGTGATGACCAGAAATGTTTATGATGTAGTATAGGTGATGTGAACTGTGTATCCAGGGCTGGGTTGTAGATAATGATAGAACCATTGCCTACTACACATACAACATGCTTGACAAAACCGTGTGTGTGTGTGTGTGTGTGTGTGTGTGTGTGTGTCTGTGTCCTGCACCTCTAGTACTCTATAGTGAATCTACAGTTAAATGTTGCATAATATACACCATCTGCGGGGCTGGAGAGATGGCTCAGCAGTTAAGAGCACTGACTGATCTTCCAAAGGTCCTGAGTTCAGATCCCAGCAACCACATGGTGGCTCACAACCATCCAAAATGAGATCTGATGCCCTCTTCTGGTGTGTCTGAGGACAGCTACAGTGTACTTAGATATAATAATAAATGAGTCTTTGAAAAAAAATATACACCATCTAAACACTGTCTCAAAGTATTTTAATTGCTTCTTGATCTCAAGTTACAGCCACTCCCAATACAATGTGATGCCTTGAGTAAGGAAAGATAGGAGCTGAGCTGTACCAGGCGTGGAAACCAAGGTCTGTGGTTCAAATATGGGAGTCCTGAATCAGACTGGGGTCCAGACTGGGTGGAACCTTTCAGATTACCTCATATAAGCACACAATGTTTTTTAAGTGGAGGCCAGAGAAATGTCTTTGCTATGAGGTATGTGTGTGTGTGTGTGTGTGTGTGTGTGTGTGTGTGTGTGTGTGTATTATGTAAAATGTTTTTCCTTATAAGCAAGAATATGAAGTGAATGAGTTATGCTAAATGCAGGTAAAAATAACATCAAAATGACTTAATTCATTAAAACCTCTGAAACTAAATATGCTGGACATGATAAGATTGATAACGTAGCCTTAAAATCCTCAATAAATATGGTTTACCTTCCACTTGAATAATACTTGTGTACTAAGACCAATCCTAAAATCTTCGACAGCTGGTATTTCATGCTGTCCCCATGATATCCCTCTAACAGCACCATGATCATCCTCATGTTGTAGTCAAGGAAAACAATGCACAGAGCTCACACAAATACACACTGCTCAGATGCATGCTTGCTAAGGGCCTTCCACAATTGGATAATGATTACAGTAAGCTGGAAAAGGTACATCTAACTATCCATGTGACCAATGGAAGCGAGAGACACCTGAAGAAGAAAAGTCAGTTTCTCCGTCAGATTTCACTTGGAATCTGGTCCTACTACACAAATAATTCCAGTTATGAAAGTTAAAATAAGATCTTTATGTATAAAGCCGACAAAAACATTTCACTTTCTTTTCTGGTGCGATGCACTGTTAGTGAGCCACGCTTTGAAATGCTATCAATGGTCTGTAATATTTATTAGTGAGCCACGCTTTGAAATGCTATCAATGATCTGTAATATTTATGTTTGCTTCTTTATTCTTTTATTTGCCCATCAAATACCCTTCAAGAGTTTTGTGTCTGCCTCATAGTCATTATTACATCTTAATCTTATTCCACAACAGTCCCAAAATTTAATTAAAAATTAAAGCCTATCTAGACCCTAATATGTTAAACCAAACCTCATGGGCAAAAACTAAAATCAAACAAACGCCAGTACATTGAAATCCCCATTGTACTAAGCTTAGGTGCACATCTCCGATGTCACATGTCCAGAATCTCACATGTCTCTTAGATCATAACTGTGCACCATCTCCAACTGGCGTGTTAACATCGTAATGTTGAATCCCAACTTTAATAAGAAAGCAAATTGTAAACCTACTTAAAGCAACTGCCTCCTTAAGCAATGTCAGAAATATTTAGTCTGCAATGCTGAACAGACTGCGAGCAAGCTGTAGCCAAAGGAGGTCAGCTCAGAGATGTGCCAGCACGCCCAAGCTGCCAAAATACATAAGAACATGTGTAGAACAAAGAGTTGTAACTTGAAGGTTTGAACTCTCATAAAAAGCTAACTCTCCTACATCCACTTACACCTCTTTTTGTTCAAGAAAAAAAACAGGGCATGGGCATTGACTGGGGCCACCTAATGGAAATATTTATTCAAGGAGTGACCTTTCTGTTTGTCTCGGCTCCTTGGACATTCTGTTTTAATAAGCATTTGTGATTTTAATCCACACAGCATCTTACTATTTTCCAAAGATTCTTGGATACTCCTTGAGCTATTTCACAACTAGAAATGGGCGTTCACTTGGAACTTGCTCTAGAAACATCCCCCGGGATTCCTCTGTGTGAGTTGAGCAGCATGTGTTGGAAGAAATTACTCTTGTTGTTGTTGTTGTTTTATACATCCCATGCTAATAGTAAAATGCCTGTGTTCCCATCCTTTTTTCTAATCATGGCCTAATACTTGTGTGTGTACTTAAGTTGCCTGGTACCCTTCTGCATCTCAGGCTATGGACATCACACCCAGGGTCATGCACGAGCTAGGCCAGTGTTCTCCCTCTGCAGCTACATCTCTAGCACTTGCCTGGAACATTTCTATGCATAGTCTCTATTCTCTGGAGATCTAGAGTGTGGTGTCCTTCTCTCTCAGACAGCATCAGAGCAAAGAGCAGTAAGGACTCCAGTCTGTGAAACCATTTATTAAGAAGACTTGAGTAAGCCATTCATCTCTTTAGTCAGTTTCCTTACCTGAAAAATTGGAAAATTAGACAAGGGCATCTCTCAGATCCTCAGCTCTGATTACATGATGTTTATAAAACTCTCCAAAGAATCCCTGGGAAGGCTTTTCTTTCAGACATAAATATTTTAAGAATAACAGCAAAGTGACTACTGTGTGCCAGGACCCATCCTATGACCTCTCTTCATCAGTAGCACTCAGTATTATTGGGTCAGTGCCAAAGGAGATGTTAGGTAATCTAACTAAATTGAGTTAGCTTCTAATGTGTTAAGATGACCCTTTATTTTGTATTAAAATGAAACAGCTTCTACTTTCACTAAATAAATTACATATTATTAAGGACTAGGTGTTTCAAAAGAAAAAAATCATTGCTGTTCCTCGGCATCTGTTGTTCATCTAGCTCTGGCTGTCCTGGGGAGAAGATGATTATTATTTGTATTCATTAGGTAGATGTTCTATATCAAAGAACATGGGGGTTGTATACAGCTCTCCGTGATTCATCCATTTGTGGCCACCATAGACAGCAAACCAACTTATACTCATTTCTAGAGCTCATCTTCTCAAATATGACATTCTATGACTACACTGTCAAGTTGGTCAAATAAAAGTACAGGTGATCTAGATAATTATAATTTTTAGTGGAAATATGCATCAAACATTTCCAGAAGCATACCTGAATTAAAACAATGTTGTTTATTTAAAATTCTAACTTAAGCAGACATCCTGTGTTCTTACCCAGTATATCTGACATTTGAAAACTTAATGATAGAATCTCATTCTCTGTATCTCCAGTAAGTAATTCAACAATGGATTAACCAACCAATAGAGTTAGAGACTTTGTGGTTCAGTCACCTTTCAATAGCTCCACCCTCTGGACACCACACTTTTTTTTTTTTTTTTTTTTAGATATTTTCTTTTTTTTTTTCAACTTTTATTAGATATTTTCTTCATTTACATTTCAAGTGTTATCCAGAAAGTTCCCTATATCCTCCCCCCTCCCGGCCCTGCTCCCCTACCCATCCGCTCCCACTTCTTGGCCCTGGCGTTCCCCTGTATTGGGGCATATAAAGTCTGCATGACCAAGGGGCCTCTCTTCCCAATGATGGTCAACTAGGCCATCCTCTTCTATATATGCAGCTAGAGACATGAGCTCAGGGGGTACTAGTTAGTTCATGGTTATTCTTCCACCTATAGGGTTAAAGACCCCTTCAGCTCCTTGGGTACTTTCTCTAGCTCCTTCTTCCTTGGAAACCCTGTGTTCCATCTAATAGCTGACTGTGAGCTTCCACCTCCATGTTTGCCAGGCATTGGTATAGTTTCCCCCGAGACAGCTATATCCGGGCCCTTTCAGCACTATCTTGCTGGCATATGCTATAGTGTCTATGTTTGGTGGCTGAATGTGGGATGGATCCCTGGCAGCCGCAGTCATTGGGTCCATCCTTTGGAATCAGCTTCACACATGATCTCTTTAACTCTTTCAATGTGTGCTTTGTTCTTAATTCTAGGAAGGGGTGACGAGGACACCACACTTTTAATCACGTGAACCTGTGAGGAGAACCCTTCAGGCTCAAACTATAAGACAGAGCTTCTCTATGATCTCAGTAACTTGTATCCTCCATGTATATAAGGCAGAGCTTCTCTATGATCTCAGTAACTTGTATCCTCCTTGTATATAAGGCAGAGCTTCTCTATGAGCTCAGTAACTTGTATCCTCCTTGTATATAAGGCAGAGCTTCTCTATGAGCTCAGTAACTTGTATCCTCCATGTATATAAGGCAGAGCTTCTCTATGATCTCAGTAACTTGTATCCTCCATGTATATAAGGCAGAGCTTCTCTATGATCTCAGTAACTTGTATCCTCCATGTATATAAGGCAGAGCTTCTCTATGATCTCAGTAACTTGTATCCTCCATGCATCCTTGTACCCTAGCTTCTAAAAATGGTCTGGAAGAGATTGTTTATGCTACTTCCTCTTTGACATAAAAAAAAATGTTCTTGTTCTTAACAAGTCACCATGGAGCTGAGTTATTCTTGGAATTTATAGTCACTCCTCAAAGCACTTCTAGAAACTACTGATGTGTCAGATCTGACATTGGCTCATTCTCCTATGCACAGAGAATGCATGCTTTGTGGGCATCTCGGCTTCATGACAAAGATACAGTGACAGAGCGGCTGCCAATCAGGAGTGGCTGTGTGAGTCTCACTTTCACTGACGTGGATGTCTCTCCACAATAGGACAAGGCACATTGTTTTAAAAAACGAATTTGAAAAAAATGCAGATTAAAACCTCAGTAAATATTCTCTCTCCCTCATCAGGATGACTGCTGTCAAAAAACAAGTACAAAAACCTATCAAGTGTTGATGCAGACAGGGCAACATTGGGGTCCTTTTGTGCTGTTGACAAGAGTATAAAGCAGTGCAGTCGATATGTGTGTGCGTGTGTGTGTGTGTGTGTGTGTGTGTGTGTGTGTGTGTGTGTGTATGCGTGTGCATGCATGTGTGCATGTGTGTATGTGTGTGTGTATATGTGTGTGTGCCATAGTTTTCACCTACAGCCTACATGTCATCTTACCATAAGTTACTAATTAAATAGTTGGTTTAGTGTGTTGTTTAGAAAACAATGACAAGAAATACTATACTCTCGGCAAGATGCAATTTTAAAAATAATTTTGATTTCTGTGTGCTTTGAATAAAAATGACTCAGAGAATTAAATATTTGAATGCTTAGTCACCTGGAAGTCAAACTCTTTGAAAGGATTAGAAGGCTTAAGAGGTGTGGTCATTTTGGAGGAAGTGTGTCACTGCCATTGGGCCTGAGATCTCAAAAGTTGCCAAGCCCAGTCTCTCTCTCTCTCTCTCTCTCTCTCTCTCTCTCTCTCTCTCCCTATCTCCCTCCCCCTCGCCTTTTTCCTCTCCCTCCCTCCCTCCCTCCCTCCCTCCATCTCAACTCCCTTTCTCCCTCCCTCCCTCTCTCTATTCTTTCTCCCTTCCTCCTTCTCCCCCCTCTCTCTCTCGGCCTGAGAATCCTAACTATTAACTATGTCTCCAATGCCATATTGGCCTATGTGCCACTATCCTCCCAACCATGATGATAATTGACTAAACCTCTGAGACTGTAAGCCCACAATTAAATGCTTTCTTTTGCAAGAGTTGTCTTAGTCATAGTGTCTCTTCATGGCATTAAAAGAGTGATAAGACATGTTTGATTCATTCTATACAAACATAATTTATAGATATGGAGGGCCAGTGATGCATGCTTTTTTTTTAATCCATAATCATTTTATAAAGTTTTGGCTTAAATATCTATATTCCTTGCCAGAAATTTCTTATAAAAACCAACACACAAACAAACAAAACCTACCATATCAGATTTATAGTTAAAATCAGCTTTGGGATAAAAGATGAAAGGAATTCTTCTGGGTAAAAACTTTTAAAATAGTCTTGGGTTGCCAGGCATCAAATTAAACCAGCATCCCAAAAACTAAAAAGCCACATAGAGAAGCTTGGGAGGTTGGGGTCCAGTGACCCTGGCACAGATAAAGTTTTGACTCTCAGCCCCTGTACTGGGTGATGCCTATGTTCTAACAAGGTCCCTCAGTGTTTCAAGCTATTGAGTCAGCTTGGGGCTCTTTCAGATAGTAGTCATGGCCAGCCCTTTTCACAGCACTTATGTTTTCTGGAGCCCAAACAGAAGGAATGTGTAACCTGTTGGCCCTGACCTTACTGTTTTTCTTCCCACCATTACCATTTCTTCAGTCTCATCTCTTGTTTCCTCCTTTGCCTGTCTTGACATCAGCGTGGAAATATTCTTTAACCAACTGAACACCAAGATACAGCCGTTGTATCTTGTTGAGAAGTTTTATAAGATTCCTTTTGTTAAAATGCCTGGGCGGTGTTTAGCAATGGGAGTCTCTCCACGCAGATTCATAAAGGCAATTGAAAAGGTTTCCAAAGAGCAATATAAATCATGGGCTATTAAGTGCTACGGTATTTTTTTTAAATCAGGAGGATATTGTGGGATTACAGTAATAATACAAACAGTATTTATTATGGATCGTTGGATTTGAGTTACAATATAATCATAGCTATTTTATTGAAATAGTTTTCTTCAGTGCTCGTCTATTTACTGAATTTTTTTAAAAAAATGAAACAGTTCATATAGTCACCTCACAATCAAGTAAAGATCGACTCCTCATTTCCTGTTATTCTTCCTTACTCGCTTAAAGTACATATATATATATATTTTGAAAAATTTAATAGCTTACAATTCATTGCTTTCTTTTCTATTTAGGTCCTTCCCACTCCTTATGCCCTGTGGGAAAGACTGAGGAAATAAAATACAAGAGCTGTAGAAGCGAAGTCAGTCAAAAGTGAGCCCTCTCTGCTCCAATGGCCTCGGTGCTTTTCTGTATTATTCTTTGACACAGAGGGAATTCGCATAAAGAAAATAAGAGATTTATAATTCCCGTAATTTGGCTGGAAGCACACAGCTTCATACTTCCTGTGTGTTACTGCTTTCTGGTTGCCTAGCTGCGCAACACAAATATATTGCAAAACTATTTTTTTTTCTCAGCACAATTACACACATGTGTCAATGAATCTACTTCCCTAACTTCTTACAGAATGTGTTAAAAACAATAGATGTCAGCATGTCAGAATCCAAATTACTCATTAAATCCCCCTTGGTTAACAAAACATTTTGCTAAACACTAGGCTCTCCTGAAACCGGATGAAAGAAAGATATGTAAAATATTCAAAAACTGGTAGGAATGAACAGTTATAGTATACTAGGGTTTTTTTTTTCTTATTATTTTTTTTCCTGAAAGCTTTAGAACAAAGAAAGGAATGTTCTTACATTCTGAAATGAGTTAAATTCCCAATTGTAAACTTCAAGTATGTTAGCATTGGTCCATAACAAATGGCCTAGTGTTTACTTCAGATGACATAATGCGTACCCTGAGAAACTTCAGTGTGATCCCAGATTCCCCATGTTTACCTCTTTGGGGTTATAAAGAGTAGCAGTGGTATTTCTGTACCAGAGATTGGGGGAAATTCTGTCTCTCGTCATGAAACAGACTGATGCAGTCAGCTGCTATGTGCCAGCTCCTGACACAGGCTGTTGGCCTGAAGAACTGATTCAATAAATTCTAAAGGAAGGTGTTGAACTAAGGCTGAAAATACAGGCTGGTGGGGCGTGGGGAAGCTTGTGTGTGTAGAACTTGCCTCACAATCTTGAAGATCTGAGTTTAGATTCCCAGAATTAATGGTAGTGTTACACATCAGTAATCCAGCCCTCCTGCAGTGAGATGGACAGAATTCCCAGAAGGTCATGAGTCAGTTAGCCTGATGATGTGGGACGCAATCAAGGTAGAAAGCAAACATGGAGAGCTGGGATTGACCTCTAACTTCCGAGAGAGAGAGAGAGAGAGAGAGAGAGAGAGAGAGAGAGAGAGAGAATGTGTAAAATAAAGAAGTCTGAGGCTGTGCTCATATCTCAGTATCCACTGGACTTGCTGTGCGCACAGCATACGTACAACTCTTCCTCCCACCACGCATGGGAAGAGCCTACAGACACATAAGGTGCAAGGTGCACTGGGAAATCCCTGGCACAGCATGGAAAGCTGAATGCTACCTGAATCATCCGCCTCATGCTATTGGTCTCCGAAGGGACACATAGTACTTAGAACATACTAGGTTTTAATAATTATGTGTTGGATGAGCAAAGTTGAGGAGAGCTTGCACAAATAGGTTCAGCCCAGGAATTCTAGAGCTACTCATAGATCTGAGTTTCCCTAGAGCCTTTCGTAAGATCCCATTGATAGCAGCAATAGCACAGGAATCATTCTCAAAAGCCAGGAAATAGCTCAGTTCTGAGTTTCACATGAGGCCACAATAGCCCCAACCACCAACACATCCTCCTCCTTCCCTCCTCCTCCTCCAGCCCTCTCCCTCTCCTCCTTCTCCTCCTCCTTTTTCGTTTTCCACCTTCTCCATTTTTGTAACTATATATTAATATATGTGTATATTGAAGAAAGAGGTAAATGCGAGGTGTTTTTCTCAAGCACTCTCCTCATCATCATCCTCTATTACACATTATTACCTACAGCCCACAGTTGATTGAGATTTTCTCTGAGTTTTTGCCTAATGTCCTTTTTCTGTACCAACGTCACCTTCAGGGCCCCGATTTATTCAGGTGTGGTAGCTCCTGAGCCCCCTCCTGGGTTTCTCAAACTTTCTTCATGCTGTATGATCTTGTCAATTTTAAATACCGGTTCAATATTTTGTAAAGAGTCCCTCTCTTGATAACTAACCTGTTCCCCATGGTTGGACTGAGATTGTGAAGAAAGGAAGGACAAAGGAACAGCACAGAACAAGGATGCACATCTTTTAACTCTTGGTGTTGACTTTAATCACCCAGAAGTCATTGCTTTTCTCCATTATACTGTGATTTGTTTTTTCTCTTTCCATACTGAGCACTGTGCAAAGGAACAAGCTGCTCATATTTAAGGAGTTCAGAGTCATGACTCACCCACCTGTGGGCGAATTACCTATAAATAGTATTTGTAATTCTTGTAAATGGGAGCTAATTCTCTTGTCTTCCTTTTATTTAGTTGTTAAATTATGTCGACATGGTCTCGTGGTATGTATTTTAAACTTTGGATCATGATCTAATATTACTCTGATTATTTTATTGCTCAAATATTTGACCATAGGGAGCTATTGTTCAGTCATCTGCTATAGATATCTTCTTCAACACAAGCCCTTGTGGGATTTGTCTGTTGTATTATATTTTAAGTACTTCTTTCTATTCTTGATAGATACATGGATGCGTGATAGATGATAGATAGATAGATAGATAGATAGATAGATAGATAGATAGATAGATAATATAGATGATAGATATATAGATATTTTATCTACTTCCTACTCTATATTAGAATTGGTATTTATCTGAAGAGCCCTAGCTCCATTGATTAGAGAATGGTTCTAAGCACCAGACAGAGTCATTGATATTAGATTTTCATGATGTCCAAGACTATGTCCAAGATTTTCACTATGTCCAAGACTTCCTCAGATGATGGCACATTTGGAAATGGATGTGCATATGTGACCTTCTCTCTCTGTGTGCATGTGTGTATGATTATTTATAACCATATCTACTTGCTAATTTTCTTATTGCTGTAATGCAGCAATGATTAGAAGCGTTGTAAAAGGAAAATGGTTTATTCTTCCTTACAGCTCAAGGAACATATTTCATCATGATGGGAAAGGAGTGCCTCACCCCCACTTGGGAGGCAGAGAGTGGGCAGAAAGTTGGGCTGGGTTGGAAAATTTCAAGCTACTCTCTCAAAGACCCACTCTGGGTTCATAATCTTCCCAAACAGCACCACCAGCAGGGCACACTGGGGGACACTTCATATTCAAACCACACCAGTTATGTCAATATTAAGCTAACTATGTTTCATGATGATGTTGCCAATCTTAACCCATTACTTTCTCTCCTTGCATAACTAGAATTTGCCATGCTTCCAAAAAGCCCCCCTGGTGCTCCTGTGCCATCTATTGTCTTAAGCGTATAATCTCTTATATGAGGTGTTTTCAGAATATTAATTAATCTACTCCTAGCTTCCATTGGGAAGCCTTTGATCAGCTAAAACACAATATTACTTATACTTCCTGACATCTCTCCTGACATATTGCTCCCCTTCTCACCATCCTCTGTGGTGAAATGACCTTAAATGCTTACTGCTGATAATTCATTTGTCATATTCTGCATTTCATCCTGAGATTCCCTAGGTCTTCTAAAATATTTTTTCTGAAATGTTCACTCTTTGTATTCTCTCTTTGTTCTTTGGGTTTTGATAAATACAGTATCATATAGCCACCATTATAGTATCTTACAGATACACATAATTAAAATAAATAAATCTATTAATTATTAAATCATATGTGATATAGAAGTATCATGAGTCTTATATTTAGGTGTTTTTACATTTGTGTGTGTGTGTACTCACACATACAAGCACATGTAACCCGTGTGTGCACACATATGCACAAGCATGCCCAGACACACATATAGAGGTCAAAAGATGAGCAAAAAAAGTGAGTTCTCCTCTTCTAAACTATGTGAATTATAGAAAGTAAATGGATCATTTAGATTGTTGGCAAGCAGCTTTGCCTGTTGAACCATCTCAACAGCCCATAATATGTCATATCTCTGTCTAGGCAACCAGTGTTTCCACTGTATCATTTGCTTTATGGGATTACGGTTGGACTGCATTTGTATCAGACTATGTCTCGGACTTTGAGTCTCTTCTATCAATCCATAACTCTATTCCTCTACCAAGACCCCAAGGTAGAAACTATAGCTTAATAGTAAGTTTACGAATCAAGTGGTTTCACTCCTCCAATCAGGTATTTCTTCTTCAGTATCATTTTGACTTTTCTAGTTTCACATTTTAATTTAAAATTTAGAATACTTTATTGATAGACACAAAAATAACTTGCAGTAATTCTTATTGAGTTTTCATTAAATCTCCAAATGAAGATGGAAAGAAATGGCATCCCACTGATAATGGGACCTTCAAACTATAGCTAGAGACACCATTGCTCCAATTTCCACTTCTTCAATCTTTTAATTGTTTTGATTGATGCTTTTTATTTTTCTACACAAGGGATCTGTTTTGTTTTGTTTTGTTTTTTAAATTTTATAGTTGAGTAGTTGTTTGTTTGTTTGTTTGTTGTCTTTGGTGACATTAAAAATGGTATATCTAAATTTCAGCTTCTCATTTTTTAGTGACATGTGGGGAGACATCAGCTTTCTGTCTTGCCCTGGTGTCCAATAATGTTGTATTTGCTGATGACCTCCAGCTGCAAACTCTGACTTTCTACCAAGGGAATCATGACATCAAGAACACAGTCAATTTTATTTCATTCTTTCTAAACTGCATAGCTTTATTTTTTTTCTTCCTCTAGTCAACTTTCAGTATGATGGATTGAAATTATGAGGGAAATATCCTTATCTTCTTCCCAATCTCAAGGGAAAAGTGCCCGTTATTATATAAATATCAGCTGTGGGATGTGTGCATAAGTATGCATGTGTGTGTGTGTGTGCATATGTGTCTATGCATGTGTGTGAATGTGCATACATATATGTCTGTAATTTCTGCATGTGTGCCTCTGTGTGTGCGCATGCTGTGTTATTTATCAAAATGAAGATTTTTTTCTTTCAGCCTAATTGTTTAAGGAATTTTCTTTTCATAAATGGATATTAGAATTTTGAAATGCTTTTTCTACATCAACCAATATGACCCTGTGATTTTCCTGCTACCTTTTGTGGACATGGTGGGTTACCTTGGTGGATATTCTTTTAATTTAAAATCTGGCTTGCATATCTGGACTATCTCAGTTGGCCATGGCAAATAAATCTTAACTACCTTTATAAAGTCTGATTTGCTAATATCACATTGAAGCTTTTCACATGTACACTCACGAAAGATAATTCGTTTATTTTCATTCTTTTTTTTAAATACTGTACTTTTCTGGCTGTAATATTAATTTAATATTAATGCAAGCCTCGTGGGATGCACTTGGAAGTGTTCCCTTAGCCTATAATTTTTAGAAGATAATATCGAGAAGTGCTATAATCTCTCTAGTAAATGCTTGGTGGTGTTGGCCAGTGGATCTGTCTTGACCCGCTAGACTATTTTATATGACTGTAGAATGTTTTTATTCATTGATTAGGACTATTAAGGTTGTCTCTTTTCTGTGATTTTAGTTACTTTGTGTCTTTGATGAAATTGGTTAATTATCTCCCAGTTGGAGCCGTAGAATTTGTTTCTAGTGCTTTTTGTATTTGTCCTCTTAATGGACACTGAAACCGGAATGGTAACCGTCATTTTACTTTCAACACTGTCTGCTCCTTCATTCTCCTTTCTTCTCACCTAGCTACAGGTTTAACTGGTTATTGAACTTCCCAGCAGACTACCTCTGGGGTTCACTCAGCTTCTACCTTGCTCCCATGTTTCCAATCTCTTATTTCTACTCTCATTTTGTGATGACTTCTTTTCCTGTGTTCGCTTTACAAATCTTCTTCTTTGGTTTCATAACATGGAAATGGATGTTATTCATGTTAGATGGTCTATCTGTTCACCTCCTATATGTGTTGATGCTATCTGTTACCCTCTGAGTGCTGCTTTGGCTGAACATAGATGCTGTCCTTTCTCTCACTACCGCTTTGGCTGCATAGCCACATTTTCCCAAGTTGTCTGTCTGTTATTAATTTAGATTTTAGTTCTGGTGTGGTCTGAAAACTCCACTTTGTATGCCTATTATGTGCTATGGTTCACAATCTGTGTTCTCCGTTGGTAAGTGCTCTGTGTAAGCATAGGACAATGTTGCATGACATACTCTATGAATGCCTTTTTTTACAGTGACTAGTAATGCTATTGACATCATCTTTGCCATTACTGGTTTTCTTCCTCCTTGAGATGCTCATTATGATATTAAAGTACTGACTATGGTTTTGATGACTGAAACAAAGTCAACCCTAAATACTGCCAGTTCACTCTCCTTCTGCATCCACACAGCTCTCTTTCCAGGAAGTACGAGCAAAAGTCATCTTGAAAAGTGATAGTGTTGAGCCATTAGAGTCAGTCAAGAATTTTTGCATTCCAGATACAAATGCAACAGGCAGAGCATCTACTTGTGAAAGGGAATCATGAATCTTGGAGAAAACTGCAGTGCTGATTCTTTCAACTCTGGGAGCCCGTCATAGCTCAGCTGCTCTCCGTGATCATCTTAACTTGATGTTTCTACTTCCGGCTTCTCACTGTTATTCCTGCCTCACAGTCTGGTTCTTCTTAGTAGACACTGCCTGTTAATCATGCACAATTTGTGACTTTCGATCCATATTCAAAGTTATATTTATTGAGAGATTGCTAAGTGATGCAGATATTATCCCAGGATTTGGTTGGGTTTATTTGGTTTACGAGGTCGTACTCTAAGGTTGGAAAGACTTCCAGAAAACTTAGAACAAGGAGATAAAATCCATACCACCTAGATTCTGATAAAATTGCAATTCTAAAAAGATGGAGAAATGATTCTTTATGAAAACTGTCTTCTGACTCAAAACTGTAAGGAAAACTTACCAGTAAACATTCTCAGGTGTGTGTGCTTGGGAAATGCAGAAGAGTTAGGAATGGAGAAAGGCCAGCCCTTTTACCCCACCACCAATGAGTTCATTTTATCCCAAAAGTTAAAAGCCTGAGGGAAGACTTTGACAAATGGTCCTTTCACCACGCCCATCAGTCTCTCTGGCAAATTAGCATATACCTTGTGCTCAGTACTAAAAAGACCCTTCTCCTTCCTCCCTGTTTACTCTTTGTTGGTTTTGCTTTTGGTTTTGTAACTTTAGGCATTTTTACCTGGGTTATGGGACCACAGGAAAGGAGATGTTTTTGATTGGGGTTAGCAGAAAATTATGGAAGAAAGATTGATTGATGACACAAAACTGGGATAAAAGATTTTAAATTAGAATTGTCCTGGAAATGCAAGCAAATGCCATAGCTGTTTGCAGTTCATCTCTGCCACAGGAACTTCCGTCTGAGCAAAGCCTGCGACTATTCATTAGTTCTGCGAGCTTCATGTGAAATGGATGAACGACCAGAGTTTTCATTCCTTTTTTTTTAAGACAAGTGTGAGAAACAGCAAGGTTTTAATTATTTGCTCAAGGACAAGCCTGGTCTTCTAATTCCGGTTCTTGTTCCCTGCCTAAGCAGTTTCATAGCCTGTAATATTTAAATTACTGCTTAAATGTTTTATTTAATGATGAATGGCTTTGCCATCGCAGATGGAAAATAGCTTTGGCTGTCTTCTTGCTTGACTAACTGGTGTCGTGGAGAGCACAGGCTTGCTCTCTGAGGATCCTAAATGAGAGCTATGTTTTAAGCACTTTCTGAGGCAAATCAGCTGTCTTTGAAAGGAAGAAAGAGCATACAATCTCAGCTTCCAATCTTTAGCATTCAGCACATTGCTCTAAAGAAAACCGGAGCTGATTTACAAATAATCTTATGCTGTTGTGATATATCTGTGGAAACTCCCCAAACTTTAAAAAAAAAAAGCATAATAAAACAAATCAAAGCAAAGCTCTCAAACATGCACAGGCCCACACACAGATACAAATGCACATACACACACACCTATATGTACATACATATTCATATACATTTGTTACATGCATGCATGCACACACATATACAGATATATTCATATACACATACATCCATGGACATAGCTATGTATATGCTAATATACACATACACATATACACACAAACACACATATATAATATACACATACATATGCATATTAGATGTACCTATACACATACACACATGTACATATATATCTATACACACATATATGCACACAGACATACACACATAAACACATATACTCACACAAACATACACACATGCAAGCATACATATATGCACAGGTATGCATACATATACTCAAACATGCACACATATACGTACATGCATGTATACACACATATTTATATATAAGTGCACACTTAAAAGAAAAAATACTCAGACTCCTTGCAAGACTCTACCAATCATTTCTAAACAAGTCTGTCTTCTCAAGAAGACAGTATTTTGGGGAAAGGTGTGGAAGAGAGATTCTAATAGCAGAAGATAAAACACAGTATCAGTGCTGTCTGGCTCTTTTAATTAGCTTGATTTAAACAATTCAAAATCAATTCATATACAAAACATCACCAACATCATAAATTAGTACAATTTCTGTTTGTTCCATCCTCCTGAAAAGAAAGAAGTGCACAACAGGAGTTGTCTTCTTGTTCAAAGATGAGCAAACTTGTCTTTAATCTAGAAAAATGAACCTGTTATGCCAACACTTTGGAGCCTGAGGCAGGAGAATTACTGTGAGTTCAAGGCTGCCTTGTGCTGTATAGTGGGACCCTGTCTCAACTAACAAAAGTGTCAGCCAATAAGACAAGCCATTCAGTGCATTGATACGCTTCCATTTCCCATGCTGTAGAATGAGTTGACCTGTGAGCCCTCTTCTACCATCTAGCCTCCTGCAGGAAAACAGGTCCCTCTAGGCTACCTGAGTTCAAACAAAAAAAGCACCCCTTTTGACAACAGCAGCCCTCCTCGTCCCTGTGCAGAATGGGCTCCCAGTTTTTCTGCTGCAACTGTGCACTCTCTTGACATGTTGTATAGAAGACAATATCTTTACACCCAAGCTTCACTTTGCTGGTTTTCCGACTTCCTCATGTTTCCCAGGGCCTGGCTGCTTATGGACCTGTTTTTTGCTGACAGTGAATCTTTCTACTTACTGCACAGAGTCTCTCACAGATGTTCCCTGTATCAACAGAGCAGCAGCTGCTGCCCAGTGAGTGAGAGCCCATGGAATCTGCTGGTGTCTTTTCATCTTGGCAAATATCATTCAGATAAGCAAATAACTTTCCCAAAATCCCCAAAGAATCTATGCATGTGACCGTTCCTCTGTCACTTTCTTTTCAAGAACTTGTCTCCCTTTTGATGTTTTTATCGCTGGGATAAAAAATGTAGAGGAATCCATACATTGCAGGAAAAGGCAGTTAATTACCCTTGAGCAGAGTGCAAAATGCCAAGCCTGTGGGAGGCTCTGAGTGGTCCAGGTCTTAATGGATGCTTTCTACTGTTTATCACAGTGCAGGAAGCCGCCCTTGCAGTCAGGCTTGTGAACACAGCCCAGTGTATATGAGTCCTGAGATCAAGCTCCATTCCACAGAAAATGAGGTTAGAAAACAATCTAAGGAAAAGTTATGTTTTCCTAAAGTAAAAATTGAGTTTCAGCACCAAACTATTGTAGGTGCTGCTTAAATAAGATTTGAGCACTTTCAAGTAATTGCAGGGTTTCAGTTTTCTGTTTGTAATTCCTCCTTGCAATTTCCCTGTACCTGTTAGCCTAAGGTTAAAAAAGAAAGATAGATCTGATGTGATTTCTTTTATTACCTATACTTGACTTACAATTTCTGCAGCCAACTCCATTACTAACCTTGGAGATGGCATTCTAAAGAAAGCTAAACAGTAGCTTAATATTTTTATTTCCAGGATACACATACACGTACACACACTTAAGTACTATATATATATATATATATATATATATATATATATATATATATATATATATATATATGTCATTTTATAAGATATATGCTTAAATTTTTGTCTGTTCATGTGTATGTGATATGTTCTAGGAAGGAAAACTCGAAGGTCAGTAGCATCACTGTGGCACACTAGTATCTGATGCACATGTGTGCACATGCAGGTGAGCACACACACCATGGAGCATGCATAGAGATTTGTTTCAACAAGTCTCTTTGTTGCTCTTTTGCATATGCCAGACCAGCTGACCCACAACCTTCTGGAGACTCTCCTATCTCCATCCCCGAGCTCACCACAGTCACATAGCAGTTACAGACCTGTGCTATTGTGCTTAGCTCTCAGGGTTCATTCTCAGGCCCTGATGCTTGGGCAGCGTGTTCTTTAGCTACTGAGCCACTTCCCCGGCTCAATAGATGTGTTTTATATGGAGTATATAAATTATCATATATACATAGTACATACATAAAGCTAATAATGAATATTGTATATTTTTAAAAACAAAAATGGGAGGAGTTGTAGTCTTGGCACAGACCTACTTACTTACGGGTCCTTTTGAGGAAAGGCTCTGGGTAAAGACATAGAAATACAGAGGTCACTGGCCACCTTGTGGGGCGCCTGTGAAGGGCGCCATGCTTTCCTTCCTCCATAAACACCTCTTTCTGTAAAAAAAAAATGCATGATTTAAAGCAGATTCACATGTACAAATTCAGACTTAGATTTTAGCAAGGAAGAATATCTTTCTGCCCTCAAAGGCATTGTAACCACCAGACTCCTAACAGCAAGCATCCCTGGGTGTCAGAGGGTTCCATATATAGGCCAGTGGTGATAGGACAGCAGAATGTGCATCTTAAAGCATGCTCTGCCTCTCCCAGGTCTACAGAGCCAGTGGGACCCAAAGCTGCTCATTCGTTTGAGATGAGGCTTAGCCTTGGTTTGGATTAAGCTATGTAGGGCCTCCAGGGGCCAGATGGATTTTATAGCCTTCGCCCTGAGTTTTGAGATATAGGATTTAACACTCACAATCAAGCTGACCATATTAAAATGATGACTGCTGAATCTTGTAAGTATTTTATTTTTACAGTACAGGACATCATCAGGGCATGCATAGAGAATGTCTTTCCCTCCCTGTCTCTCTTCCTTGTCTTTACCCTCAAGGTAGACAAGTCCATCCAATAACTAGAAATTGCAGTTCTTTGCTATATTGTGTATATCAGCTCAGATTAAATCCTTCCAAGGAAATTTCATTTCCCCCCTTTTTTTTAAATGTGAAATTGGCCTTTTTAACAAGTACATTTTAGGTAAAAAGCTTTTCTATTTGATTTGTTCAGTGCTTCTTTATTGCAATAAAAATGTGTAGTTCTGAATAAGTTTGAATGCTCTTGATTCTGGGAGTAAAGCTTTTTGAATGCCTAGTGTTCATACCGGCTTCTTTTCCTTATCTCAACCTCAGCCTTTTGAACTCTGAGGAGCATCACCTCAAACTCAACTTTTAAAAAGCATCATGTTTGAAATTTAGAATCTGCTACAGACTAGGAATATTCTTTAGGTCAGAAGATGCTTCGTGGGAAATATGGATTTAAGCTGTGGATGGGATGAAGCCAGAAGTCTTACAAGAGTGGTTTGTGTTCATCTATCACAAAAGCTGAGCAGTGACAAATGTTCTGTCCAATACCCACCCTCCATGGGAGATTCCCCGCCCACCAGGAAGGGTTTCCCCGCCCTCCGTGGAAGATTCCCCGCCCTCCAGGGAGGATTCCCCACCCGCCAAGAAGGATTTTGTAATTTTGTATGATGTTGCTGACTTCCTCACTTTCAGAACAAGAGTGGATATGTTTGTTTGGTCTTAATATAAGTCTGGATCATTCTAAAAGGAGATAGAGAATATCAAAAGAGTATATTCACTTCTATTGCTACCTTTGTCAATCCATTAAATTGAAGAAAAAAAAATCATTTAAATTTTATTTCCTGAGGTTTCTTCAACCATTTCTAGACAGTGGAGTCATGGCACAAGATGATTTAGGGGTCTTTACAGAATAGAAAAATTCAAGGGAGATCTGTATTTGATCCAAAATTCAAGCTTATCCTCCTTGGCTGCGGAGTGAGTTCAAGGCCAGCCTAGGCTACATGAAAGCTTGTCTCAAAAATGCAGATAACACAACATTTACATATAATCTATTTATATTCTTCTTTATATTTTAAATTATCTGATCTCTAATACATAATATGACTGAATTATTATATACATACTTATTATTCTATACATACATTTCTAGCCAGTTACACAGCTAGTGTGGCCAGAACACATGAAACCCTATCTCAAAAACAAAGTCTCAGAAAGAGTAAAAGAACAGGACGACAGTATAGACGGAAACACACTGATCAATCACATCAGCAAGTGTTTCACCGTGGGGCTTAACTTTCCTTTGGATACAGTCATAATGAAAGCAAGCATCTGGCTGTGTCAGTCTCCTGAGACAGGCAGACAGCAGAACTTAATGCAACCAGAGCCGCAGCTTCTCCCCACATCAATGAGAATGGAGAGAAAGTCCTTAGAAAGAGGAAATGGAATCTAGCTGGCCAGAGGATGAAGAATGGCCACTCAAACAAAGATCCTAGAGTGGGAATAAGACTTCTGTGCACTAGAAAGTTGGAAGGGGGTGATAGGTAAGGAACGGTCAGAAGGAAACATTTGGAATCCTTCCCCAGACGCTTTCCTCAGTTAGATTCTAACGTTCCATCATCTGGAATGTGGAATGTTCTTTCTTTTCTTTTCTTTTCTTTCTAGGTTTTTTTTTTTCTTTTTGGTTTTTTGAGACAGGGTTTCTCTGTAGCCCTGGCTATCCTAGAACTCACTTTGTAGACCAGGCTGGCCTCTAACTCATCCTGTTATTTTTTTAACACTTGTTTGATAGCCTGCTAATCACAGGTTATCTTCTTGCTAAGGCAAATGCTAAGTCATAAATACCAAAGTATGAATGACAGATTTCTCTAGAGGACAGTGATGAAGGAGGTGAGCCAAGATGAGAGTAAAAATTGGACAATGGAACTTTAAAAACAGTTCTAGATGCTTCATTAAAGTAAAAACATGCATTAGTATGTGCATGCACTCGTGTGAGTGCGCACACGCGAACATGTATATGTGTGTGTGTATTTGTGTGAGCATACATGCACAAATACATATCCATGCTCAGAGGACAATGTGCTGGATCAGCACTCTTTCCTCCATGCAGAGTCCAGGGATTGAACTCGGGTAGTGAGGCTTGGCGGTAAGTCCCTTTACCTGCTAAGCCATCTCCCAGACCTTCCTTTAATTTTCTTTAGAGCTTGCTCTACCCAAGAACAGTTTAGGAGCAAGTTCCTGTTGTAGGTGTCATTGGTCCCAAGCTGTTAAAAAGAGGTGAAGGTTGGCAGAATCAGCAATGGCATTCTGTCTGTCTGTGGGGTGCTCAGAGAGAGATACCGTGAACAATCTTCCCATGGCGCTATCCAAATACCACTGGCTCCAGAAAGCAGCCAAGTGGCATCAGTCACTTAACAGCTACTGGTAAGACTTCAACTCTGTTCAAACACAACCCAAATGCACACGAGTCCACACAGCCTCTTCTTGGCACAAGAACTCATCAAAGGGGACACGGGTTCCGAAAATAACAGCCAGAAAAATTTTAAAAAGACCAACTTTATTGGCATTATTTCATTTCAGACAAAGAATAAATTATTTATTTCCTTCCCCTAAATTCCCCTTTCTGCATTTCTCTACTGCGCAACAAACCTGAAGGCTCTCCCTGAAACTAAATTCTTAGTTCAAAACTCCATCCTCATCCATCTTCCATCTTTCTCTCAACAAACTTAAAAAGTATTTGTATGTAAGCATTAAGACGTCTGAATGCTGAACACCACCAATGTTCCAAGTATCTGTCATTTTCTCACCTCTCCTAATCCCCTGAACAGTTTAAACATATAAGAACTTGGTCCTGTGTTAGTGCACTCAAGGTGAGTTCCAGGTAAGGTGAGGAAAACGATAGACAGGATTTCTACCCAGCCTAGGTGAGGTAGTTCACAGGCCACATAGGGATAACTCTGCCAGGCATACAGACTCCATGAAAATTAGCCTTCTCTTGCTGGGAAACCTCATCTCTGGGTGCCCATCAGGGTTAGGCTCACTTGCCCTTCTTTGGTCCCTGAATTGATACCAATTTATGCAACTGGCATGGTGAGAGTCTGCACCGGAGGTAGCAGCCTCATGGGCTCTTGTGACACTGGGGTGTTAGGTCTTCTGTCCCCTTCTGCACACCAACATGTCCATCTGGCACCTATTTCTCCCATCCTTTCCTCCTGCCTTGAAATCTTTGGCTTTCCCATCTGCAAGTGTGATCGGGTGTAAAAGGGGATGTGGTACCAAAGTGACATGGCTGTCACCTAAGATGGGCTTCCTGCAGCTGACATGTGTACACACAACAATGATGCCTAGCCTGCTCCTCACAGGGCCCTGGCACTGGTGTGAGAGCTAAGGACGGGGGTCTCAAATGATAGAAGAACAGATGCTGTCACCGAAGGCTGGCAGAGCATGGAAAGATGTAAGCCTGTCATTGGCACAGAAACATAAATCCTGTACAGATTGTGACCTTGAAAGGCTTAGCTACCAGATATATGATAGAGCATATTCTTGACATATACAAAGATAGGTTTGCCCATTGACTCTTCTAAAGCAAGTCTCATTGGAGAGAAGCACAAACAGAATGATTAACTTAGATCCAAGTAATTCTCCATAACAGTAATTCCCAAATCTGTACCAGGGAGTCATGAGATCCTTGGAGGTTTTCATCAGAATTAACACCCAACAGATTCTACAGTAATTCCAGTTTTTTTTTTTTTTTTTTTTTTTTTTTTTTTTTTTTTTTTTTTTTTTTTTTTTTTTTTTTTTTTTTTTTTTTTTTTTTTTTTTTTTTTTTTTTTTTTTTTTTTTTTTTTGTGAAGCAAAAAGCATGATTCTAGGGCCAAACAAACCAGCAAGGACCAAAAGAAACAAAAGGTGTGGAAGATGGTCAAGGGATGGCTTTAGAGAAACAGAGTCTAGCAGGGATACCTAGAAGAAAACAACAGATTCATTATCATCCTTTAGTGGGTGCTATTTAATGTTACCTTATTAATTTATTTTCCCAAGGGGAAAGAAAGGGGAAGAAATGGAAGCTGATATTTCAGTGACAACTGATTGGCATGTATGTATGTGTACATGTGTGTGGTATTTGGTGTGTGTGTGTGTGTGTGTGTGTGTGTGTGTGTGTGTCTGTCTGTCTGTCTGTCTTTGAGACTGGGTCTTATATCTCAGGCTAGTCTTGAATTCACATTATATAGTCAAGGTGACATTGAACTACTGTTAATCTTGCCTTCATCTCGAAGTGCTGGGATGACAGTCATGAACTATACCATGAACCAACCCTGTTACCCAGCTGTAATTTTTAATATTTTATTCCAGATTGAATTATTTTCCTAACTAAAAATAAAAAATATTTTACTTTGGAAAAGAACCAACTGACCAACATTAAAACCAGAATTCATCCACAACTCACTAGCACTTGGTATTTTTGTCCCTCTGCATATGGAAATGCTACAAGGAAATATCTGCAATTAGTATCTGAAGATATAAAATTGTAATTTTGGAAGGAAAAATAACTCCCATCTTCACCCAAAAGGTATCATCTTATTTTCTGTTCTGATTACTCAAATCATTTGGTCAGATAATTAATGAAAATAGTCTTCCTATTGTATAATATTTTTATCTTGATATTGTGAGTTTATTAGCATCTTACTTAAATGCCAAATCAGTATTTCAACTCCTATTCTTCCCACTGAGGTCAGCCCTCTGTCCATCCTCAAAGGATTCACATCTGAAATGTCAGTCTTCTGAGCTTACCAAATGTCCTTTCATAGCTGTGTTCTTATTAGCATATAGTATAATATTACATGACTACATTAGTATATATATTAATATATATTATATTATAATAATATATGTAATATAGCATATTACATGACTACATTATATTATAGTCATATAATATTGCTATAGGTTCATTGATCTTCAAACTAACAAATTGAAATTTTCTGATCTTCCACTTCCATGTCTTGAATGGGATCACTTATATTGTACATGTACACCTGACATAATCACCTAGAAAAATAGGTCAAGAAAATAAACAAGTTTGTCTAGGCAAGTTTGTTCTTCTCCCTTAGAGCTAAGCCCCATGAACACCCCAGCTCTCTGCCCAGAGGAACTGTCTGGTCTACAGCATAGATAAGAGAAAGCAAGTAGAGATGCAGGTGAGCTAAGAAGGCCAAGCACTGATTTAGGGTGTGCCAAGAAGAGGACTGAAACCAAAGTGTCACCTTTGGTGACAATCTTGGTTCCATCTGTCCTCTCCTACATTCACTACTTTCCTCTCTATTATTTATAAATGCTCAAAATTACAGGAAATACTGATTTGCCTACTCCATTGGAATGTAACCTCTGTTAAATTCTTGTTCTCCAGTCTGTTATCACGTGTGGGCGGGCACACAGTACTTGATCAACAAATGCTTGTTAAATAAATACCTCTCCTTAAATGTGCATGGGCGTTACAGCCTCTGCTTTCCAGTGGGACAATTAAAAAGCCCTCTCTCTTTTTAATTCATTTAGGAGATTCAGAACTCCGAAAGATTTTGTAAAGTAAGGAGAGATGTAATTTTTTTTCCTCCCAAGCCTTGATAAAGCACAATGTATCCAGGTACAGCTTGATGCTGGGAGAGGACAGTGTCATCTCTTTTGTATAATTGTTATGTGCTCACAAGTGCTTCAATAACTGATGATAAGTACATTGTATTCATCTCCGGCAGGCTGGCTTTCAGAGAGCTGCGCTTTCTTCAAAAAGTCTCATTATTGCAATTCTCAATATTTTCCCCACTTTTGCCACATTTTACTTGTTGTTTAGCTAAAAATATAATTGTGGAGATCTGAGAGCAAGTCAGTCAGCAATGACAGACACATGTCACGTTCCCCCAACACTGATCAAACCACAGCGTGGCTGCAGCTCTGGCATGCTCAGGGTGGTTGGGTTTGATTATCCTGATTAAAATCGATTTTCAGGACTTATTCGTCAAGAATGACTTAGCATGCTTGTTTTGCTCATTAAAGGTGAGAGATGAAACAGAGGGACCTGGCCATTGGCCATACAATGTACCTTGCTAAACAAATAAGGAAATAGTCCGTAACAGAGCCCACATAATGCTGTGGTAAGATGGAATGAAAGACACATATATTTAAGGTGACTTAATTCTTCAACTGATAGTATCAATTTATTTAGGAAAGCATCTATCCACTCAGGTGCCACCTTACCAAGCAATCCCGTACACATAAATATACACATAAACCTTGTTACCCCAGCCAAAGTCTGATTGAGGGAGCCCTTCCAGCCTCTCTTAGTTGCTCCTATGTTAGGCCACAATGGTTTCTGATTCCTTCTAGAATTGTTAAAACTTGCAACCAAACACAGACTTGGGAGCCTAAAGTTTCAGTTTACCTAAAATGATCTACTTATGTCCAGTATATCCTTACTGCAATAGAGTTTATTTCTCCAGATCAGTTCCAAACCATTAAGTTCTCAACTATTTTGTTCTCAGACCCCTTTATAATTTTTAAATACATGTTGAGGGTTTCAAAGTAATTGTCTGTATACATTAAGCCTATCAATATTTACCTTATAAAATGAAACTAAGGAAATGTTAAATTGAGTTAATTCATAATGTATAATGCTGAATCCATTGAATAATTTTTCTATTCAAATGCATGCATTTATGAATAATTTTATTAAATATAATTTTTAATTTTGGATTCGTGGTGTGTGTGTGTGCGCGTGCGCGTGCGTGTGTGTGTGTGTGTGTGTGTGTGTGTGTGAGTGTTTTGCTGGCATGTCTGTATATGCACCATGTGCATTCCTGGTGTTCACAGGGGACAGAAGAGGGTGTCAGATCCTCTGGAACTGAAGCTAAGGACGGTTCTGAACCCATGTAGATGCCAAGAAACAACACAAGTCTCCAGCAAGAGTCACAAATGGTCTTCACCCCTGACCAACTTCAGCCCCGTTAAAATAGCCATATATTTTTATTATAGTGAAAATACTAGAATTATTTTTGCATTTTCACTTGAGACTTTGCATGTTTTCTGCATCTATGTACATCTATGTGCAGGTATGAGCCTGTGCATGCACCTCTGGAAGTCAGACCTCAACAGTGGGTATGTTCTTCAACAACTCCCACCTGTGTATTTTGAGGAAGGGTCTCTCACTGATCCTGTACCTCAATAATGGCCAGACTGGCTGGCCAGAAACCCCTGGGATCCTCCTGTGTCTGCCTCTCAGAGCTGGGATTACTAGCTCATGCTACCATACCTCTGGCTTCTTACCTGCTTATACCTGAAACCTGTCCACATAGTAGACATTTTACCTGAGCCATCTCCTCAGATCACTGTCTTCCATTTTCTCAAACCATTTTATCATCTTAGAAAACTGGCTACTCATATATATTTCTACACAGAACCTATTGCAACATCAGAACCAAAGAGTCTATGGAAGACTCCACTGTTCCTCCATGAGAAGATGAAATAAAATGGACACTTATATCTTAACATTCTTATGAAAATAATTTAGATCTCATAGACCTCCTGAAACGCTCTATGAGCCTTTTAGGCTACTCAGAGTACATAGTTAAACACATTTTGCCCAATTAAAATTATGTGAGGAAAATTTATGACTCATCAACAGGGAATAAAAAATATTAAAAGTACAGCCTGAGAGATAGACAGATGGTTCAGTGATACAGAGCACATGTTGCTCCTGCAGAGGACTCTGGTTTGATTCTTAGCACTCACAGGGCTGATCAAAATCATCCACAACTCTAGTTCCAGAGAATCCAGTGTTCTCTTCTGACCTCCATAGGTACCAGGCACATATGTGGTACACACACATGCAGACAGGCATACAGACAATGCAGTTATGCACATAAAATAAATCTAAAAAAAATTTAAGTCCAGGCTGGAGATGTGGCTCAGTTGGTAGGGAGCTTTTCTAACATGAGGACCTAAGTTGGGCCTTCAGCACTATGTGAGCCAGATGTTATAAGCTTATACTCCTAGAACTCGTGAGGTAGACTCGGGAGTAAGTTAAAGATTTTTTCTGGCAGCATACTAAATTTGAGGTTATGATAGAATAGAAGAGACCCTGTAGAGAGTGACAGAGTGAGGGAGAGAGACAGAAACAGAAAGAGAGAATACACAGCGAGAGACAGAGACAGAAAGATAAAAAAGTGTGTGTGCAGCATGTGTGCATGTGCATATGTGTGTAAGTATGTGTGGTGTGTAGGTATATGTGGTATGTGTGTGCGTATGTATGTGTGTGTGTGTGTGTGTGTGTATGTGGTGCTTGAAGGTGTGTATATATGGTATGTGTGTATGGCATATGTATATGTGTGTGATGTGTGTGTGTGCATGGTGTATATGTGTGAGTATGCATGTGTGTTTGGTTATGTGGGGTTGTCTGTGCGCATATGTGTCTATGTATGAATGAATGTGTGTGGTGTGTGTGTCTGTATGTGTGTATGTGTGTGTGTGTGTATGTGTGTGCATGCGTGAGTACATTTATATGACAGTGACAGAGAGAGACTAGACAGACAGAGAGAGAGAGAGAAAGAGAGAGAGAGAGAGTCAATGACAGAAAAAGAGAAAGGTAGGGGAACAGAAAGTTATAGAAAGCTTTGAAGAAAGAAAATATTTTTCCTTTGTTTTCTAGGACAAACCTCACTTTGAATTGATACATTTTACATGATGAGACTTGTTGAAAGAAAAACTTTAGACAAACTAACTTTACCAAAGTTTTATTTGAATCAAGTTCAGAGACCCCTACCCACTAACCTAGGAAGGTGATATTTATAAACAAAGAAACAAAAAAAAACATAGAAGTGACTCAGAAAAATAATTTGACCTACCCAGCATACTATCTGCGTATTTGGACATAGGCTGATCATTTAGCAACCAAGGATTGGCTAAAACTCAATTTCTGTTACTGGCTGAAACTTAGCTACTTGTTCCAAGAATAAACTCTCATATCAGGTTCTAGTTTGTTTGCATACTAAGTAAAGTTGCAGTGACCTTCAGGTGGGATGCAGCCCTAGTGACCTGTGCAGAAACTTCAGGTGGGATGCAGCCCTAGTGACCTGTGCAGAAACTTCAGGTGGGATGCAGCCCTAGTGACCTGTGCAGAAACTTCAGGTGGGATGCAGCCCTAGTGACCTGTGCAGAAACTTCAGGTGGGATGCAGCCCTAGTGACCTGTGCAGAAACTTCAGGTGGGATGCAGCCCCTACATGTAATATTATATTTGGTGTAGTTTCATTTTTATAAAAACATGTTTGCATGTAAAAGACTAACTGTCCATAGAGCATTTCTTATTTGTGAATAATGCTTTATATACCTTCACCAGAAGACTCAGTCCCTAGTGGGCCTTTAGTCACCATTTACAGCTCAGCCCCTTATAGCTTTCTTTCCTACTTGTGTATTCTACTTACACTCTTGCAAGAAGGGAACCTCACCTTTTTTCTTAATCATGAAAAATGTTTTATTTTAAAGAAAAAAGCATTCAAAGTTCATTTGATGGAAATTCTGATTGTCTGGAAGTTCTGATCAAGGCAAGTAAAAATTGCTTTCAAAGCCTTAAGGTTGCGAGACAAAGATGGAAGATAATTAATATGCTCAAAGTTAGGCAAAGGTCCTTGACTCTCTAACCATTATGTAATTAGAAATAATCTTCTTAAAGCAATAGGTGTAATAAAAGGACTTAGCAGAGTCAAGCTCTCCACCCCCACCCCCTTTCCAATTGTAACTAGCTTTCACAGTACTTAAAAATGAGGTTCTCAGAGCACTGGAACGGAGGTGACTCTAGCTCTTCAAATTAACATATGACTACCACCTGTGATGGAACCTGTCTTTGGAAGTATTGATATGCTGTCTGTAGGCCGTTAGATCATGTGTTGGAGCATCGAGGAGCGTATGATGTGCGTATGATCTAGCTACTATCCCTGTAACAAATTACCACTGAGGCTGGCAGCTAGTAATGTTCCCTTCTATTTTTCTCACAATCCTTAGGTCAGGAATTTAAGAAGGACTGGGCTGAGCAGTTGTGGCTTAGGGTCCCTCATGCAGCTGCATTCAGATGTTGTCTGGGCTGCCGTGATCTACAGGCTCTGTGGGGAGTATATCCAATTTGGCTCACTCACCTGGCTAGCAGTTGATGCTGGTTGTCAGCTGAAACTCAGCTGGGCTGTCAATCAAAATGTCTGTACATGAAAAAAATTTTTTTTTCTTTTTTTAGTGTGACAGTTTCAAACTGCTTATTCGGCACCTAGCTGGATTACCCCAGATAAACACTTCAGAGAATTAGCAGAAGCTGGCTGGATATATGTGTGTGTGTGTGTGTGTGTGTGTGTGTGTGTGTGTGTGTGTGTGTATAATATATATATATATATATGTATAATATATGTATAATATATCACATCCCTGTTCTATTGATACCAGCGTGTCTTTAGGATGAGTGAAGACAGACAGACAGATGGTACAGATGCATATGAGCTTTCCTGTCAGTGGCAAGCATAGTTAGCAATATGAAAAGAGTTTTGAGATCAATATAACATGTAAGGCTGAGAGTACTTGCTTTCTTGTTTTCAAATCAAGAAAAATATTTTCATAAAAGCTATACAATGAAATCCAACTTTATTCTCATTTGAAATATTATTGATCACACAGAAACAAGTTATAGTCCCATACAATTCTAATTTGTATCAAGAATGCAACCTGCATTTAGGCTTGATGACCCAGACCTGCAGTCTCAGCTACTTGAGGGGCTAAGGCAGGAGCGTTCCAAGTTTAAGACCCTTCAGAGTCAACCTGGGCAACTTAGTGATTTCTTATCTCAAACCAAACAGTAAAAATGAGAGTGGCTGTCATAGCTCCCTGGTAGTATGTTTACGTTGCATACACAGTGCCCGGGTTCAGTCCACAGTACTGGGGTGAAAAATATAATCTCAGAAAACATATAGCAAAGGGTAATTTGTCATGGAAGTTAATTTGTAAAAACTATAGGCCATCAAGCCTTTGCTGGAGTGATTTAAATACTATTATGTGAAAAAAATGTTCAAATAAGCTTAAGTTTGCTGATCAGATTGTATCCATCCTCTGCTTTGGAACATACATGAAATATGTCTGTGGATACAAGGAAGATATTTATATATTCTCAGAAAGTGAGGGGGTGTGCCAATAACACCTCATCATTCCTGTAGGAATGAAGAGAAGGAGAGAAGAAAACAGAACAGATTGTGTGGAATCACGCAGGCCCAGCACTGGTCAGTGGAGGTTGACAAGAATCTGCAGGACAGACTCTGAAGCTATAATGTGCAGTGCCTATCAGCTGAGAGGCTCTCAGAGCCTTAGGCACTGCATTGGCCGAAAGCCCAAGCATGGATCCAGATCCATGACAGGCTAACCACCAACATGCTACAATGGAGCGGTCAAATAGGACAATTCTAATGTCAAATTCAGTTGGAGGCCACAGGACTAGAGCCAGCAAGATATTGAGATTTCATTTGAAATGTAAAAGTCTTTTGGTATCATCGTTTTAAAGGTTGAAAAAAAAATCATGATAAAACATTTAGATAGTTTTCGCCCTTCCCTGTGCTTAAATTACTGCTTTTGATCACTGAATGTACCATGTTCTATGGCAGAATTGTTGCCCTTTAGAACATTAAGTTTGTCATGAAATTTTTCCAAGTGAAGAGCAAAGGTTTCACAAAGGACCTATGAGGCCCAGCCCAGCCATGCTCTCTGACTGTCTCACCTCCTTACGCCATATGTGTTAGAACTGCCACTGCTCCCTAGAATATCCACTGCCTTCCCTGTGCAGGTTCCCGGGTGAACTCTTCTCCTGGGCACATTTAAGAATTTCAATAATAGGCATGGCTAACGGACAGCTAAAATTTAAGAATTTGAAAGAAGGTTCTGGAATAGCGATTTAGACTTGGAAGTTTTCAGAACTGCTTCAGTAATGGTGTGATCTATGAGAAAGGAGAAAATGATAAATAAAGAAGTAAATGGAAGAAGAAAGGAAAGATGGGAGGGAGGAAGAGAGGGAGGGAGGAAATATAAGGAAAGTTTGGAGAAAGTGAAAAGTCAGTGTAATTAAAAGAAATGATATAAAAGCCCTACTGGGGACCAAATGGAATCAAATGTTTTCATGCTTAAGTTAGAGAGATATATATAGACCTATGACCTGGTAACTGAACAAATGGGAAGTCTTCGTGGAATTTGAGACAGCTTTCATAATACAGGCACCAACTTCAGCCACCTCGCTGAGGAGGTGTTTGTGTGCCTGCCTGTGATATGTGAGCTCCTGTTAGGTTCCCTCGGCTTTCTTCAGCTGCTCAGACTGAAGACCAAAAAGAGTAACTAATTTTATCGAGAGTTTAAAGTCAGTTTTGTTAAGTCTCTAGGCCAGAGGACATACACCAGTGAAAGAATTCACTGGATGGTTAGCCAAAGGGAAATGTCAAAGTTCACTGAGCATGGGACAATTTATGATGCTCGTGCTAATTAAAGATTAAAATCCTAATACTCCTGTTGCAGTTGGAGATTAGAGCTACTCAAATTGTCCTGGCAGTGAAGTGGCAGGAGTTCTTCCCTCCCCTCCCCAGTGTGCTGGCTTCCTGAATGAAAGACACACACGCACACATGCACACAAGCACTCATGCACGTTCACACAGCCTTCTATTTTAATATGCCTTAAATGCTCAATGGCTAGGCCACTCCCAAACCTCCACTCAGCTAGCACACTCTCCTCTCCGATATTCCTGAATTATTATTTACTGAGACCTATATTCCATCCTTGCTGCCTGGACCCAGGCCTGCATCCCTCCTGGACCAAGATCCCCAACTCTTACATGTTGGCTGTCTCTCTGTCCTGCACTTCTCAGACCTGCACTTTCTCCTTTCCAGGCATGGCTGTTCTAAACCCTCCTTCCTTGCTCCCCTTGCTCGAGAATCCTCAAGTCCTGCCTCTGTCTCCCTGCCCAGCCTTGGCCACAGGCAACTTCATTTACCAATTAAAACCAAGTGGGAGCAGGGACCCTCAGTGTCAGAGGAATCTTGTGCAATTTTGAGAACCCAATTAACATAATACAAGAGTTAGATCAAATCCACAACATACCCCAGTCTAGCCGATCGATAGGTCTACACAGGGCTAATGGTTAGCTTCCATTGCTCATTAAGAAAAGCATTTCTGGTAAGTCTAGGAAAGTCTGGCCATGAATTCAGTTGTCATAAAACACAACATTCTCTTATCATACCTCTTAGGCCAGAGCAACTATAGGAGGAATTATTGCCTTTATTATTTAACAGCATGAAGAGACTTCAGAAGGAGGAAAGGACAGAGGACGATGGTGGTAGTGGGCTTGGAATCAACACTGAGTAGAGAGCATTGTGGGTATAGTTGAAAGAGTGTATCCAGGAAGCTGGGACATTACAGGCCATCCACTTAAAGGGTCATCTCTTCAGAGCTCTTTAAGCAAGCTGGAAGGAGAGAAGGTTGTGTTAAAGAATGGGGAGTGTCCTAATCCAATAAGGCTGCTTTAATAAAACCAAGTCGACTGGGAAGCATATGAATAAAGGAAAGTCTGGAGGATCAAGTCACTATCAAGGCAAGGTGTTTATCTTACAGGCCTGCTTTCTGGTTCCTAGACGGAAACTTCTAGCTGTGTCTTCACGTGGTTGGAGTGTCAAAGAAGCTGTCCTGGGCCTCAGTTATTGGGACTATCATTCCATTTGTGAGGGTTTCAGAGTCACGAGCCAAGCTTTTCCCAAAGGTCCCACTTGCTGACATCATCACCTTGATGATTGAGCCTCCACACAGGACCCCTGAGAGTTTAGACCATGATAGTGCAGGAGCTTGAATGGAGCAAAGGGTCTATGAGCCAGAATATGTTTGGATCTATGAGCCAGAATATCGAGTGTATTATTGCCATCAGGCTTGTGCGGCAAGTAATTTTACCTACTGAACCATCTCATTAGCTCTTATCTTTTTTTGAATGATTATTCTTATTATATTTAGTGTGTGCATGTGAAATATACCCATGTGGAGGTCAAAATCCCTCTACCATGTGGGCCTGGGAGAATCCAATGGACATTGACCCACTGAGCCATATCTCCAGCCTATATATTCCTTATTATATACAACTGTGAAACCCATCCTAACGACCTTCTTCATGTGACCTCAGGTAAGGTTTATGCCTCTTCAATGTGCATCTTTATGTGCTATGACAGTGGGTGTTCATCTTCCTAGTTTGAATTTGGGGGAAGGCACAAACATTCAGGCTACCACAGGCAAGCTTTAGTCTCCTCTGCGCTCTGTGCACCTTTTCCTCTTAGGGAAAGCTCGAGGGAATATGAAAATCCTTTCTTGTCATCAACTTTTATCAGCCAGAAGTAATGAAAAATATACATTGACAATATAGTGTTTTCCTCTTCTATAAAAGAATAGTTGGCGTTTTCAATATCTTCGAGTGTGGTGTTGTTTTGATATAGTGAGCTTAATTTGCTGTATCTTTGCATATTCATTTTTTAAAAATCCATTTTAATAAGTGCCCTTGGAAGGAAAAATGAGGACAATTATTTTTCCCTGTTAGATAATTTTCATTCACTAAACAGAATGGCCATTAAGTAGAATCCACCACCGTGTGCCTCAGTTTCAACTGTTCTCAGCAGGAAACTTGAGCTCCTTCCTACTGCATTCAGAGGGAAACAGGGAAGGAGGAGGTTTAGTGACCAGCTTAATGCCTGCAGTGCCCCCTGGGACTGCCACCGAAGCAGCTTGGTTAAAGAATGCTGCGGATGAGTTCAAGTGGCATGAAGATTTTATAAGCGTGTGTATTTTTATTCATCTTCTCGAAAACATAACCCAATATTTCTACACCAGTTGTTACATATTCTTCCTTTCTGATTTTTTTCCGAAATAAAATACACTAATGCATTCCTATTTAATAGAAACAGAACAAGCTAAAAGGCTTCTAATTTTAATGAAACCTTTCAAGTCAATATTACAATTCAGAGAGTGAGTCACAAAGCACTTTATTGCCCTCTTATTCACTCCTAAGCCATTCTCAATCAGGTTTTATTGCACAAGTGGAAAAAAATATTAATATAGTTTAGTATACAAAGTAACAGCTCCAAATCCTCAGGCTTGCTTTGCCTCACTGATGAAAATTTTTTGTGTCTTATTTCAAACCCATGAGTTTTAAATCCTCTTGGGATTAGGTTTTTATTCCTACCCCTAGTAACCCTTTGTTGCTGTTGCGTTAATTTGCTCTTTTTTGTTACTATCCTAAAGCAAACGGAAATGGAAAGAAGGATGAAAATAGTTGTTTAGAAATTGAACTGGAAGGAGGGGGAAAAATCCTTTCAAAAGATAATAACACATCAATTTGATCCCTGAATTCTATTCTTTACATTATTGATAAACTGGTAAAGGAAGAAAATACTTAGATAATAGTAAGTGATTGATTGGCATATTTCACATGTTTTCCAGTGCCAATGCCATAGTGTTTGTAAACCAAAGACAAATCTTTGTTACTAATCAAAGATGAAGTGGTAGGTTACTGGTATTGTGACTTTTAACCAGGAGTGGGGATGTATGTGCAGGTTGAGCAAAAGCCTGGCCTTGACTTCATTAAGGAGCTGAATAGTGGCTTTTCTCTTCCTAAAATAATCATTTCATAGGTAATCTTTTTCTTCTTCTTCTTCTTCTTCAGTTCCATACATCTGGCTAGAAACTGTGTCTGCATAGTGCTGAGTTCTATTTATTTTAGCTTGCTTCATTGCCTGTTTCCTTCAGTGCTGGAATGTTCTGGCATAGAGAAAAGGAGAATGTGTCTTGTGACAACTAATCAATCACATATTCTCTAGTCCAACCATTATGCTTCATGCAGCTAACAAAAGTATGATGAAATACCCTTCCAGTCTTCCACATATGACCTTTGAGGACATTGTGCAGGCTAAGCCGCCCACTAATAATCTATACCAACGAGAAAGGAATTAAATGATATTAGCCTTTTCATGGTAATCAGGATTCAGGGATATGGAAGTGGTTAGGCACTTACATTCTGGTTTCAAGAAAGCAAATGTCCTGTGTGGTAGTTTGATTGGAAAAATGCCCCATAGGCTAAGGATTTGACTAGTTGATCTTCAGTTGGTGATGCTGTTTAGGGGGAGGTAATATAGGTTTGTGGGAGGAAGTACCTCACTTGAGATGGCTTTGAGAGTTCATGACTTCACTTGCAATCTCTCTCTACTTTCTACATCTTGTTTGTGATTGAAAATGTGATCTCTCAGTTTCCTGTCTCTGAGACCTGCTGCCATGTCTTCTGGCCCCATTTCCACTTGCTGTCATTATGAACTAACTCTCTCTAGAACCATGGGCCCAAATAAACTGTTGCCTCTTCGTGTTACCCTGAGTGTAGACACTGAAAAGACTGCACGCTATTGGGCCTCACGAATGGATCCTAGCCTGCTTCAGCACACCTTTGGATAAATAACTTAAAATAATTAGTAAAACAAACTCACAAACAAACAAACCCTCAGTTTTATTCTTCATGGGCATCATTTTCCCAACCAGGGGCTTAATGAAGTTCTGGCCTGTGAAAAAAATTAACTGTTCTTTCTTTAGGTTAGTCTTTAACTATTTTTGTGTAACTCTTAATTACTGATGGTTGCATGAAACACTGCATCAAAGGATCCAATCCCATTCCATAAATGCATCACAACCACTCTCCCCAGCTTCCGTAGTAGTTGCCTCTCTCATACAGCTTATCTTGGTGACCTCACATCTATGCTTTCTTTTTCTTTTTCTTCTTTTCACGTTGGGTTTTTCAGTTCCCAAAGTGGCTGAAATCCTGGGCACTGCTTCGACTACCACCTGCCTGGATCCACACCTCCCCCAGTCTCCCATTCAGTTTCCCTTCCAGCTCAGCTCCAGAGCAAAGCCATCCTATGCTTTCTCTTCTGATCCGTGCAGCTGAGCACAGATGGGCAAGTCCCAGCCCCGTGCAGATGGTATCCTTCAAACTTGAAACACACAGCCTCAGCATGGCCCTCCCTCCAGCACGCCCGTGACCTTTTGGCTGAGCTCTCTCTACATTTCTACACGATCTGATATTTCAAATATTTATTCGTTTCTTAAACCCAGTGACCATTCTTTTTTTCACTTTCTTACTAAATGATATTGCATCCAAAGTTTCTCCTCAAATCTCTCACCCTTTTGATCTGGATCTAAAACTATATCTGGAGCTATCTTATTCATTTGTCTTTCTTGTTTTCCTCCTGACATCGCCAAGTTCCTAGATCTGTGTTCTGGTTTGCATCCCAGTTGTCTGTTCCTAGTTAACAATAGCATCCCAAGGTTACTGGGTTTTTTGGTTGGTTGGTTTGTTTTTGAGTTAGGGGATGAGCAGAGTCTCACTATAGATCAGACTGGCCTTGAACTTGCAGCAAGGCAATCCTCTTGAAGTTTTGGTGGCTTTTAAACAAATCATTACTATTTCACATATGTTTATAGGTAATGAAGGTTGAGCAGAGCATTCCCGACAGATCCCTTAAACACCAAGACTCAGCTGTTGAGGTCATCTGTAATTCTTGACTAGTATAGCTATAAAAGATGCTTCCTTTATCATGCTGGAAGCTGATACTGGATAGCTCCACTGGGGTTGCACCAGAGTACCAATTGTAGCCTGAGACTTGTTTCTAAGAGAGAACATACTCAAAGCAAATATTCCCAGATAAAGAATCCACCAATCCAGTAATAGGTTTAGTGTAGAAATGGTGAAATGTTAGGATTATTCTGTCCAATTGGTCAGACTGTTACGGTACCATCAGATTCAGTAGACAGAGAAATAAGGAGCTACCCTTTATGGAGCATTGGAGAGTCAGACTGCAGAAACAGTTGGGAGGCTAACACTGCAGTTGTCTTTGGGATCTACAATCTGTTATAACACTAAAACTTTCCTCGTTTTCATCTCTTCTATTGTATTGGTCTTCCCCTTCCTCAACCTAGGAGCAGCCTCTGCCATTTTGTTTCGTTAAAAGTATAGAGGTGAAGGAATTTATCACATATATTTCTTCTGTATGAATATAGATGTCAATGAAAGGTTTAAGCAGTGTAAGAAGAAAGGTATGAATTTGAGACTACTACTGTTGTGGGAAATACTAAAAAAAAGTCCAGCAGGCCCCTCAGCAGTTCTCTGACCTGGTGGTCTGGCCAGCCATGCACTGGCGAGCAATACCCAACCTGTTTTATCTCATAGAGACTCTCTGGCCCACATCTTCCAATATCCAGGTCAGAAGTTAGTTATTATTTTGGTTGGGAGCCCAGCTTGTTGAGGTCCCAGTGGCCAATCACTACCATGCCAGCTCGATGTGTCAATAACCCCACGGCCTTTGTGGTGCCCATCAGGCAATCCCATGATTTGCCACCATACCTTTTTCCTGAGAACCCAGTTGATTCGCAACAAGAAGAAAAACACCACGCAAACTTGTTCAGAAACAATGGTAACTCGGTTGCTGGGCACAAAAACTAAAATCCTAACTTGTAAGCCTTATTAAATCTAAATCCTCTGGTGGCGAATCCTGATGGATCCACCAGTGAACCAAGAGACACTTGTAATCACATCTTGTCCTCATACGATCAATCCCAGTCCAAAAGGACTTAACTCTCTCCTGCTTTCTCTCTTCCTCCCTCCAAGCTGGGAGCCCCACCTACTTGCCCAGTGATTGCCTCTTTTATTCATTAGGGGGTGGGTTCACAAGAAATCACCTGAGTATGACTCGCTCCTTGTCTGTAGCCCCTCCCAGGAGAGCAGAATTACCATCAACATACAAATAACCCCAGAGCTTTCCACAACATACTAGTAGAAAACCCTTTGGGTCTTCAAATTTATACAGTCATTGGCTGGGTTTTGTTTGTTTGTTTGTTTGTTTGTTTTGTTGTTTGTTTGTTTTATTGTTTTGAGACAGGCACTCGTGTCCCAGACTGATCTCCAATTTGTTACATAGCTAAGAATGACTTGGAATTTCTGATTCTCCTGCCTTACTTCCCAAGTGCTGGGAGTACATGTGTGTCATTACATACAATTTACTTATACTGCTTTGTGTATTCAGTATAAGGTGGAATTTATGCAATGTAAAAGTGGCTTGCTAAATAAAGTGCTTGCCCGATAATTTAACTATTTTTATTTTATGTGCATTGGTGTTTGAGAGTGTCAGATTCCCTGGAACTGGAAGTGCAGACAGTTGTGAGCTGCTGTGTGATTGCTAGGAGTTGAACTCAGGACCTCTGGAAGAGCAGCCAGTGCTCTTAACCGCTGAGCCATCTCTCCGGGCCCTAGTGTTTGCCAAGAAAGTCACGAGAATCAGACTTCAGATCCCCAGTATCCACAAAAACACTGGGTGGGCCTAGTGGCCTATATATAATTCCAGTGCTCAGAAAGTGGAAACAGGGTTATCTAGGCCATCTGGCTACTCAGACTAGTCAATTTGATGAGCCCTGAGTTCAGCAGGAGACCCTACCTCAATAAATAATACACATGCACCCACACATGGAGTACACATATTACCCAAACACATGTGAACCATATACAAACACATGTCTACTATACATGCATATGGATGCAAATAACTGGAATTTGCTTTATTTAGACAGCTATGACAAGTCATTTTGTAGACCCAGTTTTAGGAAAAAATTATGGAATAAGCACTCTTCAGAATCGTCCAGGTCCCCTTCAATATTGTATCTGCTTCCTCTGTATCACTCATCTTCACGTTTTGCTGACATCTGCAGGTCTGTGAGACCTGGCATCTGAGGACCTGAAAGAACCGGGCAGGTGACAGTCTAATGCTGCAGACAATCTTACTTCAGTTTCAGTGTATTTTTATACACAAAGGTAGTGTAGACAGCAACGATCCAAGGAAGATTGTCTGCGTTTAGAAAAAATATGATCAGAAAAACATGTAAATAAATGTCAGTAAATGTACACTAAATATTAACAGAGCAGCCCTTTTATGGAACTTTCTCGGGACACGCCAGTGGGGAAAACAGAAAAGCAAAGCAGAAGGCCATATCCAGATTCAGGGTATGCTGATCAGGTGGGGTTCTATAGCTATGTTCTGACATCCAACAAGAATAAACAAATCTTATAAATTGAATGCAAATGTTTGTTGCAGGAAGTAGACAAGTACAATCCAGGGTACAAAATGCACTTTTTCTTCCCGGAGCCTCTCTCACAGTTCCCCAAGGCATTGTTCACTGTGCGTCATTCTCTGGAGCGTATTCTGACACCCTATACTAAAGCCACTCCCTGTGTTAGATTAGCTAATGGTGCTCTAAGAAAATCAGATGTCTGTCACTGAGATAATTTTCAGCTGACATGTCAATGTATTGCACGTCTCAGAGTTTGTTTAAAGGGTGTTTTTATGAAGAACTTTTTGTTGTGTTTCTCATTCTGTTAAAGTAATTTCACCATCAGGAACAGGAAGTTCATCTCTGTAAGAAAGTCATTCTCAAGAAGAAATACCTCTGAGGCTCTTTATGAATCTCTATGCTTGCATAGTTTCCAAAATACCGATAAATAGCTAGAAGGGCTTCAGGAGCGCATGCCTGGTCAGCTCTCTGCAAAGCCAAGCCATGACTTCCAACTCTTCCCTTAAAGCTGATACAATACCAAATACACCTACCAATGAACCAAACTCAGAAACAAACATTACCCATGAGTACATCCCATGTTTACAATTTTTCAAATTTCATATCTCTGTTCGAAAGGTTCAACCTGAGATCCACGTGTTTCTTCACCCAGGCTTCTCCAGGTGGGCGCCATCTTCCACCTGCCACATCCTAGACAGAAACAGAATACAAGGGCAGTTGTGTAGGCCTGGGAGTAGTCTCTAAGTAAGCAGAAAGTGATTTACTGCTTCTTTTGAGTTCATATCTTTTAGTTGCCTCTGGTCTTGTTATTTTCTCTAGACATTACTGGACTTACTAACACTCTGGCCTGGAGGACACAGGAGGCAGAATACACCCCCTCCCCCAACCCTGACATGCGGAGAAGTGCTTCCCCTTGCTATTGCTCCATAAATAATTGAAGAGTCTCTTCCAGGCAACACAGACAAGATGCAGATTTAATTTATTCCCTGGGAGGACCAAAGGTGGTTGTGTAGACCCAGCACACAGACAAGCTGAGCCGGGGACATCAGCCCATTTCCAATGTGCCACTTACAGGGCACATGCCCTCCAGTCTAGTGCTGAACTCCTGGGCACGGAGCACTTGCTTTTCCCTTCTTGTCGTATTCTGTGTCAAGAACCCAAGTGCTTACCATTAGAGAGAAAAACTTCTTTCCACGGCAGAAGGGGATACGATATCATATTGAAGAGAGGAGGTAATACTTCCTATATCTCTAAATTCAGAGGGAAAAAATGTATCCACTAATTCTGATAGTTATAATTGATGACTGTACCACCTATTGGTGTTTTTTTTTAAGTTTCTCTTCTTTTTAAGCCCCTCTGTGTCTTATTTGATCAGTAAAGAGGAGGTGCTGTTTTACTAACACCCAGTCTATATGGACACTCGGAGGAGTGAGGGCTTCTCTGCCTGTGTTAGAATCACAGCAGAAAAGAAGTCAATGGACATGGCCACCTGGGAAGGCACAGAGGGAATGGAAGAGCAGGAAAAGGAGTCCGGATAAGGAGGTTCAAATTGCTGCCTATAGCAGGTGTAGAGCCAGAGCCTGTAAAAGAAACCAAACACTAAGAGCAGCAGGAAACCTCAGGAGCAAAGAGAGGAGTGTTTCTAGAGACCCATTAGGACTGAAGTTGTACATAGAGGATCGGCAAGAGGCAAACTCTGCAGAGATGTAATAACCCAGACCAATACCACTGAAGTATGTACTTGGGTCCTGAGATGTGCTTTTATAGCATTGAATAAATTGATTTTCTTTTGTAGACAATACTAACTTTCTTAGTTGCTGTTCTATTGCTCTGAAGAGACATCATGACCACAGCAACTCGTATCAAAGAAAGCTTTTATTTGGAAACTTGCTTACGGTTTCAGAAGCTCAGTCTGTTATCATCATGGCAGGAAACACAGTGCTTGGGGCAATAGCTGAGAGCTACATCCTAATCCACAACAGACAGCCTGGGCCTGCCATGGCTTTGGAACTCAGAGCCCACCCCAAGTAAGGCATCTTCCACAAACAAGGCCACGCCTCCTAGTCCTTCTAACCATCTCAAAGAATTCCACTCCCCGGTGACTAAGCATTGAAATATATGAGTCAATGGGGGCTGTGTCATTCAAACTTCACACAGACCCTTATCTGTTACATAAAAACTTCACTTTCCCATGTGCGAGAAGCCTATATGCTAAAGATTTCTGGTTTGCTCTTTTTAATCACACATTTTGGAGAACATTGTAACTTCTTATTGTAAGCAGTCTTTTCTTAGAAAGGCTGATCAGATTTCTGTAGTGTGGGGATAGAAGCTTTTGACAAACACTTAGTAAAGCTTGGGCTTTGTTTTTGAGTCTCAGTTGCTAGGACTGCATCCCTAAGGAAGTTTGTTCAGTCTTGGAATCAATATTTAACTCAGAAGTCCGGGCTGTTCCTCTGACCTCTGAGGTGACCGAAGGAAATGACGTAAGCAAATTAAGCTCTCAACTGTTTTCAGATGACTTCAAGATACAAATACAGTCACTGCAGAAGTTCAAAGTAATGATGTTCTGCTGGAATCTTTACAAACTTTTAAGTAAAATTTTCCAAATATTAGAAGAACATTCCAAATAACGGTGTCTGATTCAGTGTCCACAGCTGTCAGTTGATGCCCAACATTTTTGCTTCCCAGTAAGAGGCCAGAGGGACCCAAATGGCTCTGTGTTTTTCCATATAGACTGGCAACAGTCCTAGACTGGGCACTCCAGTATAAACATACAAAATAAACTCATTTACGAAGACAAAAGTAAAACAAAATATTCAAACTTTAAGGGCTGACCCACAGGCTAGTGAACTTCATGGGTTTACCTGGCACGTGGAGAAAATGGGGATTTCTGTCTTTTTGTAGAAACACTCTGTATATGTGTGGGGTAAGAGAAGTGTTTGCATGTGTATGGGTGCACATATGCGTCAATGCCTGGTGTTTACCATCATGGCTCTTCCCATATTTTTTAACACAAGGTTTCTCACTGAATTTCTAGGTCACC
Source organism: Mus minutoides (assembly GCA_902729485.2). Taxonomy (NCBI): domain Eukaryota; kingdom Metazoa; phylum Chordata; class Mammalia; order Rodentia; family Muridae; genus Mus; species Mus minutoides. The sequence goes on along the minus strand of LR753326.1, from coordinate 1,837,626 downwards.
AATTGGCTAGGCTAGCTCACCAGTGAATTCTGAGGGATTGGTTTTATCTCCCCAGAAGCTGAGACTACAGACATGTCCCGTCGGATGTGGCTTTTATATGGGTGCTCTGGAACCACACTCAAGATGGTTCCAGAGCACCCATATAAAACCCTGGCCAGCACAGAAAGCTACATCGCTGATAGAACAGTGTCTTGTGATCTCTGTCCCACAGTCAGAATTTGCAGACAAATGACTCTTGCAAAAGGGTATGACCTGTCTCATACAATGCTTGTTCCAAGCACTCCTTGGTGGCTGAAGTAAAACAGTCTGACAGTCTTCAAGTTCCTTCCTTCCTTGCTTACAATCAGCTTTTGTAGCCCCATGCCCATCTGGGTAAATGTATGCATATCCACTCATAGGCATGTGTATGGTACATATATTGTACCAAGATGGCCAATGCAATATTTATATTTGTGCTTTGAGCTGCCCAAGATATTGTTATAAAACCTAAGGCTCCTGTAGGGGAGTGAGTGCATAAAACTTTCATGCCTAGTATAAAAAATACAAAATGTTATTATTAATATTTAATAAGATTTGCAGCAGTCAATGAGCCAAATCAATGTTTTTTAATTAAGTTATTCATTTGTAATACGAGCTGTGCCTTGTTGTGCGTTTGTATAGAATTCAGTATGTTGAATTAAAATAAATAAATAAACCCGATTTTAGCCCTTGGGGTAATGGTATTAGTAATAAAGCTATTAATTGGTTGCCTTTCCTCTGATAAGCAAACACGGCTGCTTCAGTGGCAATCTCTTTCATTCGAAGGTGCTTTACGAGTGAGAAGAATTGCAGTTTGAGCTGTTTGGAAATGGCTAATGCACGGCCTTTCCTACTACCTTGTCTTCCTGGGTCTCTCTTATTAGGCATCAGGGCAACTGGGGGTAAATAATCTGAGTCTGTTTTTAATGAAAGTTTCAGCGCCATCATATGTTAAAGAAGTTAGAGTTCAACCAAAGATTTGTTCATCTCCTAAGCTTCCATGTTGCTCAGGAATTCTTTCTCCAACCAACTTACACCCCCTACAGTCCTCATTTCTGTAAGTTTTTACAATCGATGTTTGCCCAACCATGCAGGCTGGTTTTAGAGTGTCTGATGGAGTGAGCTTCCTGTAAGCATAGCTGACCTGGGCAGATGCTACAATGTTCTTCCTCGTGGTCGTTTTAAAAAGAAAGCTTTGATCGGTGTAAAACTCATCTCATCTTTGTACCTTTTCTCAACCTGGTTGCTATAAATAATACATCAAAACTGCACAATAAAACTATATTCAGATGCAAATAAGGGGAGGAAAGCCATATGAACCCAAATTTTTCTTCTAAATGCTCAACAGAGTATGTTATTTAAAAGGAAACTAACTATAGAAGCCTTCCACGTGCCTCCCCCATTGAGGTTGTTCTTATATGTGTGCTATTTGTTAATCATGAGTATTGAGAATATAAATGGACCACAAAGGACCTTCATTACAATATTTTCAAACTTTATAGGAGAAAATGGGCATTTCCATCTACTATAACTATAAAACATATATAAATTATTAATGCAGTTTCTAATTGCAAAAGATGCTACCACAGGCTGAGAACACAGATCATGGCAGTATGCCGTTAGGCAGGAAAGGGGTCTTCAGTTTTTTTTTTCTCCCAGTGCCACAAAATAAAAACATTCTATAAACCAAACATTGTTTTTCTTCAATAGAAGAAAGACTATAACTGCTTTTTTATTCTTAAATGGCATCTTATGGAGATAAGTGTGGAAAGAATATAGGTTAAATATTGAGACATATGGTTTAATAATTGATAAGATCAGAATCAGGTGCCAGCTGTTAAGGATTGACTCACATCTGTTAACAAAGTAACGCCTGCCTTCTGCCTGGGAATCAGAGTCTGCCCTTTGTGCCTTGTGCCTCAAAGGTCACGTGGGTTCACCCACTCTGTTCCCACCTACATTTCCATCTGTGTATCTTTGCTTATTTAATTGTCCTTGTCTGAGTTTTTAAAATAACTTCTTTTAGTTTTGATGATGCAATTCCTATATGCATTGCACTATATATAGTTATATATGCTCTGTTCATATACAGTTACATATGTTATATTCATCCCCAACTACCTCCTCTCACCCTTGTCTCACTCCCACCATTCCCTTCTTACAACATAAACTAAAAAATATTTTAAGCTAACCAGACCTAGTTTTACACAGTTGTAATCTTAGTGCTCAAGAACTTTGGGTAGGAAGATCCTGAGTTTGAAGCCAACCTAGTCTATGACAAGACGATCCTCTCCTCCTCTTCCTTCTCCTACTCTTCCTCCTCCTCCTTCTCCTCTTCCTTCTCTTCCCCCTTCTCTTTTTCCTTCCTCCTCCTCCTCCTCTTCCTCTTTCTCCAACTCCTTATATTTTTAAAAGTAAGCAGAGAGAACACTTTTCATTGTGGACATTTGGTGACATTTACTTACCTAAAGCCAATGAGATGACTCAATAGGTAAAGGTGCTTACCCCAAAACCCAATGACCTGAATTTGATCCCCAGGACCCACATGGTGAAAGAAAAGAACCTACCAGTTATCCAGATCTCCACGCCCCCTACAAGTCCAGGGGCATGTGCCTTCAATAGCACTCACAAATAAATGTAATAATTATGTTTTAATTTACTTAATGAGAGATCCGTGATACACCCAAACTCAAACAAAAATCACTCAAAATACATGAAAAACTAATAAATGCTGGTAAAATGTTTTGCACTGAATTTTAAATTAACTTGATAACTTATAAGAAACAAAATGAGACAAGCATCTCAAACATGCTCAGATTCATTAATGAAATTATTAGAAACCTGAGAGACAGAGTTGATATGGCATGGCAGCTAGAAAAATATTATTTTGATCTTTAAAGAAAAACCTCAAAAATAAATATCAGATGTAAATTAGATTTAATTAAACATAGATCAAAGATAATTTTCTTATCAAAATTAGCATGACTAGATAATGTGAACCCTTGGGAGGGAAAGAGAATATGGGCATGACTGTGCTAGCTTTTATTATGTTTAGCTTTCTTTGTTGTCTATTGAAATGTGTCAACTTTATTGCTAATATTTCACTGATGGTGCATTCTTCATTTCTTCAATATAGAATTCAATTTAAAACAAAATCCTATATTCTGTCTGAAAATTTCAATTCCCACCAGCAGCATAATTCAATTAAAGTTCCAAATATTTCTTTTAAAAATACAAAAATAAAATCATTCTCTCTGCATATGCTATTTCTGCTCCATTCCGAAAGGATAAAAAACCGCATTTGTTTACTCTTGGTTCATCTATCACTTTGTACATTTTTATGGATTTTTATGTATAATCACATTTTCAGAGGGGATTGTTATATACTGTGCCCCATTTCAGCAGTTATTATCTCTCAGACTTAAAATTATAAAAATTGATACACAATCCCAGGACTCCCTCCCTCCCTCGGGAAGTGATAGGTGGCCATTCATCACTCATGGTGACAAGCTGAACTTGGTCTGTTTATTGTTGTGAAAGATGGGTTCCCTTCTTGTTTCTTCTCTCTCCCCTTCCTGCTAATAGGGTGGTGATCAGAGTCCCTTTGAAGCACTCAGGGGCTGGGAGGGTGGGAGAGAGCTGCCTTATTTCTGAGCCTGGGAAAGAATCTGCATTTCTCTTCTAAAAGCTCAATAAAGTATGTTACTTGAAAGGAATTTATGAAAGAATTCACACTTCCATTTGCCTGTTCTCTTGAAGCTGCTCTTTAAACATCTCTTCCCCTGCCTCTCTCCTCCAATTTACCTTTTGCAAAATGACTGCTCTATCAGACATAAAATGCTCCCTATTTCGCTTAACTATGCAACAGCCGCTCTCTGTACTTCGAGGGCACCCTTAATGGTGCTGTTATATTCCATTCGAACTTGCACACATCAAGAGTAAAATCTACCTACCGGGATCACAAGGACTGATGGCATTTGCTGCGGTCTGAAAGCTTTGCATGTGGCCATCTGTTTACCAGAGTTATTCCAAAGAGCTATCATTAAAACACAATTGTGCTTTACGGGGTGTCAGCTGGACATAGGTGAGGATTACAATTGTTTTTTTGTGCTCTTTCCCTATGGTTTTTGTTGAAGCTCATTTTAATCTCCAGGTTTGTCCAAGGGTCATATTTGGGGTGGGGGAGAAGTTATGCCTGCATCCCTCTCTTGGAAGAGAACCAAATGTCAGCTTCCTTGTGAATGTCAACCAGGGCAGTTTCTTCTCTGTAAATATGGCAGGGGTGGGGAGAAGCCGGGTGGTACTTTGAAAGAAAGCTCTCCCAATGTGCCTGTCTTTGGCAACATGTCATTCAACCTTCACAGTTAAGTACTGAGTCTCATCTCATGTTTGCTTTAAAACCTGGAAAAAAATGCAAACGTTCTGCCATTGTCCCAAACGTCAGTGCATCCATCATACATGCGCTTGTAAACTCCTTTGCTCCCACAGCCAAGGACAAACACATCTACCGGAAGTGAGGTGCGGCAAAGAGCAGTGTGTGGTAGGAAGGAGCAGGGTTTGCATGTAATGAGATGGCCTTGACATCCATCCACCCTGTATATTAGTTTTCCTACTCTGATCAGGGCTCCCACTTGACAGGATGAGTTCTTTTATGTTCTCCTCTTTGTCCTTCCTTCCTTGGAATGTGCCAGGAAGGGATCATCATGCATTTCTTCAGAAGTACAAACTCTGGGCCTGAGAGGTGGTTCAATAAGAAAGGTGGTAAGAGTGCAGAAAGCTAGAGTTCAGTTTCCAGTTCAGATACCTTCTAACTACCTGTAACTTCATCCCTGAGAGATCCGATATTTTCTTCTAGCTCCAGTGGGTGCATGCATATACACTGAGAGACATGCATGTACATATAAATAAAATAAATTAAAACATTTTTTAAAAAGAAAAAGAAACTAAAATACTTATTGCAGTTTATAAAGAGTGGTGTGGCATAGTTGAGCATGTATGTGCGCACACACAGAGAGAGAGAGAGAGAGAGAGAGAGAGAGAGAGAGAGAGAGACCTTGTGTACATGTGGTCTCAGGCATGTAGAATGGGAATTAGATACATACCCCAAGTTCCTATAATTGCATTTCCTCAGCTGAATAGGACCCAGGAGTCTTTTTTCTGCATTATTCTTATCTGTCAACAGTTCTGCATGCCTTCCAAAAAAGGCCTTAATCTCTCATATATCTAAAATGTCCCGGACCCTGAAAAGTGAGCGACTGATGTAGATTCTGAACAGGAAAACACAGGCCATCTATGTATAGATCTGGGCAAGCAGTGATTCACCTTTATTTCACACTAATCTTTGAGGCACTATGACTAAGCCATTTTTAAATGTATGGGAACTTGTCACTTAAGGGAAAGAGTTGGGTTGCAGTGACTTACTGTGTTTATTCTAAGTAGAGGTTGAATAGGTTACTGCAGCCATTCATCTGCTGACTCATCAATTCGACGTTTCATCTTACATTCAACAGGCTGACATGGCCTGTCTTACAGGTGACAACAACCATATCTTTTCCTTCACAAGAGTAGCCTGTTTCCTATCAGCCCAAGACAGAGCAATCTGACAAGTACAAGAATTCTTCTAAGATTAGAAAATCCATAGACCACATTGGGTAGTTGATGTAAAGAAAAGATCACAGTAGTGGTTTTGGATGAAAATGTCTGTCATTCAAACATGAGGTCCTGGGTTTGAATCCTCAGCACACACATAAACATACAGTCACATGTATAATACTCCAAACTTTAGACACACACAGACACCATTGGTGGGGACCAACCTATGAAAGCTACAATTTCCTACTTTTTTGAGAAGCTAAGGCAATCAAAGAAATAGATTTATCTGTCACGCCAATGGGAATTTCCTAGTTGAAGACAGAAATAACTACACTCCCACCTCCCTCCCCACTTCCTCCTCTAATAGGAGGCCCTCAGTGTGACTATATTCATATCCCTCATCAACTGGAAAGAAAAAAATTGATTCTAACATCAGACATTATGGACTCAAGAGTTGTTCTTCCTTTTGTGGCCCGGAGAAGTCATTCTTGGGCTCAGCTAGTAACCACCCATGCAGAACATAACCAAAGCTTTCTGTGAGTCATCTCCTAAGGGGAGAGGAGGACCCTGGGCAGTGCCTTGCCTCTTATGGGTCCACTCAGTGCCCTTTTCATGGAAATCCTGAGTTTCCTTTGCATTTCTATGCTCTAACACCGTTCACTCTCCAAGCCTGAGGCTGTGGCTTTTCTCTCTTTGAATGAAATGGTGCATAGAGGTCTGAGATGCACATTTCTGAGAGGGAATGACGAGCAATTGTACAGAGGCCTCCAACCTGCCTGAGTCCTCTGCAATGGAAGTTTGTGTGGACAAGTCTGCCCTCATCTGAGATGGGTGATGGGTTCTTTTTGAGTGATAAGCTTTGACTAATAGTGAAGGAGAGGGCGTCTACTTCCAGTTCAAGTTAAGATCCCATAATTGTCCATGACAGGCAACATGGCTTTCTCTTTGGCACACACATAGATGAGAAACATACCACTTATTAAAACTGGTCCCAACATTCTGGTCTCTCTGGTGCTCTCAGAGGAAGTGAAGAGCTAGGACCAATGTATACTAGATCCCTCCCATCCCGTTCTAGTGCACGGGCTAGAAGACATAGGCTTAGATTTTTACCCTTTACTTTTTACACCTCTAATACCCACGGCTTGGGCAGTTCCTTCTTGTTTTTTGTCAGGCTGCACAAGCGGCCATTAATTACTTGTTTAATTATATCCAGGAGAGTAACAAACATGTCTCTGTTCACATCCCAGGGAGTTATCCTTCAGGTAATGAAGACAGTTCATTCCAAACTTGCTTGGCAATGTACTTCCTGCTAATGGAGAGGAAACACCATGTCACTTTCATAGCACACATAAAGAGAGGCCTGGTGGATCTGCTCACACCTGACCAGGAAGGAACAGCAGCTCTGCCTGCTCTCCTTTCCCATCAGCCACCCTGTTGATACCTCTCAGATATGTGGAAGATGCCTGCCACACACTGGCCCACATTTTCAAAAGCACCCTGCTTGAACTGAGACTACAGATGTGACTTAGAACTTCACTTTGGCCGCTGTGTTTTAAGCAAAATTTAAATGTGTAGGGGAGCAGGGCCGGGGGAGGGTATAGGGAACTTTCAGGATAGCATTTGAAATGTAAATTAAGAAAATATCTAATAAAAAAATTTAAAAAAGAGGCACGCAGTTGTGCTCACTTCAGCAGCACATATACTAAAGAGGCATGCAGTTGCAAAACCCTCGTCTCAACTCATGCAGAATCCAGATGCTTAGAAATATGAATAAAATATGTTGCATTTACCAAGACCCTTCCAGGAAATCCTGTGTTTAAACTTTTGGAATGGAGGCAGTTTGAATACAAAGACACTCCATGAAAAGACTCTACAGGACAAAGTCATTTAACACTGCGTTAGGGAGTCCTTCTTCCTGTCATGAAAGCTTCTGGGTCTAATGTAATCCCATTATCTCTCATCTACTTCTGTTCTCTGTGTGGAAATAGAGGATACTTCTCTGAAATAATATAGTCCTTTTTCTCAGCCCTTTTTTTACTGGGTTGAACAATTCCCATGTTTTCAACTTGTCTTGTTTTGGCCCCTTCCCTTGAACCTCACCACACATACGCATTCCCAACCTCTCATTTCGGCAGACAGTAATGGCACCCCAGAGGTGACCATCTTCCTAATTACAAAGCCCGACATCTAACCTCTTGAGAAATCTAACACAGGGTGATCTCAAGTAGCTCAATTTTCAAGTTTAAATCCATTTAGCAAATATTTATTCAGCCTGCTAAGTAGAAGAAAATGTGTTCAATCTAATGGGAGTCAGGAGGGGAAGGTAGGGTTCTTGACTTCAAGGATCATAGATCTGAAGTCTGTGACGACCTAAGCAGAAGACCACGGTGGTGACCAGAGGGGTAGCACAGTGGGCAGCTGTTCCCTGTTGCCTAACAGAAAGAAGGTTCTGACAAGTTCAGCGAAGACTCTGAGGGGCTGAAAATTGCAAGGAAGAAAAGGAGACTGGAATTTGGGAAGACGTAAATTTTTCTCTTCTCTGGTAACAGGGCACATGTGATAGTTTCTGATCTCTTTTAAGAGTCACTAGAGAAATAGGCCTGAATGTTGCAGCAGAAAACTAACAGGGGTAAGAAATGCATGCTGCACATACTCCAACTTCATTTCTTAAGATGCCCAAATCAAGAAGAGGTTGAAGAGTGTCTTTTAAGGCTGTGATTCTCACCTAAGGGTTCTCAGATGAGGTTTGGTGCTGTAAGGATGTGGGCTGCAGCTGGCTCACCTGAAGCATGGGTGCCTACGCATGCTCTGCAGGAGCAAGGTCTCTGCAGCATGAGCCATGACTGGGAGGGACATAGCTTAGAGCGTGCTTGTTTCCCAAGTGATGGAACTCTTCAAGGAAGTTGTGGACTGTCTGCTAAGTAGGGGTCAAGCTGGAGGATGTAGACCATTCTGGAGTGGGTCACTGGAGAAATGTTGTCCCTTGCTGACTCCTGGGCTCTCTCCATTTCCTGCCTGCCATGTTATGGAGAGTCTCTTCCTCTACAAGCTGCTGCCTCAGGAGAGTCCTCTCAAGGTCAGAGGGCCAAGTGACTCTGGGTTCATCCACTAAAACCATGGGACTAGATACTCCTGTCTTTCCTTGATTTGTTTCTCTTGGTCATGGTGATGTAGAAGTAACTGATAGGCATCCAGGGTTAGAGGAATGGCTCCCTACATCACCTCTCTTCAAAGGAGTGGCAAACAGCTGTAGACAACAGAAGACACTCCTTTGCTCTGGGAGGGGATCATAGAAGTGTGTGTCTAGGGAACTGTTCCCTGTCCACTATCCAGATGTAAATAGCTTCTATCCAGAAAATAATAACCAGGCTAGTTACAAAAGTGAAATCTTTGTGGCCTGGGAGGCATAAATTGTGTGTGTGTGTGTGTGTGTGTGTGTGTGTGTGTGTGTGTGTGTACTAAGGAATGTATATATGTATGTGTACATGTATGTGGGGGCGACAGTTGAGGAACAATCTTGGATGTCCTTACTCAGGAGCTGGTCACCATGCAGTTTATATTTTGAGACTGTCTCTCACTGGCCTAGAACTCACTGGTAGACTAAGCTGGCTGCCCAGCAAGCCATAGGGATCTCCACATCTCTGCCTCCCCAGCAATGACGTCACACGCATGTAGTCCTACACTCAACCTTTGTGTGTGTGCTGGGAGTCAAACTCGGGTCCTCACACTTACACAGGCATGTTGCTGACGGAGCCATCTACCAGCCGGGAACTCTTATCACAGATTGTAATTACAGCGCACTTTTGGTATTTTTGCCTAATAACAAGAACGTGGGTTTTGTTTTGTTTCACTTTTAAATCACAACAAGGGACACTTTTGATTTCCGTATTACCTATTTTTTTAAACAACTATTTATCTGTTCACTGCAGATCATCCAATCGCTAGAAAGATTCATGGCCCTGGTGGCAAAGACCTAAGACACTTTGCACGTGTTTTTCTAAAGCTGTGTTTGGAAGAGTTTCATATCTAGACACATAGGGAAATTTTCAGTTTTAGCATTTTCCTTCTGGTTCACATTTAATTGTTTTTCTACTTTTGCCACGTTTCCTGCTTAGCTTGTTGTCCTTTCTAGTTCTGGGCAAATAAGACAGCAGATATAATGTTCCAAGATTTTATTGCTGTTTTTAAAGGGTCAGAGGCTCAGAGGAAAAACTCTCCCTAGTAAAAGGATTTGAGAATGTCTATGAAGACCATTTTTCTGCTTGTTTTTGATTTTCTTTCTTGGTTTGATTTCTTCTTTTCCCTCAAATAGTTAGTTCATTAGTTAGTTTAAGAATTTATTTTTGCTTTTCTTTCTACAATTTGTGCCCCGCCTTCTCAGGCATTGTTTTTTCTTCTCTTTCTTACCATCCTAAGAAAAATGTTTACTTTTAATCATTATTTAATAAATCTGCTCTGGTATATTTTAATGTTATGTTTATATTTTATTCTCTAATAAATAAGAATGGTTTTGCTCTCTAAGAGTTGATTAGCAGATATCTATATTTGTTTTGCCTTATTTTGTTTTTTATTTCTATGAGATTCAGCAATATGAACTTAATTTTTTAATTACCAATATCTGGGTAACTTGTAGCCTTTACAACTTTTTTCCCTAATAATTTATTTTGACAGCCTATAAATAGACCAGGTATTTTGTACCAATTGCATTATGATTACATGTACAGTTAAAATTAGGATAGGTAATATGCATTGATCTATCTCTCTATCTCTCTCTATNCATAATTTTCCTTTTAGTTTTATGTTTTCTAATAGTGAGAAGGCACATTCTTGAAAAGGAGAACTTACTTAGTCCAATCTCCTGAGTCATGAACCACTAGATTTTTCTCTTTATGTATATATGGTAAGAAATATTATTTCAGAACTAGAGAGATGACCTAGCAGTCTTATGGACACTTTGTGCACTTGCAGAGGACCTAAGTGTACTCCCCACACCCAGTTCAGGTGGCTCACAACTGCCTTTGACTCTGGTTCCAGGAGATCCGAATCCTTGTTCTTGCCTTGCATGCATGTGGTACATATACAGGAGAGTAGTCACGGAAACATCTCTCTATGGGAAGAAGTAAAATGTATCAGTTAAGATTTAAATAATTATATAAAAGGCCCAAGGCTCTGATTACTCTTACTTTGTAATTCCATGTGTGTGTGTGTGTGTTAGCATAGTGTGTGTTTGCATGTGTGGAAGTATGTATGCATTCACATATGCAGCAGTGTGCATGCCTGCGTGTATGTGTGTGCATGTGTGCCTACTTGAATGTAGCACATACTCATGAGTCCAAGTGCAGAAGAGGACAATGATCAACCTCTGGAATCTTCTTTAGGAGTCTTCCAACTTCGTTGCTGCTGTTGTTTTGGCTTTGGGGATTTTACTTTGGGTTTTGGGGTTTTGGGACAGGGTCTTACTATGTAGCCTTGCATCTCCCCAAACTTACTATGCAAACCTGGCTCTTTATACAGACACTGGGAATCCAGCTCAGATCTTCATGCTTGCCAGGTATGCACTCTTCTCAGCCCCTACTCTATAATTCTTATCACTGCCTTGTCAGTTATTACAGTAAGCAGGCTTTCTTTCAAAGATCCTTTTAAACTTGCACATTTAAGTTTGCGGTTTTATTCACAGTTAGGATTCGTGAGGATCTGATTGCAGTTCTGTGGCTTTAACCTGTCTAAACACTCACCACTGCCTTCTTACACCACTGCCTTCTTACACTTTGACGTCCAGCACTGAGTTTTCACTGTGATTAATCTCATTTAGCATGAAAATATATTAACATACAGTTTTAGAAATGGTGCATGGGTGGTGTATTTTCAGAGACCACATGTCCAAGTAAGACTTACTGTTACTTTAAAATCTGAAAGCCATCTGGCTATGTGCAGAATTCATCAGTAACCACCTATTTTTTTCAGGAAAAGGATAAAAGTAAGGCTCCATTTCCCCCCCACCCCCTGGAGCTTACAAGTGAGAAATTAAAATCTGGCAAAAGGAGTAATTTCTATTAAAATATGGAATGTTTCAAACATATTACATTTTCCAAAGATTAAAAAATTAGAGGAGTAAACCCACCATCCGGATTTAATGGTATAAAACATTTTTCCCATATATAGCACTTTTCATCAATTAAGAAATAGAATGCTGAGAGTTACCTGTTCCCAGGCTAATATGGCTCTCATTGGGGTTTTGACATTAAGTCCTGCGTCTCTGCCTCCCAAGGGCTGTGATTATAGGCATGGGCTATCACACGAAGCCCAAAAACGACTTCTAATACGACCACTTTCCTTTCGTCTCAACATTTGAAAGTCCTCTGTGACTCATTCCTCTGGAACACAGATCCACACCTCCTCCTATTAACTCAATTTTCTTAGTTTAGGAAAGTTCCTGCTATTTTTTTTTTCTATTTTAACATGTTACAAATTGTAATACATCTCACTGATTTTATTATGTGTATAGGATATATATCTATACAAGTCTATATTACTTATATACAAACTATTCATTGTGTACCTATTTATATATATAAATGTATGTAAAAGAAATATGTGTATATTTTATGTGACTTTATACTATAAGTTGATGAAAAATAACCTTTTACGTGTACTTTTAAAAACGTGGCCCTGCGGGGCGTGGTGGCGCATGCCTTTAATCCCAGCACTTGGGAGGCAGAGGCAGGCGGATTTCTGAGTTCCAGGCCAGCCTGGTCTACAAAGTGAGTTCCAGAACATCCATGGCTGTACAGAGAAACTCTGTCTCAAAAAACCAAACCAAAACAAACAAAACAAAACAAAAAACAAAACAACACCCCCCCCCAAAAAAAAATCACGTGGCCCAGTAGTAATATCATTTGCATATGCCAGGTATGGGTTCGATTCCTGCCTACAGAGAGAGTCCTCATTGGGAAGGAAAGCAGAGTGACAGAGATTGCAACCACATTGCTGCTTGTTTTGCTCTGATTGTTTTCCTTTCTAGCTCCTTCTTTGCAAAATACCAGTCTGTTAGATTATTTATTTATTTACTTATTTTATTTTCTTCTCTCTCTTTTTTTTACATGACTATTAGCATGGGAGTACTTTCCTATACATTGCAGTAATTTTTCATTTTTAGTGTCTTGAATGTGTATTTACCTTTAAGCTGGTATCTGTATGGGTTTCATTTGTTTTTGTGTGTGTGTGTGTTTGTTTTCCTTTCCTTTTCTTTTTTTTTTTTTTTTTTTTTTTTTTTTTTTTTTTTTTTTTTTTTTTTTTTTTTTTTTTTTTTTTTTTTTTTTTTTTTTTTTTTTTTTTTTTTTTTTTTTTTTTTTTTTTTTAGGTGAATTTCTTCTCTGTCAATTTCATTTCCATGCCTTCTCAAGATTCATTTAAGATAGTTTCTTTCATTTAAGAGATTTTCTTTCCTAAACTCGTAGTCCATCATCTTACAGGTAGGTGGTGGTTTAATGGAGATTGAAGAGTATGGCCCTATTCAATGAGCGACACTTTACATCCTGTTCCCTTCATCCGTACACATAGTGCTGACATCCTCTCTATTATGGACAAAAATCTGAAACCCACAGACTAAATAACTGCTATATCAAAGAGGTGGTGTGTGTGTTTGTGCCCACATGTGCAAATGCTCGAGTGTGCAAGACCTAAGTATTCAACCTAGGGCATATTGGGCAAGCACTGAGCTATATCCCTAGCTTATTGAATTCATATATTAGCTCAGAAGCTTAAGCCTACACACTTAAGCTTAAGGGTGCATTTTAACTAGCATTTTACTGCTGTGAACAGACACCATGACCAAGGCAACTCTTGTAAAGACAACATTTAATTGGGGCTAGCTTACAGGTTCAGAGGTTCAGACAATTATCATCAAGGCAGGAACATGGCAACATCCTGGCAGGCATGGTTCAGGAGAATCTGGGAGTTCTACATCTTCACCTGAAGGCTGCTAGCAGAATATTGACTTTCAGGTAGCTAGGATGAGGGTTTTCAAGCCCACACCCACAGTGACATACTTACTTCAATAAGAACACACTTACTCCAACAGAGCCACACCTTCTAATAGTGCCATTCCCTGGGCAGAACATATACAGATGATCACTGGGTACCAGAGTGAATCCTTCCTGTTTATGCTAATGCTTTTTTGATATCATACTTGATAAGAGCTTTTAATGTGGAATCTATCACTTTACTAGGTTTTAGGAAGTTGTGTTGTTGTTCCTGCTTTTGGGTTTTTGTTTGTGTTTGTGTGTGTGTGTGTGTGTGTGTGTGTGTGTGTGTTGTTGTTGTTGTTGTTGTTGTTGTTCTGGTTTTGGACTTTTGTTTGTTTGTTTGTTTTTTGTTGTTTTGTTTTGTTTTGTTTTGTTTTGAGACAGGGTTTCTCTGTATAGCCCTGGCTGTCCTGGAACTCACTTTGTAGACCAGGCTGGCCTCGAACTCAGAAATCCGCCTGCCTCTGCTTCCCAAGTGCTGGGATTAAAGGCGTGCGCCACCACGCCCGGCCCGGTTTTGGACTTTTGTTTGCTGTTTGTTTGGTGTTCAGTCCCTCCCAAGGCCTTGTTGCTGCTAGGCACAGTGCTATACGGCAGATCTCTAAGACTCACCCATTCTTCTGAGAGCTTATGCATTTATTTCCAGTGCATCTGGACCATTGCATAAAGTCAAACACACAAATCTCAGCCATCTTATAGAACTGAAAGTGCACACCTGCTGTCTCACAAGGGAAACCCTGCAACAAGTGACACCATAAACTGTGTCATTCAGAGGTCTCAGCCAGAGGCTGGTGCAAGACAAGGGTATAGCTGGTGGGAGATGCTCACCCCACTTTCCAGGGCCGCCATTGATTTGTTTCCTTTGTTCATTATCTGGATTCATTTTCCCTTTCAAATCCACCCCTACTTCATCCCCTCCTACACTTCATGTACCTCCTCCATCCCTTTTCACTCCCTACTTCCTGCAGCCCTTGTTCAACTTATTGTGTCCACTCCTTGCACACAGTATGACTATCTGCTGGGGCCTGGGTATCAGAAGCCATATTCCTGAAGAAAGTTGACTCTCCTTACCCCAGTGGCTATTAGGGGCTAACAATTCTAAATAGAGGTGAGGAACTTCATGGACCCTCTCCTGTTAATGCTGGAATTTTTATCTGGCTTAATGTTGTACAGGTCTTGAATATACAACTACAGCACCTTTGAGTTCTCATGTCCAGTAAACAGTCTCACAGCCATCCCGAACAACCTCTGGCTCTTACCACGTTTCTGCCTCCTGCCTCAGTATCCCAGTCTTGGGAGGCAGAGAGGTACCATACATGTACATATAGTGCAGAGCACCCTGAGTCAGGAATTCTCTGCATCTTTATCAGCTGCCACTCTTCTGAAGTAATCAATCTCCATCTACTTCTCTGATGAATTTGAGAGCCACACTGATCTATGGTTGTAAAGATACCAACATTTCTAAAGACAGCCCTGTCTGCGCATGGCATTTGCCTGGTGACAGACATACCTGTGCCATTGTTCATATCTCCATTGGCTTGAATGTTATGCTCCTGCCTTCATTCTTGCCGCATAAAAATGAATCAATTAGCCAAGAAGTGAGGTTTTAAAAGCTTCCCAAGAAAGAGAAATAAAAAGCAAGCATGATCTCCCTGGAGTGGCCCCTGGCTGGCTGGCTTAAATTGTCAGAGACTAGCAGAACCCAATGTGGTCTCCCTCAGAATTTGTTTGTTTAAATTCATCTCCACTCCTGTCATTACTTGACCAGGAAGACAAAGTGTGCTGTTGTCACTAAATGACTTGCCCAGTCAGGAAAAGACATTTAAATTGGTTTAATCCTCATTCAACTATAAAAATGTGCCCTCTCTTTCTCATGAAACTCAATTCATTATAGGAAAATCCCACTGGTAACATGAACAAATGGAATTATCCCATCGGGTTTTTATTGCTCTAAAAAGCAATTCCTTCATTGATGAAAGAAACCATAATATGTTGAGGGAAGAACGTATTACAGTCCATGGCAAGTACAGTGCGTGAGCACTTGCTCTCTGGAGGTTTTCTTATGACTCAGGCCCCTCATACGCAAAGTATATTTTATTCTTCTGCAGTAACCATTTTATTCTGTTATTCCAAAATTTAAGACATCAGATAAAGCCATCATGTTCCAAGAATGATGTTAGCTTTGGACCCTTCATCTGCCCCCTTGATGCAGCCCAGATATTCTGATAGATAGCGTTGTCCTGATTGTGTAGCTTTTATGCCCCTTGGCTTCTAAGCCTTGGATATTGGGAGATGGAAAAAAATAAATAAACTATTGTCTCTCCTCCTGTCTTTCAGAGGGTTAGAGTATTTGTGCCTTCTGTATGTGTGTGTTTGTGCTCACATGTGTCATATATATATATATATATATATATATATATATATATATATATATGTGTGTGTGTGTGTGTGTGTGTGTGTGTGTGTGTGTGTGTGTGCATGGGTGCATACATGCAAAGGCCAGAGGTTGACTTTGGATTTTTTTTTAAATCACTATCCTCCTTACTATTTGACACAGGGCCACTTGCTGTATATGGAATTCTCTATCTTGGCTAGACCAGGTGACCACTGAGCTCCAGGCATCTCCCGTCTCAACTTTCCCAGTCCTGGGGTTATGGACATGTGCTGCCATGCTCCAGGGTTTCATGTGGATGAAACTCAGGTCCCCATGCTTTTGTAGCAAGCACATTACCAACAGAGCCATCTTCCCAGACTGTCCCCACGCACCACACACAAACCCTTCTCACGAAGGTAGTACCAAGAGTCAAAGCCAACAGCTGCAAAGTCTTCTCATTTAATTATAGTTTAACAATCTTTCACAAGACACCCAATACGTATCATTTTACCAGCAGTGGACATATTCACCTTTCAGCATGAAATATGCACATCCATTTGACTTCTCAAGAGAAACGTTGTCATAAATCTTCATGAGTTTAAATACTGACGAGAGGAGGATTTACACACATATTAAAAATCCACAGGGAAACAATAAGAAGACTGTGTATTAACTGACTTGATTGTATTTATTTGCAGTTTCACGACTCCCACCACAGAAATTGAGCCTTTAAGAAATAAAATTTGAAAAGCACAGCATTTTTCATGTTCTAGAATTTCATATCCTGTATTATGAGGGGATATGTTTTATTCAGGCAGCAATGGTGAAAATCCTTAGCATCTCTGATTTCCGGTTGAAAGGCAGGCTCCTGTGTAAGTGCTTTTGTTCTTTCTGTGCCTGTTAGCCACAGTCTTCGCAGGCTCTGGTGTCATTCAGAGGTCCTGGCAGGCTTGCACCATGCAGTGACAGGAAGCTCTTCCGTGCCAGGGCTGTGGCTAGACCCATCTGCTGTGCCTGAGATGTTGCTGAGTCCTAAGATGTCAGAAGAAAACCTGGCTAGCCCCTGTCCACCTGGACCATGCAGGGATTTGCTTCCAATATGGCAATTTCTTATGGTTTAGCCTAAAACGCTCCTTTCCTGCTGTCGGAGCTAAACAAAGGCCAAGAATTAGGTGTTCTATGTGACTGTCATCTTCTCCCCTCTCCCTCTTTCTGGGCCCCTCTGCCTCCTCCTCCCTCTCCTGCTACCTTAACTTCCCCCTCTTTCTCCTTCCTCCCTCTCCTTCTTCTCTTCTCCCCATCATCCCCATCGCCCTTCCTCTCTTTCCTCCCCTGCTCCTGTGACCTGTCTCTCTTTTCATCCTCTCCCTCTCATCCTTCTTATTGTCAGAAACTGCTTAGGAATAAGACTTAGGAATCTAAAAGGAACCACATAATCTTCTTTCTCATTTTTTTTTCTTTTTAACCCCCCTATAATGAGAGAAGCACAAAAACTGAAAACAAAAAAACAAAACCAAATAAGGCAACCCAGCAAGACACACCCACAAGGCCCTCTGCAGGCACAGTCCTTTGGAACTGAAAGGACTGGAGAGCAAATGGAGTTACATTGGGCTTCTCTGAGCACAAATGGTGGACGTTTACTAGTGCCTGACTGAGAAAGCACAGTTTCTGCATGCATGCTGGCCCTGTGAGGCCATCCTCACTCACGCTCCAAACAAACCCAGCATCAGCTTGGGACTCAGGTCCAAACAAAGCTTAATGACTCAGTATTTCACATGTATTGCTATTCTGCGTTCCACACTCTCAACACACACACACACACACACACACACACACACACACACACACACACATCTCTTGGTTTCCCAGTATCTTAGTTCTGTCTTCGTTAGGGTTCCCATTGCTGTAAGAGACTCCATGACCAAGGCAACTCGTATAAAGGACAAAATCAAGACAGAAAAAAATAAAATAAAAAAATGCCAGCTGGGCAAATTCCACACTCTGCATCTCCATGTCTCTTTGGCTGTTTCCACTCCCTGTTTAGTAGCTTGCCTCAGTAGGTATCCCTCTTGAACATCTTGGGGTAAATCAAGGCAACTTAAATGTAACAGCTTCTTGTTTTCAATGTCTGGGATCTACACATGATCTTCTGGGCTCCTCTAAAGAGCTTGGGTTACATCTACACCTCTGCCTTTCTGTAACACTCCAGGGTCTGGTTAACTCCACTCCACTGCTGCTGCTGTTCCTGATGGTCATTCCAGGATACAGGCATCTCTAACAGTTTCTAATAGCAACTGGGCTTCACTAATAGCCTCTCGTGGTGCTGAACCTCAACTTCTTTGCCTGACCCCTTCAGTCCTGGACCATCAACTGCAAATGAGGCTGCACCTTCACCAATAGCCTTCCCTGGCCTCTCACAGTGCCAGACCTGAGCTTCTCTCCATGACCCCTTCACACCCTCAAAACCAGTACCACCTGGGTGATTCGTACACATTAACAAATCCAGCTGCAGCATGAGGTACAACCTTGGCTATCTCTGGGACACAGATTTTTTTTTGTGCCCTCAGAAAACACTTCCAGAAGATTTCACCCCAATGGTGCTGGTCTCATCTTAATCACTGCTAATTTCTTAGCTGTAGCTAACCAGCATCAATTGTCCCAGTAACCCCTTATACTCTTGACTCAGTCACATGGCTGATACTGCTGAGCTCTACTACTTTACTGGAGCTGGAACATGTTTTATTACATCATCACTAGCTTTCTGTTTTCCAACTCCTTCACTGCCTAAGCTTGGCTGTCCTGGACCTCACTCCATAAACTGACTTTAAACTCAGAGATTTGCATGCCTTGTGTCCTGAGTTCTGGGATTAAAAGTATGTACCAGAGTACCTCTGCCTAAGCTTTTCAGGACCACTATTCCTCAAGATCCAGATCAAAACCCTCTGTCTTCCAACCTCAAGATTTTAATCACAGTTGTGCTCTCTATTTCTGGACTGTAGTTCATTTCAGATTAAAAGTCCAAATAAAAACAATAGCCAATTGAAATGTAAATGAAGAAAATATCTAATAAAAAAAACAATAGCCAAGTCCCTTGTTCAACTGTAAAAGCATGAACAATAAGTTTAGCAGGGTGGGATCTTGCTTCAACGTTACCCCTCCCTTAATCTGTTTGTCTCCTTGAGCATAGGATTCAGCTCTATTCTACTTCCTGGTGTCCCTTTATTCTTGGAACCTTTTGTATTTTTCCTTCCCTAGTTTGCTCCTTTTCATCAAAATGCCCTTTATAAGAGTGAATTTTAGTAGCCACACAACAGAATTTGTACCAGTCTCTTTTGAGATTTTCTTTGCTAATGCAATTAATCTAACTCTATTCACTTTAGCCTTAGGTAGACTCTTTGGATAAGGGCAAAGAGCAGCCACGTTCTTTACCAAAATATCACAAAACAGTCTCTAGGCCACAGACCAGCAGCTTCTCCTGGGAAACCTCTTGAGCCAGCAGACTTATATGGTTTAAATCACCCTCAGTACCACCATCTTCCATAGTCCTACTAAGATGACCCATTAGGCCCCTCTTAAATCATTCCCCTGCTTTCCAAATTCAAAGTCTCAAGATCTACATCCTCCAAACAGAAGCTTTGTCAGGCCTATCACAGCAATACCACAGTCCCCGGTACCAACTTCTGAATTAAAGTTCCCATTGCTTTGGAGCAACACCATGACCAAGGCAACTCTTATAAAGGGCAGTGTTTAACTGGGGATGGTTTACAGGCTCTGTGGGTCAGTCCATTATATTCAGGGCAGAAAGCATTGTAGTATCCAGGCAGGCACGGCACTGAGGCACGGAGGAGCTGAGAGTTCTATATCTTCATCCAAAGAAAGCCAGAAGCAGACTATGTTCCAAGTGGCTAGGAAGAGGGTCTTAAACCTCACCCCCACAGTGACATACTTCCTCCACCAAGGCCACATCTACTTCAACAAGGCAATACCTAATAGTGCCACTTTCTGGGCCAAACATATTTGTCATGTTGAAGCACTAGAATGACTCTAATTGGATTGCTTAAAATGCATGGACATAATTACATAAAAGAAGCAACAAATATTTTTATCTTGAAAGTAGCCCCAGAAGCCTTCAGAAAACAAAGTGGAAATCTTTTATAATACTTTCCTGTTCTTACTTTTAAAAAAATGAACATGAATTTAGTGGCTTACACACATAGCAGTTTACACACATAGTGCTACACACAACAGCTTACACGTGGACATTCTAGAGGTGATCATTCCTTCTCTGTCTGAGGGAAGATGGTATTTTCTGTGAAGGTTGCATCCATTCTTTGGCTCGTGGCCCACCCATCCTCTCTGCTCTAAGTGAGTCATCCCCGCATTTCTGTTTTGATCAACCCTACACTTCCACATCCCGTTTTCATTTCTCTACCTGCTTCTCCTGCCTCCCTCATTCTTTGAGGAAGACTCTTAGGATTATGTTGGTCCCTTGGGGACAACTATCTGCTTGCCTCTTCTTAGAATCTTTAATGTTTGCACCTGAAAAGCTCCTTGGCTATGCAATGTAGCAGATTCAATGATTCTAGTGTCGCGACTGAGGGGTTTGTGAAGGACCATTGTGTCCACAGCATCTCATAATGACAGAAATCACTCAGCCAACCCCAGCTAGTTCAGTGATCTTGATGGATTATTTTTAATTGTTATAAAGCAATTCTCTATCAACATATATCTCCTCTCTTCCTTACTTCTATCTCTTCCTCTCTCTTTCCTTCTCTTCTTTTCGTAAAAATTTAGAGCTATCCCATTAAATGCAGGCCACCATTTTAGCCCTCGTTAATGTACCAACAGAAGACAATTGACTATTTTCTCATCTTCTCTCCTCCAAGACAACACTGTTATGATAAAGCTCACTCACCTGCTCTGCAAAATAAAATGTGCGGACCTTTTCATAAACTAATGTGGCCATTGTTATTGTGAAACATTTACTGAACATATAAATATCCAGAAAGAGAATACAGACAGAAGGACCTCCTCTTGCTCCTTACACTTCTGACAGATTAGACTGTTGTGAAGAAGGGTCTGACAGCCGAGAAAGTACTGAGCAAATGAGTGATGTGCTGGTGTCATTATAAGTTGTGTGTGCTTTGCAGAGAAAGGACTGTCATGGGAATGGCATTTCTAGGCGGGGTGGGATGGCTGGGCACATTTTTGTCTGGGTATCCTAGCTTCTTGTATTTGCAGTTGGGAGTGGAGACAGACATCAACTCCCTTTAGCTTTAAGCTCTCTGTCGCCAGGTCTAAAATAGCTGGGGACTGGCAGAGGCCTAGACAGTCCATTCCCGGATGCTTTGCTATTCCCCACCCCCTACACTTCACTTGGGGAGTTTTTAATGTCAATCCAACTTGCAAAGCCATTTAATGCAAATACATCATCCTCTAAGCATTTCTGACAGCCATGTCACAATGCATCTTTTTTTATCACCCTCCTTCCTACAAGGCATCACAGATAGCACGTGACACTCAGCGGTGATTAACAGGACTCTTCCACCACTGACTTCACGGGACTCCGGTCTACTGAGGAAAACATGGCTGCTGATAAATCTCACAAGATAAGAGCCGTGTTATGTAAACCTGTGGGCAGACGTTCTGCAGCATATTATTATGACAGGGTGGTACTTTGCAAAGTTCAATTGTATTGACTAGGTCTCTTGTCCAATGGATTGTGCCTCTGTTGTGGGAATAACAAATGCAGATAAGGCAGCAGCTTGTGTGCAGGGATGGAGGATGATCCATCAGCAGCTCATATATTTATTTCTCTTGCTAGCTACTTCCCTCCCACTGCTCATGCTCTGAAGGATTTCCCCATATGTCCTTTTCTTTTCTTTTTTCATAGAACTTAATGCAACTTGCAACTGAGTTTCTTACAGAATATAAAATTGGGGAAATTTAAAATGACCTTAAAGGCCCTAGAAGACACTTCCATGGGTTAAGTGGGTAAGTGCTAGTTTTGAGAGCATCAAGCCACCATGTGGAAAAGCAGAGTCTCTTGCAATCCCAGGCAGACGTGGTGGAGGTGGGGCATCCCTGGAGCTCTCTGATCAGTTAGCCTATGCTACATGGCAAATACAGAACAGCAAAAGACCTGTCTCAGAAAACTAAGTGGATGGTACCTGACAAAAAAATTCAGGAGAACAGGAGGTTGTCTTCCTACCGGTACCCCACACATACATGAGTACTAACATACATATCACACACACACACACACACACACACACACACACACACACACACACACACGGACCATGAGAAGCAGCTGTTGTCTGTGGGTTTGGCAAGTTACAACTCTTTGGTCAAGGGTAGTTTAGCATGATTATACATGTGCAGAAAGTTTATAGATGAAATGGGTAAAGGATTCTAGATTACTGAGTTTCTAAATGACAAGAGATTTAAGTCGTGAAAAAAAAACACTATGGGTTTGATCGGATCATAAAGAAGATTCATTCCTTCAAGGCGAGACATAACTACTGGAAACATTCCCAAGGAAGGAAATCTAATTGTGCACACAGGGTATTACAGGGAATCCAGCAGCCTTCGCTATGAATTGAATTCTATGGGGAAGAATTGAAGAAACGCTTCCATCTAACACTGTAACTTTATGCAAACTAAAAGTGATCATTTGGTTATGGTGCAGCAGGCAATAAGGGCCAGTTAGATAAATGGGTCTAGGGCTTTGTACAGGTAAGATGCTGGGGCTGGGCGCTTGCTCAGTCAGTAAATGCTTTCCCTGCAAGCATAAAGACTCAAGTTTGATACCCAGATCCCACATAAAAATGCTGAGCAGCGTGGTCTTTGCTCATGATACCGGCATGGAGGAGGATAAAAGTAAAGAATCCATGGAACTCACCAGCCAGCCTCGCCCACTTATCACTCTTTCTGTCCTGGGTCATGATGGACTACCAGAATGTCACCAGAAAACAGCAGCGATTTAGGCACAGAGAACAGCTTGACCAAAGTCACAGAGGCGTGAGAAGGTTCCTGGATCTGGGGAGGAGGTGGCTTGGCAGCTTTCCAGTGTGACTTCAAACTACAGGCTCACAGACCATGGGTGACTCTGTACTCAATCAGAGACTCTGTCTCAAAAGCCAAAGTAGACGGCTTCTAAGGATAGCCCAGAGATGTCCTCTGGCTTCCACATAGGCTCATGGTCTATGTGCACTTGGGTCCCATGACTCCCCCACCCCCACCCCACCCCGACACAAACACAAAGGAAATAAAGGCTAGCAGTCCAGCATGGGACTCATACTTTATGTAAGAGTTCTTACGTGTTGTACACAAAGGAAGCAAAATTCACTTCCTCTGCCACCTCCCAGCCATATTCTGTGATCCTGTAGCTAGAAGCCACACTGGAAAAGCAGCCATCCCACAGGTCCAGGAACCTTCTCAGGTCTTTGAGTCATTGGTGGAGTTGTTCTCGTGCCTAAAGTGCTGCTGTTTTCTGGTGGCAGCCTGACAGTCCTTCATGATCCAGGACAGAAAGACATCACCGAAATTCTTCTTTCCTGAAGTTTACGAGCTCATGGATCAGTCCTACTATAAAGGGCTTGTCATTTACAATAATAATAAATAGCCCTTTATAGTGCATAAATTATAATAATATGATTTATCTCCCCAATATACAATGCGCTTCTTGGACTGGGGGCTGTGTCAGTTTCATGATTCTATTTCCACTCTGGAATTTATTCTCAATGAAGAGACACCCACCAATCCAAGGGACAGTGCCTCGCTCTCCTTGGTATCTCTTATATTGTTAAAGAATGTAAATTTTACTTAATGTAAAAAAAAAATCTCCGACAAAGAAAGCAGGGGTAGGTAGTGAAACCTCAATCTTCTAATATAAAATGTTCATGTGGGTAATCTAAAGAGAGACGCAAGTAAGCCCTGGAGATTTTCATTCGGAAATCCATGGCTTTGCTCTCCTGTTGTTTCTGCCTCTTCCTGGTAATTCCATGTGATGGAGACATTTTGCAGAGGTTAATCTGCACGTAATGAAGTTTCAAAGAAATCATACATTGTACTCTGCTCATGGGGGCTCTGGGGTTTTTCTTGGCTGGGCCACATGACTGCACACAAGTGCAGATCATCTGCACATCGCTGTGGCGATGCTGTATTCTCTCACACCCAAGTGAAGGGGCCTCACTGGGAGAGCCTCCTGTGTTAGACTCAGCACTTGCACATATGCAGAGAGCTAGAGCTGCTCTAGAGTTGCAAGGTCCAAGTGACAAGTTTAATTTCCAAAGGCCACTGGCTTCTGACTCGTATCAATCTGTACTTTGATTTCTAATAAAAGAAGTGAATAAATATCCATCTTGGTGTGGCTCTGGTCCCCTGTGGTGTGGCTCTGGTCCCTCTGTGGTGTGGCTCTGGTCCCCCTGTGGTGTGGCTCTGGTCCCCCTGTGGTGTGGCTCTGGTCCCCCTGTGGTGTGGCTCTGGTCCCTCTGTGGTGTGGCTCTGGTCCCTCTGTGGTGTGGCTCTGGTCCCCCTGTGGTGTGGCTCTGGTCCCCCTGTGGTGTGGCTCTGGTCCCCCTGTGGTGTGGCTCTGGTCCGTCTGTGGTATGGCTCTGGTCCCTCTGTGGTGTGGCTCTGGTCCCCCTGTGATATGGCTCTGGTTCATCTGTGGTATGGCTCTGGAACTGACGGTAAGAACTTAGAACTCAGGATGGGGAGATAGATTGGTCAGAAAAGTACTTGCCACACAAGCATGAGGACCTGAGTTCAGTCTCCTGAACCCACATAGAAATTCTAGGCAAGCATGGTGATCCAAACCTATAATCCTAGCACTCCAGAAACGGCAGAGGCAGAGGCAGAGGCAGAGGCAGAGGCAGAGGCAGAGGCAGAGGCAGAGGCAGAGGCAGAGGCAGAGGCAGAGGCAGAGGCAGAGGCAGAGGCAGAGGCAGAGGTAGGCTGATCTCTGTGAGTGCCTTAACTGGGGAATTTTCAGTAGAATGGAATACCAAAGTGACAAGATTTAAACTGTGGTTCTGCTTCTGATAAAAGCAAGCTCTTCACCCATAAAGAGCATCCTCTCTCTCTCTGCAGGACGCATCTGTAAAGGGTACATCCATGAGAATCCTGCCTAAACCTTGCTCAACAGGAAACTGAGTCTTCCAAGAAGGGGCTAAAGGTTCTTGTGACATAAAGAACAGGGTCAGAGTGAGAAGGGTAGAGCTCCTGTGCTTCCCAGACAGAATTTTAACGTTACACAGATATGGGTTCTGAGGACTTTCCTTTCTCTGTTAAAATGAGAGTAAAATTCATAACCAAAGACAATGAGAATAATGATGCATTGCCTAAGGCCCAGGTTGCTGAGAATCAATAGTTCCTATGGCTTCATACCTAGACAAGGGTTGCTTAGCACACTGCATATCTCTGTGATGCATCATCTACGTCATCTTATGAGGAACTTCACAGAACGTCCTGCACAGGAAGAACACTTTGTAAACTAAAAAGACATTGCAATACAAAGCTCAGCTGCTCCTTATGACACAGATCTATAATTTTACTCATTATATAATCCAATTTTAGTGTAGATGCAAAATATTTTTTGTTGCTGTCTGTGAGATAAAGTTCTACTTGTGGGAAAATGTTTTCTTCTGGAGCACCGAGGCCCTATCAGCCTATGAAAGTATGGTGATCAGTGAGAGGACTTCTGTCTAGGTTGATCTCATGCGTGTGCAGTATGGAGTCTTCCATTTGTGGAAGGCAGAAGAAAAAGGATGGAGAGAGGGGAAGGCCAGCATTCAGGTATTTCCCTCCCTCCCTCCCTCCCTTCCTCCCTCCCTCCCTCCATCCCTTCCTCCTAACCTCTCTCTCCTTCTTCCTCAGTTATTTCCAAAGTATTAGACATCAAACTTCATTCTTTTCTCTCTTTTGTTGAAAATTAGTTCCAACACGTAAACAGACAGACAGACACACACACACACACACACACACACACACACACACACACCATTTAAGTAAGAACAAATGTAATTTTGGGGACTATCTGTTTAGTGTTATTTGTGTTGCTTTTTCTATATGTTTTGTGAAGAGCTGGGGATGGGCTGTTTGTTCAGCCTCTCCGATGCAAATCCTTAGGCAATGAAGTTCATTTGAGAACAAGTGGGAATTTATCAGCCCTGTAGTCAAACCCCCATGGAAAAATGTTCATCTCTTATTCTAAAAGAAGTATGAAAGAGAAGGAAGGGGAAGCAAGGGGTGCACATTTTGCTGAATCCCTTGTATGTGTCAGACGCAGTACAGTTTTTAGTATATTAGCTCATGCATTTTTCCCCATCAACCTGAGAGCTGTGTGTCCTATTTCCAGGTTTTAGATGCTCAAACAGTAACCCTGACCATTGACATGACTTTGGACATCTTGTAAGAATGCAAAGCTGGACTTTCTTCCAGATAGGTCTCCAGGCCTCAGTTCATTCTCTCTGCTACTCAGTGGCACTGTCCCTGCGTTCATCAGCTAGATGTCTAGTTGTTGGATTTACAGAGCAGCAGGCCTTGAGGTCGTATGACCTCTGACTTCTAGTCTCGGGCCTGTCACTTATTACTTCTGTGATCTTGAAAGAGTCTGTTAATCACTCTAAGTCCATTGTTTCACATATAAAGTGTTGTTAGTGTTGGGCCATCAATCTTCAAAGCATCCTTGGTGGACCAGATGCTACACTGTATACTAAGTACTAGACAAACACAAGTTTTTACATCCCTTAACCCCTGGCTGGTACAGTAGAATCAGGATTCTAAACATTATGTTTGTCTTCTAGGTTTTGTATTATTTTAAGACATGGATATTAATCAAGGATATAGAAATGAAATGCATTAAAACCTTTACTTAATTAGTTGCTAAGTAATCAGAAATTATTAATTGTCTTCTTTATTACTTTTTTTTTTTTTGAAACAGTGTCTTGGCACTGGGGAGAGGGCTCTGGGAGAAAAAGTGTTTCATACACAGACATGAGGACCAGAATTCAAATCCCAAGAGTCTATATGACAGCTAAGCATAGACACATGTGCCTGTAACCTCGAGCACAGAGGGGCAGAAACACAAGAACACATGTGCCTGTAACCTCGAGCACAGAGGGGCAGAAACACGAGAATCCTGTCTAGCTGAATTGGCTATTTGTGGCCTTTATAGTTAAAAATACTCTTTAAACTGAGGCACTAGAGAGATGGCTCAGGTCAAAGCATTTTCTGCTATTGAAAAGGACTCAGCATCACTCTCCAGCACCTGTACAGCGTGGCTCACAACCGCCTGTAACTCCAGCTCCTTTTCTGGCCAGTGTAGCTTAAGCTGCAAGCTTCAGGTTCAGCGAGAGACCCCAGATGAAGGCAAAGCAGCAGAGAATGAAAGAGGAAGACTATGACAGCCTCCTCTGCCTTCCTCATGTGCACACACGGGCAAGCACACACATATGCATATATGTACACACACACACACACATACACACATACACAACACTCACACAACACAACACAAACAAAAAAACCAAACAAACAGGATCCAGCTATAGAGCCTGGGCCAGCCTAGAGCATATAGTCTCCCTGCCTCACCCTCACAAGCATTGGCATTACAGGTGTGTGCTGCCACACCCAGGTTTCCATCCCTTTCTTAAACTCTACTTTTTGTGTGAAAGACACAATAATAAGAGAAATGAAGAAAAGGAATATGCAAAAAAATAATTTCTTGAATATGTCTGGAGTGAAAATTAGAGACAATGTTTTCCTACTTGTTTTACAAGTAGGTAAAGTCACTTGTTCAAGGTCATTTCTCCAATAGAAGCTTAGTCCCAGGTGTCTGGGGTTCAGCTCTGTGGTCTTTTGATTCATCCTCCCAGCTCATGGAGACCATCAATCCAGCCCAATGGACTAGCCAGTAAGCTCTAGAAATCCACCTGCCTCTGAATCCCTAGTGCTGAGCTGATAGGCACACACTGTCCTGAACATTTCTTTTAAACCTGAGTGCCAAGGATCCTGCTGTCCCCCTGTTTACATATCTGACACTTGAGGTACTATTCTTGTCATCTTTCTCTTCTCATAATGTCTTCCCTCTTCTCTGTGTGTTTTCTGGCTCTTTGGGGGTGTCCTGGGTAGCATGGGAACAGAACATTCTAACATGCTTTGAAGCATGGATCAGAATTAACTGCCCTTTAAATACAGCAAAAAAAAAAATTAATCTAACCAAAATTCCAGGAGGGAGGTCAGTAAACTTATTTCCCTAATACAGGGCATCTCACACAGAGACACAAGAGAGGGTAAATTACTTGCTCAAGGCCACACAGCAAGTTCCCAAGCCACATGGGAGCAATTACACATATAGAAAGAGCTTAATTATTTGAGCTCTGGGATTTCAGAAATGTCATGATATCCGAGGCACCCGACAGCTACTCTGCAAGCCCAGTGGTTGCCATATCAACGACCACGAGTTCTGGACTAAATGTTACAAACAAAGAATCTGTGGGAACAGAACACCAGATTTACAAGAGACCCGAGTCACCACTGTGCTCCTGAAGAGGGCTGCGGAACTTAACAGCCTGGCCCTGGTCTACTGCAGAGCCCTCAGAACAGATCCAGTCTATCAACGTGAGCATGGCTACCCATCCTGATTTCTAGAGAGAATCTTTGGACCTGCTCAACACAACAATAATGATTGTGGGTCGGAACTACAAAGCCAGTTTTAATGGGAACAACAATGGGGACATGTTTTTAACATGACTCTTTAAGGCCAAAGAAAATCCAAAAGACAAAAAAGGTTATTGGGAAACGAAAAAGGTCATTTCAGAAGGTTACCACTTGGGGCCAGAGGCCATATCTTGTAGTAGGGATACAATGGGAGCCTTTAAATAGATCGTAAAGCACCAAGTACTATCAAATTGAGACCAGAGAATAAGAGCTTTCACATGTTGCTGGGTTTCCTCTGATGAATCACCTGACCAATTCAATAGTGCTAACATGATGACTTCATGTAATGTTCAAAATTGCCGAGCTTTGGGATTGTTAAGTAGCTTGACCACAGAGTGAGATAGTTAAAGTAACTTGATTTTTTTTTCTGGTATTGCTCTAAAGTGGATCCTCTTTGTCCAAGACACAGATACAGGGCCAGTTAAAAGATATATAGACATTCTTCGTGCATAGAGACTTGACAGGCTCAGTCTACATCACCAGCTTTCAACACTATCAGTTAGTATGATCATAAGCAATAGATCATAAAGGCCTGTCTGAACATGGGCTATATATGATTAACTACAAAGGGTAATCTACTGTGATCAAATATAAAATGTGCCCCCATATAAAGGGCAAGTGTTGTGAAAGCAGGTAGCCTGTGACACGTAATGTCTTAAGTGGCACCAAGCCAGTTCACAAACTTACTCTGTACTGCAAGCCTGCCTGTCACCTACTGATGATCGATGCACTGGAAACCTCATGTGTTTTCATTCTCTGTTTATAAGCAGGGAAATGCCGAGGACCTAGGAAGCCAAAGCTGTATTTTAGAAAGGGATGACGACGAAACAAGGCAATAGTAAGGTCCGATGGTTGAAGGAGACTTGAGTGTGCCAATTACCATACACTTGGCACTCTTGGAAGAATATTACAACACATCATAATGAGAGTCCAGATGTGCCTTCATTTTATAAATGAGACACTGTGGTACAAATATGAGGTAACCTGATGCATCATATCACACGGCTGAGGAGTGATAGAATTCAGATTCGAATGCGGGCACTTGGAATGTCCAGCCCCTAGTATCAGTGTTGCCTTCTGACTTTCTTCTTAGACTTACCTCAGAAAGATATTTTCTCTTGAAAAAAAATATTCCTTTTCTTGATGTGAATTTGACAGTGTTATCAACCCAACATATTTTAACTTATTTTTAATTGTAAAATTAAACACCATCTAGTTCAAGAAAATTCTGGAAGAATTTCTTCTGAGGAAGAAGGTGAATAACAAGGACTAGATATTTCTTTCCTGTATAATTGAACAGCCCCAAATAATGACAAACCACATTAAAGAAAATTCTTTAAGTAGTGTTTCTGAGCTGTGAATCAGATCATAGGAGGAGAGGGGAAGAAGAATTAGGCTGTGTTCTTATTAAACTGAAAATTTAATAAGAAGAATGATGTCAGAATTACCAGGAAAGAGCCAGAAAAGTGAGGCCTATAAAAAAATAAACAAAACAAAACAAAACAAAAAATACAGACATCTGAAGAATGACCTGTTTCATTCTGCACTTCCACACTGATCAATAAATGCATATAAAGAAAACCATCTGAAAAGAAGACAAGTGACCCTTGCTAGTCCCAACGAGGAGCTGAGAGCAGTGCCTGAATTCACAAGATAATGGGTATAGTCCATAAAGAGTCTGCCTCAATAATGGAGGGTAATAAGTCATACATTGAGCAAGACCCACTATATACTGCCTGCAAGAAAAGCACAGCCAACGTTAAAGTATAACTAAGTTGACAGTGAAAGGATTAGATGAGATACCCATTTGTTCACTGAGTACTATTGCGTCTGCCAAAAGATCACGGTCACCCAGAGTCTTGAAGGTATTTGGAAATAGGACCTCTGGAGACACAATTAGTTAAAAGGAAGCCATGCAGGATCATGATGGTTCCTGTATATGATGTAGGTAGTGTTTGAAGGAGGAGTAGGGGCAATGGGGAGGAGTAGCAGCAGCAGATAGACACAGGTACCCATAGAGAAAGGCATGTGACAACAGTAGAGAGGATGGAGTGATGTAGACTCAAGCTAAATGATGTCAAAAACTGTTGGACACCAGAAGGAAGGAAAGAAGGAAGGAAGGAAGGAAGGAAGGAAGGAAGGAAGGAAGGAAGGAAGGAAGGAAGGAAGGAAGGAAGGAAGGACCAAGATGTTCTTCCTCACTGCCTCCAGATAGAGTGGGGCCAAGCCAATGCTTCCTGTTCAGATTTATGGCTTCTTTAATTACAAGAGAATATGTTTCTATTGTTTTAAACTATCTCCTGCCTGGTAATTAATTATAGCACTGGGAGAGTGGTATTGATTTGATACTGAAAAATGGTGATACTAAACACGTACTTGACAGTGTAGAAAAGACTTTGGGACTGTGCACAGGCTAGAAAAATTTTGAGGTATCTGATAGAAAAGGTTTAGGTTTCCTTAAAGAGATTGTTGGTAGAAATTTGGGCACTAAAGGTGGGTCTGGTAAGGGCCTTTGAGGAAGTGAAGGCTATGGTAGAAAACCTCTTTGGTCTTAGAAAATGCTTATGTCATTGTGAACAGAATGGTGGTAGTTAAACAAAGTATGACACAATACAACTACCCCTGCTGACGTCTTAGCAAAAGACATGGTCTTAGATCTTGAAGAAAGGTAATTTCTTGTTAGAAAATGACAGAATACTTTAGTGAACTGAGCTTAATGTTTGGAGAAAAAATAGAAAATATTAAGTGATAACTTAAATATTTGGTAGTGTGGGAGCTATGGCCTGGTGTCTCCATGTTGTTTACAGGAAATTGAGGGATGAAGGAGTTACCTGGAGAAGGGAACTGTAAACAAGACAAGCGCTTACTCTGGTGACAGGGCAAGGGCACGGATGGGCAGACATCTGCTCAGAGGTCATCTTATGGCTTATTGGTCCAACCATCTCAGCAGAAGCCAGGAATTGAGACAGGTTATCCAGGAAGGATCCTTGATAAATTCTCAAAGATCCTTGTTGATCTGTGTGTCTGGGATCCAAATCACACAGATCAACAAGGTTTGCAGAAAAGGTTCTGTAGATGGAAACATTGGCAGATTGTATGGAAGAGACACGAGAAGAAAGAAGCCCATCAGACTCCAGAATTCTGCAGGCAGAAAACAGTCTGATAAAACTCTTCAACTCCAAACAGGTTTTACTAGTCAGAGAAAGGGAAGAAAAGCTCCAAAGGCCAAGAGGCTGGGGTAGAGACCAAAGTGTAACCCCAGAAGCATAACCAAAGTGTTCCGCACAGACACACAGCGGGGGCTAGCAGTCTCCAGCGCCTCAGAGAGTAGGTCTAGCTACAGAGGATTACTGTGAGATCTGGAAACGAGAGGGACAGTTTCCTGGTGGGTTGTTTTTAACTGTAGATCAATGATCCCTAAATTTATTCTTGTCTGTCCTTTGGAATGGGAATGTATCATGTGCCAAGCTCACTATAGTACTCAGGGGTATACAAATCATCTTCTAGTAACACGGGTGGACAGGAATCTTCCCAACAAGGTTTATTCTCAGAATCACAGCAAGATCTGATTTATATTTCTGTAATGATGTTTTACAGAGCCATCGCCATGTTCATACCTTAAACTTGAATTCTAGCTAAGACTGTGAGAGACCGAAACTCTAGTATCGTAAGCCATGTGTGTTTCTGGGCTCCTGCTTTCTTTCTATCTCTCTTTCTCTTCTTTTCTCTTCTTTTATTTTCTTTTCTTTTCTTTTCTTTTTTCTTTTATTTTCTCTTCTCTCCTTTTCTTGTCTTTTCTCTTCTTTCTTTTTTTCTTTGATTTAAGTTTTATTGCATTATGATGAGAAAAGATACATGATTTCAATTCATCTGAATTTTGAATAAAAAATACATATTTTGAGTAAATAGACTTACATCACATTCTTCTTCCCTTTTTATACCCCAACTCCTCCCAGAGAGCCCCCCTTTCAGAACCTGCAATACCCTTCACTTTTTTATCATATTCTTTAAAATTTATAAAGTATAACAATAAAAATAAGTATTATAAAAGTTGCTTGATATAAAACAACAATCAACTGAACAGTCTTCTGTAGATGTTTGTCTACAGCAATACTGAAAATACATACATTTTTCTCAATATAAATTTTTAAATAACTCCAAATATATTAACTGTATGATATTTTCAAATAATATATCACTATTAGTTTTTTAATGAACATAAATAGATAGTCTTTTTGTTTGATTGATTTGTTTTTAGTAGAGTTTAAAACCTTACTTGGCTTTTACTGTGGTACAAACACAAAATAAGAACAGTTTGGGGACATTGAAGTTCATTGTAATAAGGCTGTACTTAAATGTCCCTTGCATCACCAAAGGATTTTACCTTCTTAGTAGATAGGCTAAGAGTTGACAGTTCTACTGCGCCAAGGAATGAATTGTAGGCACAATTTTTTGGATACAGATTTCCTGCTATGGTCAAAGCTATTTGACTTGTGTGATTGTCGTCATTCACAGCCTACAGGGAACAGGTTACATTCATTTAAGAAATGGTGTGTGTATTAAGGTGCTCTATCCACGAAGTCATTCATCAGCTGTTACAATGAACAATGGTTCTGCTTGGAGGGTGGCACAGACATTAGGTGAGGGTAAAATTCTGGTTCATTGGCTATGATTATTTTGAAATGCATTCATCTCAGAATAAGAATAACTTATAAAGTCCTAATAACTTATAAAGTCAAAATTTATATAATAATTATAAATATCAAGCAAAGCCTTCAGTCTCACTCTTTGCTGTTGTCTTACAAGCCACCTCCCAAATTAATTGTTTACATTACTTTTGGCTGTATAAATAATTTTGAAATATGTAAGCTGTTCTGAAAAAAACATAGTATAGGGTAAAAACAATAAACAATATTACTAATAGAAAGGCTGAGATAGGAGAAGCATGACTTCAAGACCATTATGTGGCACACAGCAAGACCCTGTCATGTACAAACAAGCAAAAAGTGTTTATGAATTATACAATATTGGGCCTATTTCTCCCATTACCAAATTAGAGAGACCACAGGATGACAGTCAAATTTCTAATTCCTCATATTTTTGAATTTCAATCGATTAGGATATGCTGGCATTATTAATTTTCATATTAAGAAATATTAAGGAAACGTGTTACTTCCTGTTAATTTTCTTGTTAGAGGTATTTGTGTGGATTTGTTGAAAGATTACTTTCTTGCTTCTTCTAGGGTGTAGTTTCACTCCTTGTGTTGGTGTCTTCCATCTATTATCCTTTGTAGGGCTGGATTTGTGGAAAGATGTTGTATAAATTTGGTTTTGTCTTGGAATATCTTGTTTCCTCTGTCTGTGGTGATTGAGGCTTTTGCTGGTTTTGAGGGTTAGCCTGGGCTGGCATTTGTGTTCTTTTAGGATCTGTATGATATCTGCCCAGGATCATCTAGCTTTCATAGTCCCTGGTGAGAAGTTTTGTGTAATTATGATAGGTCTGCCTTTATATGTTACTTGACATTTTTCCCTTACTGCTTTTAAAATTCTTTCTGTTTAGTGCATTTGGTGTTTTGATTATTATGTGACAGGAGGAATTTCTTTTCTGGTCCAGTCTATTTGGAGTTCTGTAGGCTTCTTGTATGTTTATGGGCATCTGTTTCTTTAGGTTAAGGAAGTTTTCATCTATAATATTTAAATTGAATATAATATATTAAATATTATTTAATATTATATATTAAATAATTATACAATTAAATAAATATAATTAACTAATTTAATATTATATATTAAATTTAATATTTAATATTGAAGATATTTACTGGCCCTTTAACTTGGGAATTTTCACTCTCTTCTATACCTATTATCCTTAGATTTGGTCTTCTCATTGTGTGCTGGATTTCCTGCATGTTTTGGGTTAGGAGCTTTTTGCTTTTTTGCTTTTTCTTTCACTATTGTGTCAATGTTTTCTATGGTATCTTCTGCACCTGAGATTCTCTCTTCTATCTCTTTGTATTCTGTTGGTGATGCTTGCATCTGTGACTCCTGATCTCTTTCTTAGGTTTTCTAACTCCAGGATTGTCTCCCTTTGGAATTTCTTTATTGTTTCTAGTTCCATTTTTAGATCCTGGATAGTTTTGTTCCTTTCCTTAGCCTGTTTGATTGTATTTTCCTGAAACTCTTTAAGGGATTTTTGTGTTTCCTCTTTAAGGGCTTCTACCTGTTTACCTGTGTTCTCCTGTATTTAAGGGAGTTATTTATGTCCTTCTTAATGTCCTCTATCATCATCATGAGAAGTGATTTTAGATCTGAATCTTGCTTATCCAGTGTATTGGGGTATCCAGGACTTGCTATGGTGGGAGAATTGGGTTCTGATGATGCCAAGTACCCTTGGTTTCTGTTGCTTATGTTCTTGTGCTTGCCTCCCACCATCTGTTTATCTCCAGTGCTACCTGCCTTGGCTATGTCTGACTGGAGCCTGTCCTTCATATGGTCCTGGTTGTGTCAGAACTCCTCCGAGTCAAGCTGTCTCTGGGGTCCTGTGATTCTGGAATCCTGTGATGCTGAGATTCTGTGTGTGTTCAAGCTCCTGGGAGTCAAGCTGCCTTTGGGACCTTGAGATCCAAGCTCCTGGGATCCTGGGATCCTCTGATCCTGGGTGTGTTGGAGCACCTGGGAGTGGAGCTGCCTCTGGGTGTTGTGGGGCTGGCTGTAGAGTTTGCACCCAAGGTCTGCTTAGGGCGCTGGCCCAGACAGACTGGAAGGAACCTGTGCCACTGGTCTGGCAGAGTTCCTTTGTGCCTGAGTCCCACTGGTCCCAGTTACTCCCGGTGTTGGAAACAGATGTTCTGTCTTCCTCATCAATGATTCTCTTTCTTTCTTCTTTCTTTCTTTCTTTCTTTCTTTCTTTCTTTCTTTCTTTCTTTCTTTCTTCATCAGACTTAAGGAACATACACATTGATCAGGAGAAAATTGAACAGGATCTGCTTATCACAGACAGAGTAGATGATGCCAGGGCAGAGAGCATTACCAGGAATAAAGAAAGGCATTTTGTAATTTATCAGTTTATGCAAAGACATAGTAATCCTATTTTTTGCCCATCTAATAAGATTATAATAACTGATGGAAGAAATTAAAAACAAAAACCAGAAGTAATGAAGATTTCAGCAGTCACCTCCTCACTAGATAGAACAACTAGGCAAATATATCGGCAGAAATAAAAAAAACACTTAAATAGTGCTTGAAAAACATGACCTGATTTACATTTATTGAACATTACATCCATCAACAAAAGATGCACTTCCTGCTAGTATATGTAGGCCACTTATCAAAAGAGATCACACTGTGAGCTACAATACATGTCTGAAAAAAAATTAGAAAATATTCAAATGACACAAAGTCCATAAATGGCAAGAAAAGAAATTAGATACTAATATCAGGAAATCTCCAAATATCTAAAACATGTTTTTAAGAGTTATTTTATTTAAAATTGTGTGTGTGTGTGTGTGTGTGTGTGTGTGTGTGTGTGTGTTTATTTAAGTTGCAGGTACCTACAAATGTAGATAAGATCCTAGATCTGGAGTTACAGTAGTTATATGCCACCCAATGTGGGTGCTGGAAACCAAATTTGGGTTCTTTGAAAGAGCAGTCTCTCTCTTGACCACAGAAGCATCTTTTCAATCTCCAACATAGTGTGCTTCTAACATGCTTCAATGACTTAAGTAAATCAAATGGGAATTAGGATGTAACAAAAGAGATACAGCATATCAAAATTCATACTGTACCCCCAAATCAGCCTTCTGGAAAAAATTTTAGCACTAAATCTCTATATTAAAAACAAAGACATATCCCAGATCACTGACTTCAGCTTCTAATTAAGAAACATAAATAAATAAATAAATAAATAAATAAATAAATAAATAAATCAGAGCTAATTAAACACAAAATGAGAGGAAGAAAGGCAACAATAAAAACCACAGTGCAATGAGAAAGAAAAAAAAATCAATGAAGCAAAAGCCTACTTCTTGGAGAAGATCAATAAAATTGGAAAAACTCTAGGGAGGCCGATTTGGGGAAATAAAGAGAAAACATAATTTATTAATATTGAAATGAAAGATTGTGAATGATCCTATAGGTAAAAGTAGGCTAAATATGAATATCATGAGAGGCTTTGTACCCACAAAGCTTTAATTGGGTATCATCAAGCCTTTTATACAACAAGTAAATATTTTAGGTTTTAGGTGTCATATATGGTCTCTGTCACATTTTTTTTCAACCTTTAAAAATAATAATAATCCTTGACTTTTAGATATTAGATTCTCTTGGCTTAGATGATATGAGTCAAATTATTGAGAGAAAAAACATATAAATCTCATTTAATAAGACAGATAATTTGAACAACTTTATATCAATGTGGAGTTGAGTTTGAAAATTTGTCACAAAGTGAACTGCCATGCAGGGCACTTTGCTGATTAGTTGTATCAAATAGTTAAGGTAAAAATAATACCACTAATCCTCCTAGAAAACTTAATTATACAGAATATTTCCTCACTCATTTTATGAGATCACCCTGTTGCCAACAAAAGCACATGGAAATAAAAGTATAAGATCTACAACCATTGAGAACATGGATGTCCAAGTTCCAAACAAAACTTTGACTAATCAGTTTAGAAGAAGAAAAGGATGCTCTTGGTAGAAGGGTTAATAAGGAAAGACTCACAGACAGAAAACAGTGATAACCATCCTCTGTGAGTATGTTCAATGTGCTGCTAGGAACTGTGCCCAGCATAGTCAGAAGAATGCAGTACAGGATGCTTACATTGTGACAGAAGAAATTAAACTGTCTTGTTGCAGACAACATGGTTGTCCTGAAAGAAACTTTGACAGAATCCTAAAAAAAGAGAAGTTGCTCAAACCACTAATTTAGTCGTGTAAGTTGGAAAGATACAAGATGTGTTTAGGTATCTGTGTTGCTAAATCGCTAAACTAACAAAGGTATTAAGTTCTTAAGAACACATCTAACCGAACAGGTATAGTCTACACACTGAACTTATAAAATTCTGTAAAGAAAAACTAAATAAGAAATTCACATTTGGGGACCCTGGAGGTAGGGATCAGAAAACTCAGTTTTGCTGATGTAGCAAATTTTTCTAAGTGGATCTGTAAATTTAACAAACTAAATTCAAAGTAATACATTTAAATCAGTTTATTAATCATAAGCTCAGCAGAGTTTGGGGTCCTAGATGACTGATTTCCAACAAACATGCTAAAGAAATTCAATGGGGAAAGTAGATTTTTCAACATACCTCATTAGAAGGATTGGGTGTCTATATGCAACTAAGTGTATTGACCTTGCTCCATGTTAAGATGAATTCAAAATAATCCCAGACTCAGATGTCAACCTTCAAGTTATAAACTGTGCATAAGAAAACGTAAAAGAAAATGCCTCATGATTTTATATAGGCAAAGAATTCTCTAGTGAGTATATGCTCTGTGTGTATGTTCTGTGTGTGTGTGTGTGTGTGTGTGTGTGTGTGTGTGTGTGTGTGTGTGTGTGTGTGTGTGTGTGTGTGTGTGTGTGTGTGTGTGTGTGTGTGTGTGTGTGTGTGTGGTGTACTCACCGTGCAGGTACATCTTTGTGGATGATAGAGGTCAACATCAGGTGTCTTCAATGACCACTCTCCATCCTACTTTTTGGCTCCATCCTACTTTCTGGCTGAACCTGGAGCTCATAGTCAGCTAAACTATCTGGCCAGCAAGCCCCGGAATCCTGTGTCTCCCCAGCAACAGGATTATAGGCAGGCACTGCTGTCCATGAATTTTTTACACAGGTACTGGGGATCTGAATGTAGACTTTCTTATTTGCATAGCAAGTGCTGTGTTCCTTTTGTTCTTTCCTCATTCCAGCAAAGAGCTCTTAATACAACTTTAAAAGCATGAATCAAAACTAGTATATTCTACTTCATAAAAAAAAAAAAAAAACATCTCTTTGTGTATCATCAAATGTAAAGTGAAAAACAAGACACAGAGTTGTAGGAATTCCAATGTAGGAATCGCTTTAAACATATACACACAATCTGAAGCACTCACCAATAAGAAAATAAATCTTTTAATTGGGTGAAATATTGGATGAAGATAGACAAATATTACATACGCACATTACAAGTTTCTCAATATTATTAGTTAATTAAATGTACTATCACTTGACTATTGGATGCATGGCTGAAATTAATTCCATTCCAAAGCATTCTGAAGGAAAGCATTGGAGTGCTATAGGCTCCTGTTTCATTGCAGGTAAGAAGTAAAATGCTGTAGTCACTTAGAAACAATTGGACATTTCTTAGAAAGCTAAACACAGATATGCCATTTGCTGGTGTGTTTATTCAAATGTACCTGTGGAAAAATCTTATTTCCCCTGAGTGCACATGTAGGTTCCTGCTTCTCCAAGGCAATAATGCAATATAATGCAATAACATGAATGAAAATCATCATGACAGTTTGATTTGTAATAGTAAAATATAGAAATAACTCTCATGCCATCAAGAAGAGAAGGAACTAACAACTTGCACTATATTCAGACAATGGGACGATGCCCAGAGAATGAGGGTGCACTGTAGAGGAATTTCAAGAGTGGCTCTGAGTAAAAAAAATCCAAACCAAAAAATATATATACACCATTAGACTCCATTTAGATGAAGTTCTAGACCTGGAAGCTAAGGCAAAGAGACAGGAAATGACCAGTAACAGGGGAGAGATGGAAGGAGGGGCTTTGTTAGAGCAGAGGGAGGGGAAACGGTTTAAGAAGCTATACAGTTCACCAGGCAACAGGAGCTTCAGGCAGTTGCTCACAGTATGTATACAGTAAGGACAGTATCATAATGATATCCCTGCTTTTCTTTGATGTTGGGACTTCCATCTATAGGATGTTACTGCCCACATTCAGGTCAAACCTCTCTGGAAAGTCTCACAAACACGCCCAGAGGGTGTCTGTTAGGTGATTCTTTTTTTATTATTATTAAATTATTCTAATTTATTTATAATTTCTTTTTTCAGCCATTTTTAATTCCTTAACATCTTTTTTTTCTTCATTTACATTTCAAATCCTATCCTGAAAGTCCCCTATACCCTCTCCCACCCCCTGCCTGCTCCCCTATTCACCCACTCCCACTTCTTGGCTCTGGCATTCCCCTGTATTGGGGCATATAAAGTTTGCAAGACCAAGGGACCTCTCCTCCCAATGATGGCCGACTAGGCCATCTTCTGCTACTTATGCAGCTAGAGACACGAGCTCCGGGGGTACTGGTTAGTTCATATTGTTGTTCAGCCTATAGGGTTGGAGAGCCCTTCAGCTCCTTGGGAACTTTCTCTAGCTCCTCCACTGGGAACCCTATGTTCCATCCAATCACTGACTGTGAGTGTCCACTTCTGTGTTTGCCAGGCACTGGCATAGCCTCACACGAGACAGCTATATCAGGGCCCTTTCAGCAAAATCTTGCTGGCATATGCAATAGTGTCTGCATTTGGTGGCTGATTTTGGGATGAATCCCTGGCTGCAGAAGTCACTGGTTGGTCCATCCTTTTGTCTCAGCACCACACTTGATCTCTGAAACTCCTTCCATGTGTGTTTTGTTCCTAATTCTAAGAAGGGGCGAAGTGTCCACATTTTGGGCTTCATTCTTCTTGAGTTTCATGTGTTTCGCAAATTGTATCTTGGGTATACCCTGAACGTGCCTGATCTCGTCTGTTAGGTGATTCTAAAGCCAGTTAAGATTAACCAACACTGTGGACTATACACAGTGTATAAGAGACACAGTGCCCTCACTGGAGCCTATGGATGCCCAAGACATGGTCACATGCCTGCAAACTCACTGGCAGTACGTCCGTGACTGGCCTTGCTGACACACTGAGTGATGGCATCTTGGTTCTGAGTGTCCTGGGATGCACAGCAGCTAAGGAACACAATGCCAAGTGCTTCTAGATAGAAGCCACTCACCACTTTCTCATGCTATCTATTTAAAGGCAAATCGACCCACGAAATGTCTTTTTCTGTTTTCTTCTTTAAACGTAAATACCCTAAACCGTATTATTCTGGGGCATTCTTTTTACTACCCACCACGCTTTGTAATTCTATCTTACAGCATTAGAGTCTACATCATTTTTTGTAACCACCCCATGAACCGCAAAATGACTACAGTACAATAGCGTTCAGCATCGCCTTATCTCCGGGCATGTAGATTGTTTCTGTTAGAGACAGAGCTGTGTGATCCAGTGAACATATTCACTTTGGGATAACATGAAACCAGGAACTCAAAGAAATGTTTTATTTCATGCCTCACCCCTAGAAATACCATTTTATCCATCCTCTGGTCTTAAAATTCTTAACACATATAGACCTTTTACTTAGAAAAATATCTGTACCTCACCTATAATTCCAGAACTTAGAAAAGCTGAGGCAGGAAAATGGAGAATTTGAGGCCAGCCTGATCTACATATCAAGTCTTTTTCTCCAGTAAGGAAAGATAAGAAAATGAATTTTTTCGTGTGCCAAAGAAATAGTGAAAATATATGCTTGTGGGTTTCTATTTAACATTAGAAATGGAACTTTATGTTTAGTTCCCTCTTACTTTAAATGTAAAATTCTTTGAGACACTTCCAGATTGTCTAACTTTTGGTGTATCTTAGGAATAAGTGGTTATGTTTTTTTTTTCTTTTTCTTGTTTTACTTGCATATATTAGGATTTAATATGCTTAGATTCTCACTCACTTACTTCCTCTGAGCCTTGGTTTTCTCATGTGAACAATGGCCCTAATAAGCTTGTGAGGAACAAAAGATAAGATGTGTATAAGGTTCTGGACAAAGGGATTAAAGCCTAGCAAGTGCACAGGTCTGTGTGGTTGGTATAGAATAAAAATGCATAATGAATACTAAGGCAAATACATGATTATAAACTACAACCAAGTCTACTCCAAGATTTGTAATATTGAGTATATTTGAGTAACATTCGTGTCTCAATAGGTTAGTATTTTTGATACTAGAGTTCTGTCCTGTGGATGAGTTTGCTACCAGTCTACCCCATCACAGCCATCAGAGTGATGCATGGTCATCTCCTAGGTCATCTTAAGATTGTAAAGGACCTTAAGAGGTGATTCACCATAACTGCTCGTTCTCAGGGCGCAGAGACTTTTTCAACCCATTTGTTTCCCAGGCCTCCTGACTCAATTGAATAAGAAGTGAGGTTATCCTTAATTCCCAGGGTCATAGTGTCAAATTATCTTGGATGTTCAAGTCAGTCATTCAGGTGATTAATTATCAGTTATTTTCAATATTGATGGCAAAGACCTTTAAAAGGTTCTTCTAGGGAACTGTGCAGATTCAACTTATTGGACGTCCACACCAACCATTCTTAGTTGACAGAACTATCCAAAGTGATCAAGTCCTCTCCTAGAGTTTACCGAATAACAAAGAAGCTAGAATGATCTGGAGTTGAGACGTATTCAGGATTTATAGAAAAGTAAAAGTTTCACTGTTCCCAACTAACCTTATGTTAACATGTGTTCTGGGAACCCCTAAAGCAAAGAAAGCTCTGTCACAATCTCTGGACATTTTGGCTTTAGGCTTCATACATATACAGCAAATAAACAGAGGTTGGTGTCTTAGGATCTATGAAGTATACAACATGGTTGCCAACAAAAAGCAACTGATTCCCCAAATCTTGTTTTTCAAAGACATATACACAATGCACATACATGCACATACATATAACATATCCATTAATACATATCCATGTACACACATGCATATACACATAATATACACACACATTCATACATATACATGCACAAAATACACATACATACAAATGTATACACATGCAATACATACACACACTATGTGCCTGCACATATATGTGTGCATGCACATATACATGCAAACATTAGTAGAAACTTTTACCTTGCATCAGGCCCTAGAGATTTAAACACTGAAACCTTTCATTTGTACCAGTAATTCATATACAGCTATATGGGGTGAAAAAGGTTAATGATAGAATTTTTTAAAGTATGTTCCATTGACTATAAATGGCAGATCTGACAGTTAAAATGAAAATTGTTCCAGAGGAAACTTTAGTCAAACTAATTATTTGAGACGTTATAAGGATGTATAATTATATTCTTCACCTTTTAAAAAAAGTTTTATTACAAATGTGCTTTTAAAGAACAAGTAGAGAAATAAAAGCTGTAATTGTTCTTAATTATAGCTAACTGTAATTGCGCTCAATTGCAATATACTGAATATCACCAATGCCTAAAGAAATCCTGGCATGAGGCAGCGCGCCCACGTTCCTGAGATGAGGTATAGTTTTATGAATATTCTCTTATCTATAATTTAGCTCTTTTACTGTTGATTCCATTTCCGTTTGTTTTATTTTATTTCTTTATTTTAGTGATTGTAGAGACATAATTGTCATCCCTGAATGTGCTGAAGGTTGTAGATTTCATCTGGGGTTGGTTCAAATTTCCCATTGCTACAAAACAGGACATAATGGAGATAGTTCAATGAGAGGCTTGGACACAACCCACTGTGGCTGACACGCTGAATGCATGCATTTGAATGTTCTGAGGTAATATGAATGGTGCACCTAATGTACCCAGCAGAGGCTCTAAGAAGCAACGTGGAAAAATTGGAGGCTCTAAAATAACATTAACTGTCCCTCTGCTAACCATGCTTCAAATAACACTGTTTCAAATAGGTAAAATTATCTTATTCATGAAAGGCCCTCTGTCTGTCTGTCTCTCTCTCTCTCTCTCTCTCTCTCTCTCTCTCTCTGTCTCTCTCTCTCTCTGCCTCTCTCTTTCTCTGCCTCTCTCTGTCTGTGTCTGTGTGTCTCTCTCTCCATCCCTCACTCCCCTCCCCTTCTCCCTCCATTTCCTCTCTATATGTCAGCACCTCTCTCACGTACACACCTTATGACTATTCTGTGTATTCACAAAGACATGGTCCATGTTGCTCCTCTGTAAAGTGATAGTTGACAGAAACATCTTTCCCTCTTGTGACTATAGAAAACTCGATTTAAAATTAACACTTAGTATAAAAAAGAACCTAGCTTTAACAAATCTTATCTATTGTTGTTGTTGTTGTGTGTACGTTTGTGTGTGCAAGTTTATGCCATGATATTCATGAGGAGGTCAGAGAGCAACTATATGGAGTCATGTCTCTCCTTCTATCTTGATGTGGGCTCTGGGGTTGGAACTCGGGCCAGTAGGTTTGCATGGCGAATGCCTTTGCCTACAGAGCCTTCTCACTGGCTCAAGGAGTGGGCTTTTTGCACTTAGAGAAAGAGAATGTTTTATTATCTAGGGGTTACTTCTCTGATAAATAAAAAAGAAATAAAAAAGACCCCAAAACATAGGTTCTGTTGTTACATCAATGCAACCTTCATTTCTTCCTTTTTCCATGGTTGGCTACTAAGAGCTTTCTGCCCTGAGGCCAGAGTTAGTTATGATATAAGTTCTGGAATTTTTTTTTTCAAGACAGGGTTTCTCTGTGTAGCCCTGGCTGTTCTGGAACTCACTCTGTAGACCAGGCTGGCCTTGAACTCAGAAATCTGCCTGCCTCTGCCTCCCAA
Organism: Mus minutoides; assembly: GCA_902729485.2. Taxonomy (NCBI): domain Eukaryota; kingdom Metazoa; phylum Chordata; class Mammalia; order Rodentia; family Muridae; genus Mus; species Mus minutoides. Next base: position 1,793,269 of record LR753326.1, on the reverse strand, counting down.
GTGCTGGGATTAAAGGTGTGCACCACCATGCAAGGCGGAATTTTTTTTTTCTTAAGAAGGAAAAGAAGAACACCTTTGAGCTTTATTTATTTATTTATTTATTTATTTATTTGGTACATACTGTTGGTCAGACCCAAGTTCAAGGAGGCCCTCTGAGGAACTCTCCCTGTGACAGAGGACACTGCAGGCCAAGCCTCAGGTGGCAATGGTTTGTCCTTTATGTCACAGTATTGGGTGGAGGCCCTAAGGGACATGATGACTCTGTTCCAGATTGTGGTCGTCAAAGACCACCCCACGCCCCAAACCAGACAGGCGCATGAGACAAGCCGGTGTTAGTCTAGAGCGTCTCACAGACGTAGGAGTCATCGTGGTCCATCTCTTCATTACATGCCTCATGTCGTTCTATCCCAGAATCCCTCGGTCTGCTGTGCCCTCCCCTTCATTCCCCATCTCAGGTCCCTTGGGTGCATTCCACCCCAAGCAGCCTCTACCACACATAAATGGTGGTGTCTCCCACCTTGACCTTGGACTCTCCTTCAAGACAGTGGCTCTTACAGTTTAAATTCTTAGGAAAACGAACATGTCTAAGATACAAGCATCCTTCCTCTGGAAAAAAAAAAGGAAATCGCCTTTGCTAGCCATGACTTTGGTGGTGGTTATTCCACTAATCAAACCTTTCTAGGTTTGTTTCACCAAAATTTCCCTCCAGAGAGGAGGGAATTCAATGAATTGGAGATAGGGATCAGTGGCAGAGTCCTTGTCTAGCATATACAGGCTCTCAGTTCAATTGCTAGCCACTTAACTATTTAACTTATCCATCAACCTGTCTATATGCACTTGTGGCTATGTCTTCCCCACCAGATATGGGGTCATTAGAAACCTTTACTTCTTTCTCCCTCCCTCCCTCCCTCCCTCCCTCTCTCCCTCCCTCTCTCTCTTCTTCCCTCCTCCCATGCTTCTTCCCCCCTTCTGTGGTTGCTTTTGTCAGTATGCTGTCACAGGAGTGATAGAAGGAAGTAATCCACAGCCTTGCATGTAATTTGTCTGGATTGAGTGTATGTGATTTTTGCGTCTCCTTTTCCTCTCTGAGAGTGTAAGTTGGTAAATGAAACTCAATGCACCATTTCCAAGCTCAGCAACTGTCCCGCAGAGCTGGTAACATTTGCCACTGCTAAAGTCTCTGTAAGTGCATTTTAATGAGCAGGAATTGTTACTGATGGCCTATTCAGGTACTTATTATATGACATTATTTAACGCGGTAGAATCGCCGAACATCAAGAGTACAATGATTAATCCACAGAGCCAAGGATCCCTGGAGGCCTGCTGCACCCTCAGTGTGCCTGGCAATGCTGAAGACAGGCACATCGTCCTAGGAGGATTCATAGGCCAGGTGTCAAAATGACATTTGGGAAATAAAAGAAAACAGGAGTCCTTAAGACTACCTCAAAGTGACAGAAAGGAGAGCCGTGCCATTTAAACAGTGGCCTCTTGCATGGACCAGTCAGTCCAGATGGGCTCTTTGCGGTGCTGATGAAGAGAAACCTCCTGAAATTTGATTTTCAAGGCACTTGAGCCAAGCACACACAATAGCGGGCTTTTGCAGCGTGTCACAGAAAGAATACTATGAATAAGTCTTGAGCCAAGTAAAATCTTAAACAGCATCTCTGCGGATGAAAATGAGTGGACAGAGCATGAATTAGATTCTATTTTTCTTAACTGTATTGGCCCTTCTGGCAATCTGAGTGCATTCTTGCCTACTCTCAGAGGCAAGACACTAGCTCCAAATCCTGCCCACTCCATTCTTCATGGGTCCTGGGGGATTTGGTAGACAGAAATCCAGTCTTCTACGGTGCCAACTTTCAACAGGACAGAGCCTGGAGCCTGTCTGGATATTGATCAGACAAGTCAATCCCCAAAGTGTATTAGGTAACATAAAGGGGAAGGCTACCTCACAGATGTTTGCTTTTAAGCTGAAAGTTGTAAAGAGTTTCATCCCACCCCCACTTTGTACCCTGTCAGAGCTGGTGAAAGGCGGATGCCAGATGTATATCTGTAAATGTGGTTAGCTCACTCCGCACTCTCTGACACACAGGAGGGTATTGGTACCAACGTCGGGTATCTCCTGGAAACATCTGCAAGTGACTAGCTAAGTTCATGACAGGGTCTGTTCTCCTCTTGTATTTGCCAGCATTTTTAATGTTCACTCCGAGTCAGCCGATTGGTTTTTGTTTGTTTTGAAATAGGTGCATTTCCTACTGTCTGCTTCAAGGGTTCTCCAAGAAGAGTCACTGACACAAGAAAGGGAGAGCACTTGTGCACAGTAAATAGATGAGCACAGGAAACAAGTGCCTGGTGGAAGAGGCTGTACTTAAGGCATCCTCCCATTTCCTGAGCTGTATCTTCAAAGAGGTCTACAAGGACCTCCCTATCTAAGACTGTAGCTCCTCCCACTACTCCAGCTTTTACTTTCTCCCTACTTCCTCTTAATAACATCTACTATATAAATAATGATAAATATTCCAATTTACCCTATGTCTTTCCCATCTAGAATATAAAGTTTCTCTTAGTAAAATTTGTTGTTTGTTTTTGTGAGACAGAGCCTCCTATATCTCCAACTCACCTATATGTAGCTTTTGTACCTAAATGTACCTATATGAACCTTTGAAACTCCTGCCTTTACTTCCAGAGTATTGGCATTTTAGACCTATGCCATCATGCCAGGATTCATGTGATACTGGGGATGGTATCCAAGGCTTCATGCATGCTAGCCTAATACTCTACCAACTGAGCCATATCCCTAACCTTTGTTACTTACTCACTGTGTTAGCACATAGCCTAGAATAAATGTGGTTATATATGATTACATATGTGTGTGTGTGTGTGTGTGTGTGTGTGTGTGTGTGAGAGAGAGAGAGAGGGAGAGAGAGAGAGAGAGAGAGAGAGAGAGAGAGAGAGGGAGATGAGACAGAGACAGAGACAGAGACAGAGACAGAGACAGAAACAGAAACAGAGAACACTGTGGCTTCTAAATACTGAACCGCATCATAAAGTATCTGGCCCCAAACCTCAATACCTGCGCTCATTTCTGATTCTAACTCTGTAACTGATGGACAACTAAGGATCCCATAGTTGAACAATAATCCCTATTTCATTAAGCCTATACTAGGTTTGTGTAAATAACACTTGAAAATGATCTAAAGCAGCAGCTGGTTAATCCAATAAACCTCCAGCGCATACGATCAGTTTACATGTGTGTGTGGACACAGTTGCTAGCAGGTTTAACCATGTAATAAATGCTTATGTCTATGCAGCTGTATATATGTGCACCTCTTAAGCACATGAGTGAGAGTTGGGGAAGTTCAAAAGGTAATCAAAATAGAGAGAGAATGAAAACAGAGGTGTGGCCAGAGGGAAAGGAGGGTAAACCCTGAGGAATGTTTGGGGTGGGATGGGTTGCCAAACAGAGAAGAACCTGAATGTCTAGATTGTTTTGCATTTCCTAGAGTTAAGGATCACCAGGTTAGAAAAAGTGACCTGCCCTAAGTCAATACACAGTTTGTTGTTTGAAGCCTCAAGCTAACGTCTTGCTTCTGCATTATTTAGAAACAGATCTAAATTTAAAGGGTCCCAGTTTGTCTCAAGTTGAATGAAAAGGAATGAAAGGGAAAAAGGGAGGGAGGGAGAAAAGGAGAGAGGGAAGGAGGAATCAGAAGGGAATGAGGAAGGCAGAGAGGGGATGAAGGAAGAGAATGCTAACAGTGAAGGAAGGAGGAAGGGAGGGAAGGTGTCTCTTTGATGATAAAGCTTTCACCATTAATTAAAATATAGTAAACCTTACGAAAATCTAGGACCAGTGAAATGTATTTTGCTATTTACAAAAGCAAGTCTTTGTACTTTGGGAAGACTCATAGGTCCCCGCAGAGACAAACATCCCAGTTCTGAAAAATATTTATCATGCTGGCCCCAACTCACATAGGAACTCATGTCCTTGGCTTTATTGTGGCCAGCTTCTTTTGGAAATTGGTAAGGTGTTCAGAGATAAATGGTGAACTCTGGCTTGGGTGTGTCCTAAACAAAGATCTTTTTTTGCACAGAAGGAGCAAAGATGGGAGATACTGCGGAAATACATTCCTTCGGACAGCTGGTGAAGGCTGGCACCATTGGCCACGTGCCACATACTTAAAATTGAAAGATGCATTTATTTAAAGGACTGTGAATAACCCTGTCACACACCCAAACCTCTTGCCTGCTACCAAAAAGGACGTTTATTTTCTAGTTCCCTTCCTCCTTTTAATAAGGTTGAGTTTCCACAGGACCTTCCTGTTTGTTCCAGTTTATCAGTAGCCTCAGAGCAAAAGGTCAATCCTGGGTGTAGAAGTCCTCATGAGGACAAGAGTGTGGCCTAAAGCCCAGGAGGAACACCCATCATCTTTCACCTCACTGAGCTTCTTAGCCTCAGGCATGTTTTTTCTTGGAGTATACTGTTTCACTTTGTCATTTCTCTATTTACCACTTTCATTGTTTTAACATTTGCCTTCTTTGAGAAATCAAAGTAACTTGGAAATAATATGCAAGTAAAGGAAGTTAATATGGTTAAATTCCAAATATTGCCCTACCTACAGCCATTTCTAGACCTGACCTGGAGTGGTTGGGGTTAATTCCAAGCAGAAAGCATGACATTCTTCTGCTACATTCACAGTTTTTAGGCCTTCAGTGTCCTACAAACCAAGTATTCAAATTTTTATGAGACGTGACTGGCTAAAGAGAACTTGATTTTGTTGTGATAGTGTTGGCTGTGAACTTGACCGGATCTGAGGTCGCCTCTAGGAGACAAGCCTCCAGGCATACCTTTGAGGAATTATTGAAATTAGGTTAGCTTCTGGACACTCCTGAGAGAGATAATCTAAATTAGGTTGATTGACTTGAAGATCAACCCCAAAGGAGGGAGGCACCATTCCCTAGGCTTGGGGCCTGGACTTCACATAGAGAGAGAGCTGAGTATCAGCATTCACTGCCCTCTGCTTCCCAATTGTGCTGCAGCCTAACCAGCAGTGTCCAGCTTGTTCTTTCACAGCTTCCCCATTATGCTGAACAAGCCAAAATAGAACAGTTCCAGCGTAAATTGATTTTTTGTCAGGATATTTTTCTCATAGCAACAGGAAACACAGCTAAGACACTTTTAACCGTGGGATATAAGAACGTTCCCGTCACTTTGTACAGGGCATATTAACTTTCCTTGGAGTGTAAGCACTTGGGAGGAGACATGGGACTGCGTTCATCTGGGTGAGGCACATGTATGAAAGACTTGGTATGTCAGATGAGTAAATATTAGAAAATGGAGATGATATATTGATTTGTTTAAGAAGCATGGGCTTTTCCTGATTGGTTGATCTTAAAAATGCTGAGTCATTGATAATTGAGCTTCATACAATGGTTCTCCTGTGTTTGGCCAGCTTGTTTCTTTTGGGACAGTGTTTTGTTATATACCTCGGCTGAACTCCAACTCACGATCCTCCTGAACTCTGGAACAGGCTTATACTACCACACCCCACTTGATTTTCTGTTTAAGTCTCTGAGGAGCAAAATGGAATTCTCAGACATGAGATGTAGGTCACTTTACTCAGCCTCTGTCTTCTCTAACAAAGACAGGGCTCATGCCTGTTATCTGAGAGTCTGGATCTGCTGGGTAGACTTCTGTTCTGACTTGTACATATCACTCTACGCATAGGTCACTATTTGGAATTTCCAGCTCATTTCCTTCTTTTTGGAAAAACAAGAACTTGAAGACACTTGTGAAAATCACATGCTTTCCTCGGTATTTAGAATCTTGTTGTCCATAGATCTAATTTCACATCAACTTTTCTTCAGTGACTTGTCAGTTTTCGAATTCTGAAGTATCCAATTTCGTTCTCAGGGAAGAGAACAGTTTTCACAGTTATACTTCATCCATACTACATCATGATTAGTCAAATTAAAATGTATAATGGGACTATTACTCTCATTGAGTGGGGGAAGCAGCACTCTCTGTAAGTGTGGAAACTTAAATGGGAGGAACCAACGTGAGACAAACATTGCTGGGAAGGCTTGGTTGCTGTTTTCCATGGCACTAGGCAATGCTGTTCATCCGGTGAGCATTTGAAATAGAGGTGCCCTGTGAGAATTCATTTGTTCTATCAGAATCATTGCAAGTGAGGGCAGTTTTGTCCCTGGAGGACATTTACTAATGTCTGAAGATACCTTGGGTAGTTATAAGAGAGTAGGAGGTATGTGGATGTTTCTGGTGGTCGGTGAATGGAAGTCTGGGACGCTGCTAAGCTTTCTGTGATGCTGTCAGTACTCTTTCCTCATTGCAACAAAACATGTGAGGGAAAGATTTTGAAGGAGGACGATTTATTTATGACTCATGGTTCCAAGGTTTTCAGTCCTTTGATTCAACTGGAGAGCAGAAACACAGAAAGCAAAGAAAAGTGGGAACAATCCTTCGCTCCTAGGACTGGTTCCTGGTGATCTACTTCCTTGTTTCTATTGCTTCCCAACAATGCTGGCAAGATGATAAAACCATCAAGAAACTTGTGCACTGAGCCTATGTGTCAGAGAGCACATGTCTAGTCATTTCTCAATACATGGGTCTACCAGGAGGGAACTAAGCCTCTCACAAATTAGACTTTTGGGAGATATTCAGATTCAAAGCACAGAATAATATCTCATGTGCACTGTGGAAAGTTATCTGGCCCCAAATGCCAGAAACTGCCAAGGCTAATTGGTTTAGTATCATGCACGAACAACAGTTTTTAAAGATATCAAGAAACTTAGAGTAGTAGAAAATGGGTAATCTGGAAAGCAAAGACAATTATCTAAAGGATTCAAAAGAAAGATAGTTGTATCTTAACTGTAGGCTGCTGCCATTACCGTGAGCTAACCCTGAACATAGAGTCAGCAAGAAGACCAGACAACTTCATTAAGCCAACTCTGATAGACTGAACTGATATCTATAAAGTACTTATATATATATGTAAATAGCAACTGACAAATAACCAACACTTAACAGATACTTTTATTGTGTTAAAGGCTATAAGTTAAGAGAGAAGTACTTCCTATTTGGCTTATTCACAGGAGCAAATTCTATTTTGAAGGATGAAGTTCTTACAAAGATACTAAATTCGTATTAAAGGAAATAAGTATAAGGCTGGAGAGATGAGTCAGTGAGTAAAAGCACTTGCTTTATAAGCCTAAGGACCTGACTTGAAATCCCAGTAGAGACATGAAGAACTGGACATGACTGTGAGCCTGTAACACCAGCCCAGTGAGAGGCAGAGAACTTTTCGCTCACTGGAGTATGCTGGCCACCAGCATACATGTTCTGGCATATACAAACTCCCAAATCATATGTATGTGCACGTGTATACCCACGCATGCACATACATATCAGACATTAACATAGGCTTTATAACAGTCGCAAAATTACAGTTATAAAGTAGTGACAACAATAATTTTATGGTCAGGGGTCACCACAACGTATTAACACCAGAACCGTATTAAGGGGCCACAGCATTAGGAAGGTTGAGAACCACTTCACTGCAGAGTGGGACATAGAAAAATGTTGTACATGTGCCCTTGAAGCTATCAGAAATTGCACGTCTACCCTTCATCTTTGGAGGTCTACAACCTAGGTGCAGCCACCTTCCAGCACTTTCCTCATGCCCTCTTCAGTGACCAACCCAGCTTAACCCAAGTTCCCATAAAAGATGGTGTGCAGACATACATGTAGACCATGTATCACAAGTCTGGTCATTTTTATCATTACATTATTCTGCATTTAGTTACATTCAAATTATGGTAGCTCCAGTCTTCAGCAATCCCCAAATCACAGAACATCACGAGGAAGAGCTGAAAAGGAGAAGCAGTGATCTGTTGCTAAAGAAATTGAATTCTGTACTGTTCATGTTCCTTCTGAAGCAGCAGATGACCAAGAAGAGGGAGTAATATCCCGAAGTCCTCTGTTCTTAAGTGACACTTAGAAGAAGATCTCCCTGCTTTGTTTCATTGTACATGATATGGAAAGGGTAGTTTGAGATTTTTTTTTTTCACCATCTTTCTTCTGGGTGTTGTGCAGTTTTAAATTTCAGTGTTTTAATCTCCATTAAAGTCTACCAACAGAAAGAAGCAGTTATGTTACATATGTGTAACATAACTTTGAAAGTAACCATTGAACTCTTTATGGAAATTAACCAATGTGATTAATCACCCACGTGCTTCAGGTCATTTCCACACTTTGCCTTGTTGCTGTATATAATTGGATTCATTTTTATATTTGCCGCAATGGTTTTAATTATGCTTGTTTTCTTTTTCTCTAACAGAGAGACTGCCACAGAGTTATCTGGAAGTCCACCAAGGTGAGCAGCTGGCTTTTCCTATTTGCCTCCTGATTTTTGAAACAATCAGAGAACAGCATTGTGTCCTCTATAAGTGGGCTTCTCATTTTCTCATGCTATTGTGCTAAAAGATTCTGTATGAGTCACTAAGTCACATGGAAAGGATATCATCGAGAAGTAATGAGGCTAATGTCTATGAATGATTTTGAGAAATCATTCTCATTCTTTATATGTCTTTATGTAGGTAGATGATAGATGGATAGATAGATAGATAGATAGATAGATAGATAGATAGATAGATAGATGACAGGTGGATGGATGATAGATTAGATAGACAATAAATTGATAATAGATGACAGATAATAGATGATAGAGAGATAATAGCAGATATATAGAAAGGTGATAGTAGCTATAAGAGCTAATTCCTCATTAGAATCAAAAGAATTGGCAACTGGAGATAATTTATGAGTTTTTTCCTTTAATGTGCCAATTATTATTGTATCCGGAGGTTAGTGATTTATAAAGAAAAATGTTTCCCATAAAGAACCTGAATATAGTTTTATTGATATAAATGCATTTTAAGTAAGTTCTTATATTTTAAATAAGATAAAGAGAAAAAAGAGAAAGTAACGGGGTGGCCATCTTTTAAAAACCATTTTACTGACACTCTGTATCTAGAATCTGGCCTTGGCACAAAACTTCTGCTCAGTCTTTAATAATTGCTTAATAATTGTTTGAGAATCAATTAATATGACATGGGCCATTGGTTAAGATCTGCTGAATGGTCATTAAACTAACTCAAAAACAGAATAAGGAACAGACAACATGACTCTAAATACCACTAGGAAATGGGAGGTTGAGAATAGCACACTCTGGAAGAGAGAGACAAAGCAGAACTGCATTTTTTACTTTAAGAAAACCTTCGATTCAGGATTGATATTACCCCCCAAAACTCGTTTAGTGTAATTCAAATATTTGTTAGTGTGTGCTCATTCTTTGGATAGCATCTCAAAGAATCACCCCAAAGGTGTGTCAGCTTGCAGGGTTCAACCTCTGAGTGTGTTCTGATGTCGATGTCACCACTGAGTCTGCTTTCCATAGTCCTTTTTCACTTGGATAACGTCCTCTGCCACCAAGGGCTGAGCATCCCACCATTTGCAGAGGAGGGGAAGTTGTGTGTCTACTCGTGTTTGTGGTGAAGAAGTTAATCCTGAAATAATGGAAAGAGGAATGACTTCCAAACTTTTATATTACGGCTAAGACTTGGACCACCTCTGTGTTGTCAGAGAAGACCCAAACCATGCTGTAATCATGCAGATGAAAATTACTCATATGTCTGAAAATCTTCAGAGCCTCCTGAATTCTATTAACCAGTGCTTTATTGTGAATACCAAGCAGCCATTCGCATATTCCCTAGGAATGAACTTCTCTTGTCACTGCTTTATTACCCAAGGGACAGAATGCTCTCTTCTTGAGTTTGGTGGGTGATATTTTGGTAATGAGCCTATTTATTTTTTTGTCATGAATTTTTGTTATTCTATTGTTGAATAATGTTGAAAATCAACAGCACAGTGGCGATCTGATTCTAACCGTAACTTGCAGTCATTTTCATGCATGTGTGAGAGTATGAGAAATAAGGTTAGCTGTTTCTCAATTATGTTTCTAATACAGCCTCAGGTATTCTGTTGGCTTTCTCCAGGGGCAGCTTGGGATATATCCATTGACAAGTATTTCCCTTCTTACATTAACATAAAATAACATAATTATTTCACAGTGATTGCTCCCTTTGGTGTCTAGACTACCTCTTTGGCAAGCATTTGCTTGCACAGCCTAGCACAATCCCATCCCTTGTTCAGCTGTCCGCCTGTCTTCAGATTTCTTCAGCTGTCACTGGAAAATGAGCCCTCTGATACCTGGGTACCATTTAGAACAAGGCATCTGTAGTTATTTTGTTTGTTTCTTGGCTAATGATTAGTGGAACATGACACTTGGAGTTTTTTATCCTTTTAGTCATAAAAGCATGTTTTTGCTGTGACATCTAAGAGAAATGGAAAACTGCAATCCAGGCAACTGCTAGCTAGTGATATGTGGCTAGGCAGGAAGACAATGGCATTTTATAACACTGTTATGATTCAGGTTTCATTGGCTTTGACTGTCTTGAAATTTTCCAAAGGGCCTTTTACAGCTGTTCTAGAGGATGGGGTGGATGGAATACTTTACCTTTAATTGCCTTACATGGTGTTAATTTCAAGCCACTGGTCATGGGTTGATAGTAAATGCCCAAATCATGCAGCACACACAGATTGTGTCTCAGAAGCTGAAAATCCTTTGAAGTTGAAACAAGATACATGTGCAAGGTGCTTGAACAAGCGTCGGCTTCATTTTCCATTGCTAATGATAACCTAAATGTGTTTTTGAATTCTTGCTGTTGCTGAAATTAAAGCTTAGTAATAATATGTCACCAGAAAAATATTAGATTACTTGAGCAACATGCACTCTAAGCAATGTAATTATATTATAAATATTAAAAACCAATGATCTTGTCAAGATTAAAACAAACATTCAAACCAACTCTCTATAATACTCATCTTGAAGAGTTCCTCAGATGGGATGCATGCTCTCTTCCTTGAACTGTGAAAACAATCATTTTCTCTCGCACGTGGCTTTTTGCTTTATTTTACATTTAGCAAAATGCAGTTCAGCAATATCAATCATTTTTCAATTACAACCACATGTGTCTGACTATCTCTCTGTGTGTGCATATTCACACATGTATATGTGGAAGCTAGAGGACAACCTCAGGTGTCATTTTATAGGTGCCATCCTTTTTCTTTCTTTTGGTGGTGGAGGGCATTGTTTCTGTTCTTGAGTTTGCTGCTGCTTCCTCCTCCTCCTCCTCCTCCTCCTCCTCCCCCTCCCCCCTCCTCTTCCTCCTTCTCCTCCTCCCTCTCATCTTCCTTCTCTTCCTCCTCTTCCTCCTCCTCCTCTTCCCCTTCCTCCTCCTCTTCTTCTTCCTCTTCCTCCCCCTCCTCCTCCTTTTGCAAGGAGGTCTCTCACTAGCTTGAAGCTCGGCAGTTGGTCATTTGCAGCCCCCTTCTTGCCCAGGATCTGCCTGTCTTAGCCTCCCCAGTACTGGCTTTTAAAATGTGTTTATTATGTATGTACCTTTATATTATGTACACTGTGTTATGCCTGAATGTATATGTGTGGAAGGGCAGGAGGTGGAACTGAAATTACAGACAGTTGTGAACTGCCATGTAGATGCTGGGAATTGAACCCTGGTCCTTTGGAAGAACAGCCAGTGAGTGCTCTTAACTACAGAGCCATCTCCCTAGCCCCGAATCCTGGCTTTTTAAGTGGCTTATGGAAATCTACTTTAGGTCCCCATTTTTGCAAAGTAAGCAAGCACCTTGGCAACTGAGCCATCTCTCCACACCTAGAATAATGTTTTTCCAATTCTGTTTCTTCTATTGAAGAGTAGTTTGTTTAGGTAGATGTATTCAAAATAAAACATGATGATATCCTAATTGTTCAATGGAGTTGAGGTACTAAATTAATTATAAGCTGAGTTTTAATTTAAATGATGCCTATGCAAAGAAAGTTTTTATCTTGGATAACAGAGTAAAACTGTATATAAGCTTGACATCAACCCAGGCTTTATTATTATCATGTGTCATCAGCTGCTGGTTTAGAGAGAGAGAGAGAGAGAGAGAGAGAGAGAGAGAGAGAGAGAGATTTCAATTCCCTGTTAACATAGTATGGAAAATAAAGGGATTTAATAGACCATTAGAGAAGCTTCTTAAGTACGACAAAAGAGATTCATGAGCCAGATCTTATGCACAGTGCCTACAACTCAGGAACATGAGGTGTCAGACAATGAAACTTAAAATAATTAGGCATGTGAACCAGTTGCTATTATCTACTGGATTTCTGCATCAGTCAGTAGGAATCAGAGCTCAAGATTAACATTATGAAAGGCTATGAAAGAAAAAAAAAATGTTCTCTTGCATTCAAATTTGGCACCTTAGTAATTTTCCCTTGCATCTTCTAAAACGGTGCGTAAATATGACCATAACTCCTAGATCTGGCAATTCCCAGCATCCTCCTCTCTCAGGTTCACTATGTGGATCTCAATGAAGCGTCAGAGCATTGGCCTTAGTAGTTAGCCCCCATACACCAACTAGATGTTGTGTTGGTGATTTAGGTATTTCTAAGGCTAGTGTGACACTCTCCATGCTAACTGCTAAGCTCTGGACCATCCTCTTCATCTCAAGATGGAATTGACAATGAATCCTTAGTATGGGTGACCATGCTAAAGGATGAGAAGATTCAATATATTAGGTGCATCACGTGTATTTTTGGCTTAATGGTATTTTCAGCTTATATATTATTTATCATAACACAACTCTCATCACAAGTCAAGAAGAATCCATATAAGCAATAGAAAGCCAAGTTCTTGAAGCCCAGGAACCGAGCATTACATTAGTAGTTGAGACTCTCTACCAAGAAAATAAGATTGTTTGTCTGGGACTATCAGATCCATGTCACTCCATTGTGGTTTTATATGTAGAGTACTTGATATTCAAGTAGTGATACTGGGATATTGATACTAAGAAATTGATTCCAGAGTATGGACACTATGAGTAGAGCTTTGTTTTCCGAGGTTTGGAGTGGACTGTGCTACTTATCAAACGTATTTCTGTCATGGATGTGCCTGGTCAGGAAGCAACAAGGAAAAAGGATGGAAGCAAAGGGAATTAAGATAAGCTCAGACAGCTCAACTTGCTACTTGTGGCTCTGGAGGGTTTAAGGTCAGGGCTTTAGTTCTCCATGGAAGCTTTGGTAGCTAACACAATGTCATATTTCTCATTGTCCTCAATACAAAATCTATCTCCCTTAAGGCCCTTACAAAGTAATATATTAATACACTATTTTCCAGGTCAGCTTCTTATTCAGTTAAGAGCTGATAGGCACACACCTCCTTCCTTCTTCATGATGCCTAGGAAACAACAGATCCCTCTACTCTCCTGGGACCTTCATCCAGGGTGGTTCTGTATGATGAGTTTCATTATTTGTTCACTAATTTAGCAAAGGTAAGTTAAGTGCCGCCAAGAATAGACCATGTGGGAGAACATAGATAAAACACCAATTCTTCTCTCTGCTACTTTATCTAGTACGGAAAGTACAGGTAAGCCCAGCACTGGGCACACAGCGCTTTCTGTGTCAGAGAAGCAGAAAACCAATCTGCAGTGTTTAGTATGAATGATGAACTGGACAACTAGGAGGCAACCCACAGGCACACTTGTGAGGGAGCATCTGGATTGATGTTAGTCTGAGATTATCTGTGAGGGATTGTCTTGATTAGATTCATTGATGAGAGAAGACAGATCTAAATGTGGACAAGATCATTGATGGGTGGTGGATTCCTGACTACATAGAAGGAGAAAGCAAGCTGTGGACTAACTCCCATAGATAATTCATTGTTCAGTCACTGTAAATACTTGCCTTCATCTTCTCCTTTCCTTTCTGAAATGGCCCACTGGCTTCTCTTCACCCCTCCTTCCTCAGGGAACCCCTGAGACACATTTGCCCATGGTCCTTTATGGCCATCTTGTGTTGTCTGTGCAGCAACTGCCGTTCTCTCTGCATCTGCTGTCCATGGTCATGATGTGCTGTCTTCCTCCTCAGACCCAGAACAGTGTCTCCATTGCCTGTCCAATTTGTTCCACCCTTTGTAAGACCCAGAACAGAACTGGCAATCGAGAAATGTTTGTGGAATTACAGTGTGAGCCCCCACTTTAGAAACAAGAAAACTGAGATCTAGTCTATAATGTACTTTTTCTTCCACCTCCTCTAGGTGCTCTGTCATCCCCCTCTTCTTGTTCTCACCTTCCAAATGATCTCCCACTCATTTGGGGGGGGGGGGGTTAGGGACAAGTCATAATCACAAGCAACATCTAGCCCAAACCTATAAACAAATTCTCACTTGAATAAAGCCATGTCATTTCTTTACATATAATCTAAGCCCAATTTTGCACTGCAGCTTCACTGTTATAGAGAAGGAATAGCCTGGAAATGTGAAACTATTTCATATTAGTTGTACATAAGGTTGTCTGACCCCTCTCTTAGATACAGTAGAGTGGAGATTGTTTCTATAAGGTTTTCTCTGTCCTAGACAGTTTTACATTCTTTCCATTATTTCTGAAGTCTCTAGTGACAGTGTGAATACTGTCTAATTCTGTCATTTTTCCAGGAGACTTTTATACATCTTATACTAAAGAAAAAAAAATGTGTTGAGAACCCATTATTATTCATGGTTTACCCCTAAATGCTTAGTACTGTGTGGAACATAGTAGGCGACGAATAAATACTTGCATAAGTGTTTGAGTGTCTGAGTGAGATGATATTTGAATTAATTAGTGGATGTTTGAATTAACGAATAAATGTTTGACTTGAGAAGAGAGGGGGAGACGACCAGAACAAGCTCCGGCATTGGAACAGGTATATGATTATTACCATCTGTCACTCTTCCTGATGTTTCATAAGCATAGAACCTGCAGAGTCTCATCTATTTGGCTGGGAAGTTGTTGAGCAAAACTTGAGTCTTCATAAGATGTCAAGAGGAGTTTCTATCGAGTGTTTGTCAGTAGAGAGCCTGCAAGACCAGGCATGGGGCTCAGACAAACTTGAATTCTCTTTATACCATCCCTTGACTATGTTTATTTAGTATATCTGCCTCCATTCATCATTTATAAATTTGGAAAACTTCTAATATTCATCGTATAGAGCCAATCCTAGGACATAGTCCACATAATGTAGCTAACCGAGTAGCTGGCACACAGCCTGTGGTAGATACATGGTACCTATTACTGTGGTCCTTCAGGCTAGCTATAACTAGTTGTTTTTATTAGCACTTGATTAGTGCTAATACGTAGGGTGTGGTATTATACTGCATTGTAAGAAACTCCCAAGCAAAATAATTCATCACCTGTGGTCTCTATTCCAAACCCTGCCTAGGATCTCATACATACCTTTACTTCACACTGCCTTGTTTGGGGGTCAATTACAGAAGAGTGTTTCTGAAGGATAAGTGACAAGGCACATGCAGAGAGCTTATACAGTGTTTGCTTTATTATTATCAAGAAATTAAGGTAAAATATTGGGTGAAGCTGGAACTAGAGTAAGTGAATGCATGTAACCTGCTAACTCCGATTTCACTTTTCTAATCATGGATGCCATGCACCATTGTGCAAGCTCATGCTTCAATTAAGTCATGAAGCATCAATAATAAATAGGGTGGGAATAGAATAACCCTGGGTCTCCAGATACCTACACATACACACACATACACTAAAATAATAAAACAAAACAAAGTATGTACATATATATGTTGACTCTGTTTTAATACATGAAAACAGTGATTGACCAAAGTCAGTATACAGACACACCCTGGCTTACAATGACTCAAGCTAAAATTCTGTCTTATGGTGACACAAGAGAGCTATCCACTCAGTAGAAACCACACTTTAAATTTAGAATTTTCTCTTCCCCAGGTTAGCAATATTGATTCTACTGTTCTCTGCTAATGTCCACGGTAGAATGGATCCACCATTTCCCATCAGCCATGCAACCATGGGGCACAGCTGATATCGTGTGTTCTGCATCGCCAAAGTTCTTCAGTACACATAGTTAGTACCTTATAAGAGACAGTCTGCACTTCACTGTAACACAGGCATTCTATTAGGTGGTTTTGCCAAACCATATGTTATAAGGGCTATGAGCATATTTAAGATAAAGCAGAGAAAAGTATGGCATTTAATAGGTTAGGCATATTTTCCATTGAGAGTATTTGGGCTTGTGATGAGCTTATGAGGACTCAGCCTGATGGTGGGTCAAGGAGTACCTGAATATGCAAATATTTCTCATCAATCACAAGCAGCTCTATCCAGAACATGGTTTTCATTAATTCTCCAAAGTACCTAAATCAAAACATTTCATTCTTTGTGGATGTTTTTAAGAGTGCAGTGATGGAATTAAATTACACTTGTTGTATAATACGGTGTTCTGATGTGTAACACACTATGAAAGAAAGGATCCTTACAAAGAAAACTTCAGAATATCACTAAGCTACTCACTGCCTGACCTATTTAGACTGATCGAATTCTTTTTGTTGTAGACTGCATAATTAAATTTTAAATGGAACATGATAAAGAAATTATACTGGTGATCTCCAGAGATTTCAATACCCTATTTGGCTCTTTATAAGAGTCTAGCAAAGACATACTTTAAAATTTAATAAAGGCCTGCCCTAATTTTTTTTCTTTTAGGTTTTTCCTATTTGTTTTATAATTTAGTGCTCTGTTACCTGATCCATAAGTGTTATCTGAAATAAATGTTGAAAATAAAAATTCTTAAAAGCACACTTATCCCAATTTGAGAATTCCATTATTTGAGGATGGGTGCTTTTGTGTAGCAATTGCACTCTTTTAAGATAAAACCTGCTATTTCCTGAGTTCTGTCACGGTAGAGAATTGGAGTTCTGTTTGGCTGTTTGGGGAAGCATTCATGTCTTCAACACTTATAGAGCAAATGGGTAGAAATGGTTTCTGTCTAAGATGTAATTTACAATTGGAATTTTTTATTTGCTATGTAAAAGTTGCACATTTTGAGAGGATTAAAGACACACTTACACAGAGACACATATACATGAGACAGACACACAGAGAGAGAGAGAGACAGAGAGAGAGACACAGAGAGAGAGAGAGAGAGAGAGAGAGAGAGAGAGAGAAGGCAAATGAGCCTGTGGAGGAACATGCCTCTCAGCTTGGGGAGCCTAAGAATTATTGCAGCCTCTCAAACAAATAATTTTGCTTCACAGTTTTTTTCACTTAGTTTTCATCTGTGTCTAAAAGGATATTGTTAGGATAAAATGAAATGTTGAAGTAACACTTTATAGAATAAGACACACTCACATGAGGGGAAAGTTTTGCACTACTGATGAGTTTTACGTTTTGCTATACCCTTGACTTTGACCTCCTCCCCTCAAAAAAGCCAGGAGAGTCTCCCTCCTGAGTTCCTTGCATTTGATGGCATCATAAACTTTACCCCCGATGATATTTGACATGGTTAAGCAAGCAAAAGCATGTAATGATGGGCAATACGTCCTTTCTTGGCTCTAAATACTTTCAAGCCTTGTAAACCCTTCTCAGACTAGGTTTTGTAAATGTTTCTGTTATGTATTTTCTTTGCCCCTCTCTCTATTTGCAGCCTGAACTGTTCATATACTGTGTCATTTCTGCTTTTCATTAAAGTCATAAAACACTATATAAAATCAAGACAACGCAGTGATATAGCCAACAGAGAGAATGTAGTCACTTTCCAGCCCATCCATCCTTAACTTTGGGCCTGTCACTCAAAGGGAGTGGTGCAAACTTAAAGAGCAATGCTGTGCTGCATAAAGGATGCTGAAGAGAACTGTGAACTGGAACATAGACGTCCAGTGAAAAAGTAGAATTCAGCCTTCTTAAAAACACAGCATTGGAACCCTCCTTCTTCTACACTCAGACCTGCAGAACCCAAGCCAACATCCACAATATGGTAACGACCGGTGGCCCTTAGCTTATAATAGGACACCAAACCTCCTCCCCAAAGAAAAGAAAGACGTTCCGTGATTAGGCTTCTGTGCAGAGTTTCCAATTCAAAAACTTGAGTATTGAATGGATAATGAAGATGCTGACTGGCCTAATAAATAAGGAAGCATTAAAATAGAAGGGCTGATAAGAGCAATGTCATGATTTTCTGTTATACCATGAGTACCCATGTGAGCAAGGAAATTATGGGATCTGGATGAAGAGGATGCAAAGTAAAATGATCTTGTGTTTAAGAGTCAAAATATTCAAATAAAACTGTTGAACTCTCTAGAAAGAGTATAATGGGAATTGCAATAAAGGCTGGGGATAGATGCAACCGGAACGGAAGTTGGTTAAAGGTTATAAAGCTAAGTAAGAAAGAAGGACTTTGGGAATATCTATCTATTGTACAGCATGGTGACTATAGTCAATTATAATGCAACACATTTGAAATTTGCTAAGAGAGAAGATTTTAAATGATCTTATTATAAAATATTAGATATATAAGGTAATGATATGTAACTATTTTACTTAATTATTCTTCAATGCATACATATATCAGAAAGTGTTGTATGCTATAAATTATATGTCAATTAAAATAAGTGTAAGCAAATAGTAAGCAAGATATTCCAAAAATTTTTTAAAAAGTGTAAGAAAAAGTGTGTTCTACCTTAATACAAAGTTTGTCATATTATACATTTAAAGAAGAGTGAAAATATCAGTTACCATATGAACTGACCAGATATTGAAGTGCAGAGAAGAGAGAACACTTACTATGATATCTTACAAAAAAAAATGAATGGGAGGCGCATCTTCTGAGATAAGAAGCAGAAGCAACAATTCAAAGAGCTCAGAATGTGGAGTGTTCTGACATGGAGTGTTCAAAACAGTTTGTTGAGAGAATAATAAATACCCAAGTGGAGAAATAGGGAAAGGCTTTAGAATTGCTAAAGAATTCTGCTTGTGATTTGTTTAGGTTTGGGTGGCAGTGACGTGTTGTTTGTTTGTTTGTTTGTTTGTTTTAGTTTTCTTTTATTGTCAGCACATCCCAGGCAGTATTTCAACCAGATAAGGATGGAACTCAATGAATGTACAAGATTAATGTGCAGGTGTCCTGTAAAGTCCTGCTGAGTGAAGTGCCACCAGGCTGTGAGCTCCTCGGGAACTGGAGATGTGTCAGTCCTCCTGGCTTTACTGCCTTTCAAACTTATCACAGTCCCCAAGCACACTGGAGGAAGGGACTCAGATATGCATCAGGCTCATGACTAAATGAGAGATACTAATTTTTTAAAAATCATTTGGGTGAAGAGAATTAATGCATGCACTGAACACTGTAGAAATAAAAAAAAAAGCAATGGGTTACTAAAAATACTGGGAAAATAAAAACAAATTAACTCTACTTACTTAAAGTACAAGAGTTATAAAAGAAAACATTGCATGCAATTCCCACAATTCTAGCCAAAACCATGGAGGTCTAAAGTGCTTGTTGGAAATATGGAGCTTTAATAAAGATTGCTTTGTATTAAGTTTGGGGTAAATTTAGGTTAAGGGAGAAAGTTTGAAGGTCAGTTCTGCATGCCAGGTGAGAGTCTATAGCATGTAAAACTAAAGTATGCTGTGCAGTGTCTATCTGGAGGCTTAGAGGAAGCCACTTTGAATCTCCAGTGACTTTAGAGTTGTTTTTATCATGGGGGATATTTTGCCAGAATAAAAAAAATTATACAAAGTAGATTGAGATTTCTTTTGGAAAAATGTCTATACAGAGATAATGTAATTCACAACTGACTCCTTAATTCATTCTGGCAGTTTCTCAGGAGAAAAAGGTATACAGACCCTTTGGGACAGCTCAATGATTATCTTCTCCATGCATGACATTGATGGATAGTTCTGTGGGTGACACTGTTAGAGGCTCTTGGCGACAGAGTTGTGTACTTTGCAGATTCTTGATTGGCCTTTCCCAGCTTGGCCTGCACGATCTTGGCTTATTTTTATTGTGCCTGGGGTTTCATCTTTTCTGGGTTCTTGCCTATAGCTTTGGCACTTGAGAATCCTTAGTTGAGAAAGTCCTATCTAAGTTCAACTTCCATGATGCAAGAGTCTCTCTTATGCCAGAGTAAAGTGAAGCTCAAGTGTCACATGTCATTGTCGCCATCTTTGTCATCTAGCTCTGACCTTGCTCAAATTTTACAAGTGTAAAGTTTCTTAACAGCAGCTTGTTTGGCGTGAATGTTCGAATAACTTAGAGACAAACAGGAAGGGGAAATGGGTCCTGAAGTAACTAATAGCTCACAGTGTCTCATCCTGAGATCCTTATACATGTGTGGCCATTCAGTGTTTGATAGGGATGCATGTGAGGCAAAGGAAACTATGCTCCTGTTGCTAGCATTAACAAAATGATGGTCATACTTTGTAAATAAAAAGTGAAAGTACACACACACACACACACACACACACACACACACAAACTAAGTACTAGAAATCCAGAAAGAGCTAGTTAGGCTGACAGTAATTCTCCTGACCTGACCTTCTGACTTCCAAGATTTCCCAATTCTTAAGGTGAAGCTAAAGACTACTGGAGGAGGAAAGACTGAGAAACTTGTTATTATCTTTGGAATAAATAATGCTTACATGTTAACATTAAGGTATTCACATAGGCAATCCACTATAAATTGCTCAAATATTCTCTTTTTGTGACTGTTCTCCTTGAAATATATCACCAGCCTATTTCATTTTTAGAAATTAGTTTGGGCATCTAGAATTGTAACACCGTATGGCTACAGTGCTTTCCCTATTCTATAGATGCTTAGCCTGAAGATCAGGAAAAATAAAGGAAATCCCCTTCACCACACAACGTGGGCTTCCTAGGCAGGCTAGGACTTGGTTTGGTTTTGGTTTGAGTTTGGTGTGGATGAAGTCTTGTTGCCATTTTAGAGCACACTCTTCAGACAGTAGACCCAAGGACCTTATTAACTACCCATTGGCTTATGGGTATACACTCCCTTCTAGGTACTGTCTATCCCACTCCCCTACTTGCACCTAGGGATAAAAACTTTATTTCCAATATTCTCCTCCAAAGCCATGTCCTTTCTGAATAGAAGTGAGGTCTGAAGCAAATATGGACCCTGTTTACTCAGAGAGGTGTTGCTCGGGTTCCAAGGTGTGTGAGTCATCTGGGGATGCTGTGAAATATCTCTTATGATTCTGTCTTATATCTGATTGACTCGTTCTGACTGATTTTTCAACAAGAAACAACAAAGGATTGTGGAATCTTCCATTGCCAGACTCTTTTCTTGTAGAGTCTAAGTTGTTATAAAACTGCAGGCAAAGCTTATGGGTCATTGAAAACTCCATAAAAACAAGATTATGTGATTGAGACTGTGTGAGTTCGGGATACAACGTCAACCAGGATTTGGCTTTCAGATCATAATGGGTAACTATAATTTCTGGAACTAGTAGAAGATTTTATAATAGAAAGTTTTCTTTTTTAAAATATGAAGTGTAAGAGCCGGGCGTGGTGGCGCACGCCTTTAATCCCAGCACTTGGGAGGCAGAGGCAGGCGGATTTCTGAGTTCGAGGCCAGCCTGGTCTACAAAGTGAGTTCCAGGACAGCCAGGGCTACACAGAGAAACCCTGTCTCGAAAAACCAAAAAAAAAAAAAAAAAAAAAAAAAAAAAAAAAAAAAAAAAAAACCAAACAAAAAATATGAAGTGTGTATGTGTGTGTGTGTGTGTGTGTGTGTGTGTGTTAATAAGTGTATACATGTATGGAGAGAGAGAGAGAGAGAGAGAGAGAGAGAGAGAACCTTTGGATTGACTGTGGTTTAGAAGCTTATTGTCAGCAACTGACATTTACTGACTAGACAGATGTTAACATTGTCTTTGTTTTATTTATTCCACACAACCCCCCCCCAAAAGTATTACAGAGGCAATATTACTTCTCTACTTTAACTTCTATTCCCATCTGTTCTGTTCCCCTCTACTAAAGTAAACTGAGGTGTCTTATATAAAGCAATCTAATTCGAAATGACTTGAGAGAGGCAGAGAAAGTGATAGGTAATTCTGCATATTCAGAATTCAATAATAAAAAATAATCACTTTAGTGAAAAGCCAGCTGTTCTTTGTTTTCTAATAGGCATGTGATGCTGATGAGAAATAGCATTCAGGTGAAGTTTACCAAGTGGAATTGGTTTGAGTCAGAATATGATACCACTGTGCAGAATAGGAAATGATACCTAGGCTTAACAAAAGCAGTTCAGCCAGTCCAAGGACCCAAGTACCATAGGATTGTCTTCAAATTCAGAAGATTAAAAACTGCTAGCTGTATCACGGTGAAAGTGTGATGCAATACTTCTTTCAGGGAATTTGCTTGTGTTTTCTGTGTCCTTCAAATTTTATTTAGATGAATGCCTTCTAGAGTTTTGGAGTGTAATAATTTAGAATATGTTAAAATACCATTGCAAATATGGGATGCAACTTAGGCTGAGATGATTCTCGATTGGAGTTATTTTAGTGTTCTGCTAGTGGAGTGACTTGGGCAATTATAGCATTCCGTGCTGTAGAGGTCACATTCTGTATCTCCTCCGTGACTTTGTTGGTTCACTCCATCTCCCCAAAGGAGACCATGAGACAAAGATTTCAGTCCAGTGCCACAAGGGAATAGGTGGAGACATGTGTGAGGAAGAGACTAAAGCCAGTAAATGCTGTGGGTGAATGTGTTCCTGTCTGGGTACTGGGACTCTATCTCATGGGAGACTGAAATACTGTCCAGTGGAGGAAAAAGAAAGAGATGTATTGCCATGCCCCAGCCCTCACTGTTTTAAGTCACTCCAGGGTCCTATGATGATCTTTGTCTTTGCACAACCTGAGCGTTTGTAGGGCTCAAAAAGCCCTCTCTTAAAAGTAGAGTCTGTAGTCTTCTTGGGGAATAATCTTCAGGCAATGTTCAGAGAATGCTGAGGGCATGAAGCCAAGACACGGTTACTATTGACCTTACCAGTGTACTACTATTGTGTATTCGGCACTTGTGACAGTACCCTCTGGGGACCAGGTACTGAGGTGTATTTGCTTAAGAAAAGCAGAAAGGGAGAGAGAGAGGGAAGAGGATGAGAAAGGGAAATGAATCAAATAATATTTATAAAGCCAGCCTTGAAAACATATTACCCAGCAATAATGATAGATAAAAGTTTAGAGGTCAGTTTTAAAAATGTTTTTTCTCTTCTGATTCAGGTCATCAGGCTAATATCAAAGTTTACATCTGCTACACTTATTATGTAAGAAAAGACAGAAGAGAGAAAAGGAGATTAGACATGAGAGATCACCAACGTCAACCCTGAGCATAAGAGCTATACCTACCTCTCTCTCTCTCTCTCTCTCTCTCTCTCTCGCTCGCTCGCTCTGTGTGTGTGTGTGTGTGTGTGTGTGTGTGTGTGTGTGTATCCATATGTGTGTACATTGGTCTATGTGTGTGAACAACTTCCATAGAGGCGTGAAATCCTTCTCAATCATTTTCTATCTTAGCTTTTGAGACATCTCACTTGAAACGTGAAATTCACTGATTCAACTACACTGGTAGTACAGTGAGCCTTGGGGATCTGCCTGTCTGCATTTCTCCGGTGCTGGGATTATATGCATAACATGTCACACTCAGCTTTTTATGTGAATGTTGGACACCTGATCACAAGAACTCATGCTTGCACAGCGAGCATTTAACTGACTAAGCCATCTTGCAAACACCACTATCCAATATTCGATAAGATTAAGGGTGTTATTTGTATTTGATTATTCATGATAGATGAGTTTCCAGTGTTCCAGACAGTTCATGATAATCAGTGAGTCCTGGAAAAGCTTGCTTCCTTCTTGGTCATGAGGGAGAAAGAGTTGAGTGGACTGGAAAGGACAACTTTAAGATAAGAACAGGCATTCCTCACCAACTAGACAAAAATGGGAAATTTACCCTGGATTCCACTAATACCAAGATGTTTAGCGTGACACAAGTGACTTCATTTATATCCTGATTGTATTTGAAGATAAAATACAAAAGACAAGTTATCATAGACATTTAAACCTGTGGCATAAAACATAGAAATACATATTTTAAAGCACGTGATTATGAGGTTGCTCTGATAGTTCTTATTATGCTTCTAGATAGTTGTGACCTGAAAGTGAATACCTGGCCAAGCAAAGATTTGAATGTGTTTGTATGTGAAGTGTATACACATGGATTACTAGAGAGGCAGAGAATGGAGAATGTTATAAAGAGGGGTTACTTCCAGAAATATGTCTGTTTTGGCTTAGTTTCTCCTTTTGAGTATGTGTCATCTTTGTGGCAATCATAATTGCCAGGTGCTTGTGAGAATGACTCTGTAGGGATCATATAAAGCCTGAGAAGGCTATTTCTCTACTGAACACTAGTCTTTAATGATGGCTACCCTGGTAACTCCTTATCAAAGAATCGGTACTTTTTTCCCATCCTCTTTGCTGGGTCTTCGAGTCATGCGTGCTACAGAAACAGCACTAGAGAAGGAGGGGATTCTTAGGGAAGAAGCACTGAACAGGCAGAGTTTGAAAGTGCCTGTGAAGGGTTAATAAGTTAGCCGTACTACGTACTCCTTGCCAGAAACAAGAACAGAAAGGCCTTGGCAGTGACTGCTGTCTATGTTTTCCTGCAGAAGTGGAGAAACACACCAGAGAGACATCAGGGCCAACACAGTCCAGATCGTTAGGTTCCCTGCTCTCAGGGACCTGATACTACCTCCCCCTTCCTGTGTCTGTCAGGACCCTGGAAGTTGGTGGCAGGCTGGCTACATAGAAGGTGGGAATTCAACCCACAAACAATTGCTTCTTTTGTCTAATCTCATTTCTATCTCTTCTTGACAATTTCCTCATATTGATTTATTGCTTTAATTTTTGGTTGGCAATGGTGGTAGTTATGATGCAAATTTACCCCAGGAAAACAGGATATTGTGGGAATTCATTAATGTTAACACATTGCACTTGGATCATAGATCCCATCTGCCCAAATCAAACACAGCAAGCAAGCAACTGATACCAAGCAAGAGCAACCTCCCCTTCCTTAGGACAGTAGGAGTCTAGCGGGAGTATTGTTCTCATCCCAACAGCTCATCTTGAAAACCAGAAGCTGGTGACTTTAGCTGACACCATGCTTCTCACCACATTTAACTTTAGCAACATGAGTTTGGTGTTTGTTGTTGGTGGTGGTTTCACTTTGATTTAGTCCTTCAGAAAAAATTATTTTGCACACAATTCTAAAAAGAAATGCTTGAACCAGGCAGAAGGATTGGCTTGGGTGCTGTATAGATTATCTGTTTCTGTGTAGCAAATTATACTGAAATATAGACACTTACAACAACTACCCTGTGTTATCTACTTTTTGTTGTTGTTGTTGGGGGGGGGGAGAGTCAGGAAAATGGTCATGGCTTTACCTGGTGAGTTGGGCCTTAACCACCATACAAAAACTTGACCATGAAAAGATAAGCTTTCAGATTTACTGGTATGATGGCTGGGGCCTTTCCTCACTTCCTTGCCCAGTGGGATTCCCCACAGGAATGCTGACTTCCATTGTAGCAAATAAAAAATAAAAAAGCGATTCAGAAAGCACCAGAATGATGGAGGTCATATCTTTCGTATAACCTAATCTCATAACCTCTGTGACTATCATTATATTATATATATCTTGTGACTTCATTATAATAAGGTATCAGGACCAAGCCATACTCAAAGGAAGGATTATACTGAGGATATAAATATCTGGAGGCAGGGACCATTGGGGAGTAGTTCAGAGGCTATTTATATTGATATGATTCCAAACTAAAATAAGGTAGTTCTTTATGCTGCAGTAAGTGCTCTCTTCTAGAATAAATCCTCAATTATTTATAGTGATGCCGATTAAAACTTTGAGGATTAAAAAAGAAACCGCAAGAAAACATGGCAATTGGGCTGTTTCTTTGATGGCTGGCAATACTTCCAGTGTGTTAAAGAGCAAAGGAGGTGTTTAACCTGTAAGTCATTTAAGTTATTAGCTTTATGAAGCAAAGGTCAAGGCCAGCCTGAGATGCATACGGAATTCTAAGCTAGCCTTAGCTATATAGGGAATCTTTGTTAGAAACAAAACAAAACCACAAAACCAAGTTAATTAATTAATTTAAAATGATAAATTAAGAGGTTGGAGAGAGGGCCTTGTAGGAAAAACATACTGATTTTGCAGAGGACCAGGATTTGATCCCAGCACCCAAATGGTGGTTCACAGCCATGTGTAAGTCCAGTTCCAAGGCATCCAATGTCCTCTTCTGAACTCCAAAGGCACAAGGCACATATGTAGTGCATAGAGATAGGCACAAGCAAAACACTCACACATAAAATACAAATAAATATCTTTAGCTGATGCATTAAGAGGGATGGTGTGTGTGTGTGTGTGTGTGTGTGTGTGTGTGTGTGTGTGTGTTCTGATCAGCTCAAGGATCTGGAGATATGAATACGTCTCCTAGAAAGTCAACCTAACAGTGGGCTAGAGCAGTAATGAAGGAGAACCAACAAGACTGGGCTGCTACTAACTGGCCTAACATCTGGTAGAGAAAGCAAGGCTGGTGGGCAGAGGTGGGGAGGGCAAACAGCCTCCTGGCTGGGCACTTACCCCTGAGCAGTGGAGTATAGAGTCTTGTGTGGTAGCAAAGACCCCACAAGCAGATGGAAAACAAGTAAACAAACAAAAACATAGGGAGTAAAGCATAGAATGGACAGAGAGAGATCTGGCCAGTGAAGAGTCTCCAGAGGAGAATACTCGGGCCACAGGAGAAACACAGACCTTGTATGAAGCACAGAACTGAATACGCCTTTGCTTGGGCCAAGGAAGATTCAAACGACAAGAATTCAAGGGACAGAAGAAAGCTGTAAGTATGCACCGAGAAACTGCTCTCTGTGGACTAGCATTTTGTCAGAGAAACAAGATGGTGCAAACAAGAGGAACGCTGGGCTCTGAGGCTGGTGTGATGTCAGTATTTGCCCCGCTGTGGTCCAGACTTAGTTGGCTAGTGCCGGTGGCCAGAGATGGTTACCAAAAAGGTTACTGGGGACAGTTGGGTGTGATCAGAACTCGGGGAGCCCTTCCTGGTTGTGTATCTGAGTGATGAGCAGCATGAGGTGGCCTTGGCACCAGAGCCCTAGGTGTTGCCGGCTCTACACACCTGTCAATCATTCCGAGGAAAGGGCAGTGAGAGTCTGTCAGCAGCTGCTCCAGGATAGGAGTAGAGAGAAAGTGGCAGTTAACGATGTTGACAAATTTCTAACTGGGCTATTACAGTCTGTTAATGTGGCTTCTCAAACAATATGTTTCTGTCTTCCATTTTTCCCCCTGCTGCTTTGATTGAGAAAGCCATAGCAACGGAAAGTGCAAGATTTACACCATTCCTCTAGCAGGGCAAGGGTGTAGGCAGGGAAGCCCCCTTGGGGAGGAATTTACCTTTTAAAATTAGCCCTGCACAGGTGCTCTGGAATTGGCATGTGGCTGTGAGAGGGTGGGGGTGGCATTCCTGAAGGAAAAGGTTAGGCAGATTAACAACATTGCTGAAAATGCTGCCATCCTGGCTCTGTCGTTAAAACAGGTGGCTGTCATTATAGCTGCTCATTCATGATGGGAAGATAATACAGGCTGAGAGAGATTTATATGGGCCCCAGGAAGATAGAATCTCTCTCTCTCTCTCACTCTCACTTTCAGTCTCTCTCTCTCTCTCTCTCTCTCTCTCTCACACACACACACACACACACACACACACAAGAAAACAAGAGGGAAATTAGGGGGAGGGGTCTTTCTCGTCCCTTAGGACTGCAAGCTCATTAATAGTGTAGGCTGTGTCACTATATTCAGAGAGTTAATTCACCGACAGAGATTTGAGGTTGTTTATTCAGGTCTATTCAAGTATCCTTTGGAAGGATCTGTGTGCTTTCGCCTCTCTGCATGTTTTCCTTTATATGAGGGAGTAGTAAATATAAAATTTATTGTGTACATCAAAACTTATTCCTGACTCGCCCCAAATGCTGTCATATGCTCAGCAGACCATTAAATCAAGAGGTGGTTCCAACTGACAATAAGAGCAGAGGTGGTTTACTTTGCTGTGGGAGGATACTGATAGATCTATGTACCTCATTTTTTACACTGACTCCTTTTTTCTGATGGTGGGGGTGGCTTGGGGGGATTGAAACCAGAGCCTCCATCATGGTAGGCAAATATCCTACCACAGAGTCAGACCCCTAGTGTATCTTGTTTTCCTTTAAGAAATTATACAAAAGCTTGCTAATAATTTGAATAGCATTAATTTCTTGAATTATTGCCAGATACTACTTTAAGCATCTTACAAACATTCAACACTTTGAAGGTGAGTCAATTTACCACATCCATTTAGAGATGAATTATAGAAAGGCTATGTCTCAGTCACTGTTCAATTTCTGTGAAGAGACACCAGGACCATGGCAACTCTTATGAAAGAAAGCGTTTAACTGGGCTGGCTTACAGGTCAAAAGTTAAGTCCATTGTCAATATGGTGAGAAACATGTCATCACACAGGTAGATGTGATGCTGGAGAAATAGCTGGGAGTCCTGTATCTGGATTCATAGGTAGCAGGAAGAGAGAGTCTCTGAGCTTGGAATGGGCTTTGCAAAGCCTCAAAGCCTATCCCCAGGGATATGCTTCCTCCAACAAGACCATATCTTCTACTCCTCTCAAACAGCGACACCTCCTGGTTATCAAGTGTTCAAATCTTTGAGCCTATGGGGGCCATTCTCATTCAAACCACCACACCTATACACTGCTTCACCTGTAAATGTTTCAAGCATATATAGCCAGGCTGTTGTGCAGTTGGGTTGCACAACATCAGTCTTCCTCCTGCAACAAGACCTTAATTGTTCTGATTCCCCAGCCACAGTATGCATATTTAGACCTATTTTAAGTTTAACGGGCAGGTTCTGGAGAGAACAAGTGTCTTAGTTAGATTACTGTTGCTATGATGAAACACCATGACCAAAAGCATCATGTGGGTGGGATATATTTTACTCACAGTTCCATATAACAGTTCATTATCAAGAGCAGTGAGGGGAGGAACTCATGCAGGGCGGGAACCTGGAGGCAGGAGCTGATGCAGAGGCCATGGAGGGGGTGCTGCTTACTGGTTGCTCTTCATACTTTACTCAGCCTACTTTCTTATGGAACCCAGAACCATCAGCCCAGAGATGGCCCCACCCACAATGGGCTAGCCCCTCCCTCATTGAGCACTAATCTAAAAAACAGCTTGATCTAAACTAGTGCATAGATTGATCTTACAGCTTGATCTTATGGCGGCATTTTCTCAATTGGAGCTCCCTCCACTCTGACTACTCTAGCCTATGTCGAGTAGACATAAAAACTAGCGAGGACAACACTTTTGAAATCACAGCCATGTAAGCAGTTGGTCATCAAGGTAGAGCTGTGCTTGTGCTACGGTGAGTGGGTAGTCTCTGTCTTCCCAAGGCTTCTGTAAAATGGGCAGCTCTCATCAACATCAGGCCTGGAGAGCCTAGCTCTGTCTGCTGTGTGAACAATCAAGGGATGCAAAGTAAGCTTTTAAATCCACTAGAAACATACATGCTCACTCTCAAACATAAAAACACAAGGATCCAGGCGTGCGCACACACTTCCTCTGGCTTCTCCCTTACAGGTGACATAAAACCCTACCTCTACTTGTAAAACTCTGAGATGGTTTATTTCCTCATCACAAACATTTTTTTCTCTCTCTCCCTCTCCTGGAGATTTACAGCTGATTGGGCACAGATGGGAGGCAGGGGTAATCTTCCTTTCCCCTCCCCATTTCTGCTCAGCATTTGACATAAGACATGAATAGCATGTTTGCCCTTACAAGGCACAGCCAGATTGCCGAGTAATTATCTTGATTTACAATGGCAGGAATGGAAGGTAGCATGAAACGCCATTTTAACTGATGATGCTCAGCTTAATACTCCCATAATTTGTAAATGATCTCCCGTCGTGTCGGATGCCCAACAAGTATATCAATGGAAAGAATTGTGTCCAATTCCCGTTGCATCTACATTCCTAGAACAGTGCCTGGTTTTCAGTGCTTAAAGAGGAAAGTAAAGAAACTAGTGCATAAACGGATCTAATGCATAGTCCCTCTAAGATACTTTTTTAAAAAGGCTTCACATTTCTGCTTCTCAAGCTCATAGGTACTGTAATAGGACAAATAACCAAATCCAACCACAGATGCATAAGAAAGATGTGGCATTTTGGTGGAAATGGTTGCAATTTAAGAGTACAGAAAAGCCTTAATGAAGAAGTGGTGAAAAGCAAGTTTAAGCAAAGATGGTAGCGGTAGAGCCAGAAAGCAAAAAATATTGTCCCGGAGGCACGATTTTAAAAATCAGAATTATTCGGATGGAAGAGAAAAATCAAAGGCGGGGGGGGGGTTACCATTGCATAATAGAGCTGGGGTAATTAGTGGTCAAGAAAGAGGGTAAAAAATTGGGAGCCAGAGAGATGGCACAGTGGGTAAAAGTGCTTACTGCACAAGCCCAGGGACCCGAGCGCGGGTCACATCAGCTTTGTAAAAGCTGCTCGCTGGTCATGACCATGCCTGTAATACCAGCCTTGGCAGGCAGAAACAAGAGGGTTGCTAGGGTTCGCTGGATCCCACCTAGATCTGGGTTCAG
Organism: Mus minutoides; assembly: GCA_902729485.2. NCBI lineage: Eukaryota > Metazoa > Chordata > Mammalia > Rodentia > Muridae > Mus > Mus minutoides. Next base: position 1,762,559 of record LR753326.1, on the reverse strand, counting down.
TAAGAGGCTTTGTCTCAAAATACAAAACAAAACAAAACAAACAAACAAAAACAAGATGCGGAGTGATAGACTGGAACATTCAACATCCTTTTCTGGCCTCTTGTCAATATACAAATGTACATCAGATACACTTGCACATATATACATACATACACACACACACACACACACACACACACACACACAAACCATCATCAAAGAAAAGAACAGCTTAACACAGCTGTTTCAACCTGTGGGTCTTGACCCCTTTGGGGTGTCACATATCAGATATCCTGCCTATCAGATATTTACCTTATGATTCATAACAGTTGCCATGGACCGGGGGCTCAATGGGCCCTCCTCAGTCCGTGCGAATCAGAGTCTCAGACAGATGGCCATAGAGTCAGTGAGTGACTACCAGAAGCAACATGAGAGAGCGTGTTGAATCTGAGTGTAATTTTTCAAATTGAGCATCAAACTTTTTATACAAAAGAGTAGCAAGAAACCAGGCGAGACACATCCGCCGCCGAGTTACAGTTACACAAAACATAAGGAATGTATACATCAAAAGATGGCGGGGACCAGGCTGCTGCTGTTTACCACTAAGAAGGGAGCCAGGTGTAATGCTAGTCTACTGTTAAGCCCACCACCAGGGGTTCTTAGTAAATGCCTGATGATGCTGTTCCTTTGGGCCTAGTGAAGAAACCTGTCTCAGGGGGATTCCCTAATTCTTTCATGGTAAACCCACCTATTCTCTAGGCCATCATGTATTCCCTTGTTTAGGTGAGACTGGCTACTGTACTAAGTAATCACTCTGCAGACTAGCCCTGGGCTATTCTAGCTCTGTTCTTTGTAATGCCTAATTAATTTCACCATCTCTACTAGAAGTAAATTTGAATGTTACTGAATAGGTAATATTCGTACTGAATTCCAAGCTCATCAGCTTCACAGATTTTCTAAGATGTTGGAATACTGGTGGAGGCTCACCTATGTTAAAATTCAATCTTTAAAGGCACTTATAATAAAACAATACTGAAAGAGAGCATACACCATACTAACGCAGGGATAGAGTTTGAGTATACAGGCTATGGGAATGCCAAGGTTCCAGGAGGTTGAGTTTCCTTGAAACTCTTTGCCTCTCGGCCTGTCAAGCAGACTTCACTGGAGTGGGTGAAGCAAACAGTAGCAGATTTACAATTATGAAATAGCAATGAAATAATTTAATGTTTGGGAGGAACATGAGGAACTGTGTTAAAGGGTCACGACATTAGGAAGACTGAGAACCACTGGCCTAGAGGAAGATCTGGTGTGAATAGAAAGCTATAGTTTTATAGAATTTAAAGCTGAGTTTTGTGGGACAGGAAATGGGAACTAGAAGTTACCCTCCCAAGACTGGAATTACAGACTCCCAAGTTCTCTCCAGAAAAGTAACCATTGAAGAAGGGAGAATGAGTCATAACCCCGAGGGAAAAGAAGTGTGGTGAGGTGTGTCAGAACACCTAGTATACAAGACAAAGGAAAGTCATCATTAAGTTTTGTAAGCACAAGACACCAATGACTAGAAACCCATATTTCCTCCTTAGTAAGCAGAATGTACCTGCATCCTCTCCAGCATGTCCACAGGGCATAGGATGGATTCTGCTCCAGCCCTTAGGCGAATCCACACAGAGTACATTCAGGATGAATTCTCTCTGTTCAGGAGTAGTTTCTAGATGGCCAGAATTTCTCTGCACCTACTCTGTAGCCTCCTTAGTCTGTTCCCAACACAGGCCAGGAGAATAATGTTTTTAATATAAAAATCAGGCCTTGTCACTTGTCCCCTCAGACTCACTAAGCCTGGAGCAACAGCTTTCTTAAGCATGCCTGAGTCCTTTTCAGTCTATCCTGGGAGCTCACTGCCCTCCTGGCCAGTTTCTTACCATGCGCCAGCCACTACATGATCCTCATTTCTTTCTCCACCTTCAGGAACTTCCAGGACCCAATGATTCTTTCCACATAGATTTGTATCTCTGTCCTCATCTCTTTGTTGGCTTTTCTACACCCCTCCTTTTTCCCAGTACAGCTTCCAGGGATACCCCTATTAAAACCATCAGTCCTGTTTCAACCCTACCCAGCTCTCCTTCCCCATTCCCAGCCCAAGTGGAAAGGATCGATCGGGACTCTGAACTGTACTCCCCCTGGTAAACCTTTGCCTTTCCTGTTTCTCAAAAGCATGGTCTTGGGTTAACTACTTCAATGTCTTCATGACTTTGCTTTTCTCATCCATTAAATGGGAGTATAATAAGGTTGTAGCTAGGATCAAGCACAAAGTGGAATTCTGCATGAGACATTTGTTCTCAGGGACATTTTTTTTGTCTCACAGTGTTTAGTATTGCTGGGCATGTTACTTACCAGTTTCCTGGCATATGAGTCTCTTTCTAATGGATTTGTAACTTCACTATTTTTTTTATTTCATTATTTTGCTCACCACTAAGTCTAAATGGGGTACACAGAAAGGCAATCAGTTAGTACTGATGAAATAAAAAACATTGGTGGCATTTTTCTCTGCTCCTGCATTGTGTCTTTCAGTCTTGGTATTATGAAGAGTGTAATCCATATGGTGACAAAAAACAGCTGGCTCTGAAATGCAATCCTGTATAGGCCATGGGTGTGGTTCCCTCAATCAGTGACTATGCCAGTGCCAAAGGCCCAGGTCTATGAAAATGGCAGCATCTTTTCTACTCACTCTGTCCCTTGAGTCATCCTCCGTTGCTCTAGCCCATGCACTGGCCTTTCCCTCTGTCTCACACCCATTCTGGGTCAGAGGAAGGTGGATAGGTAAAATCCCCCAAGGCATCCCCTGACTTTGACCCACACACTCTACCAAATAGTAGACAATCAGCCTTTGATAGTGCTCTCTCTCTCTCTCTCTCTCTCTCTCTCTCTCTCTCTCTCTCTCTCTCACACACACACACACACACACAGGGGGGTCCCAGAAAAATGTCAATATCTCTACTGTGAAGGCCCAGGGCAGCACAAGAAGCTAATGTTCTGCTCTCTCTTATGTCCAAGACCAAATTCCATTTCACTCTAGCTAGCACATGGTTAACAATGTTATTATCATTCCAAATTTGAAATCATTAAACTTCTCCAAGACTGCAGTGATTGAGACTTCAAAGGCATTGGATTTTGATATCAGATTCTAAGGTGTTGGTACAATACAATTCATTCTCATTAGTCCATTTGACACTAAGCTGCCTCTAATCACTTAAAAGTTTCTTTTGGATAAACCAGTTCTGATACTTTGGCTATCTGAACTTCCCAAATGCTTTATATCTCCACACTTAGTGCTCACACACACATACACAGGAACATACACACACAATCTATGTCTGAGCGAAGACAGCCAGAAGCTTAACTCAGTAAGGAAAGCCGTGGACCTGTCCATTCAACCCTCTGTGGATATTCCCTCCTCAAGCCATGGATCAAGCTGTAGGGGGGCCAACAGTTACCTTTCATAGTATCCTCTGAACATTCATGTCTCTGTTACTTCTCTTGATTTATGTTATGGGTCTGAGAATACAGGAAAATAATCTGTGCATCTGTAATTCTCTTAGTATATACTTCTCTATACATAATCCAGTGAAATGTCAGAGAATTGATAAATATCACAAGATAGAGTCAAGTGCCATCGTTTAGGACAATCTAGTACATTAAGGAACTATTTTTTATGTTCTCCTAAAGCCCTTTCTAACATGTTTTGTCAGAAGACTCTAGCATTTGCCAATAGTACACTGCACAAAGCCCCTCTCACTTAGAAGCTAAAAGGTGGCATGGACAGGGGATACACTGAAATGTTCCCTTAATGTAGAGAAGATGCCAAACTGAGAGAGATGCATTTTCCTTTTTCTATGTCCACTCCTAAAGCCCCTTTACCCCTAGCCACATGACACAGTGAACAATGTTCACTGCTGAGGGCCTCACCAGATGGGATGAGCTGCAAATGGCTTTGCTTTCCATTGCTCTCAGCTTCCACCTGGCTACAGGTGAAGGTACCCATGGCATTCAGTGGCACTCTTACAGATAAGTGTCACTGACTTGGTACTGGCCGCATTCACTCGACACCGAGAAGGACTTTAAACTGAGAGGGATCCTGGATCCTAGACCACAGCCACACTAATGTCTGCTTTTCTTAATTCCATATGGAATTAAGAAACATTCTCTCACATCCCCCCGGGCGGTTGGGGTAAGATCCCAATCTTGTTGAGATAGGAAATTCCACTTCCCCAGATTGATAGAGCTTGATCATTTTGTGCTAAAAGATCTGACTCCTGTTTGACCTTAGATGTCTTGGACATCTTATCTCATTACCTTGACCACGCAGGGGGCCGTATGCCATCATGCCTCCCTCCCCTTCTTGCTGAGTTTAGCTTCTGGCAACAGGAGAAGAGTCACAGGAGGGATGGATATTGGTTCACAGGATCTGTGTAGGCCTCCATCTTCATCTGTGTCCTTGAAGAAAGGTAGAAATCTGGTGTTGGGAAAAGCCAGGATGCAAACAGTAGTTTAGAGTGTGTCCTGTAGCAGGTTGCTAGAGCCCCCAGGAAACTTTACTAGGAGAAAATGAATGTCTGTCTGAGGACAGATGCTTCAATGAGAAGAGGGCCACCTTCTCCTGTAAAGAATCATTGCCTCAGGGGTTGGTTAGGAGATAGCTCTGCTGCAAAAGCAGGCAAAGCTCGATAACCCAACTAAAAAGGCAGGCATGGTGGCACATGGCTGACCCTAGAGATAGAGAGGCAGAGACAGGCAAAACCTTGTGGCTGTGCTTGCCAGACAGCCAGTCTAGCTAAACTAGTGAGCTTCAAGTAAGGTGGGAGATCCTGACTAGTGTAAAATAAGGTTGGGAGTAACTGAGGAAGGCACTCAACATGGCGATCCCTACACTCTATATCCACGCACATACATGTGCATATACACGCATACACACACACACACATACACAGGAACATACACACACAATCTATGTCTGAGCGAAGACAGCCAGAAGCTTAACTCAGTAAGAATTCCATATAGAGACCTAGGTGGGAAAAAGGAACATGCACTTGTCTTAAGAATATTTGCAATACAAGAACAGACGATCCAGTTCTTAATATTCTGTACATATGGGTAGTGTGTGTAATTTCTTAAGGACACACTACTGGTGGACTGACCCACTGAGGGCAGGCTAGAAGAACTGCAGAAATTCCAGGGTTTCACAAGAAGGCTATGAAGGAGGACCGTGTCCCTAGATCCCCACCGTTGCTCCTGACCTGTGGAGATTGGGTGGCATGGGTTACACGGCAGTGTTGCACACCTGATCGAAACGTTCATGGCTGTTTATATTGCCTCAGGGTATAAGTGCAAACTCTGAAAGCTCTCTCACAGTATGTAGGATGGAACAGCAACAGCTATCAACACTTATTAACATGTCTGCTGTTAAATAAATGCCTCTTAGAAATACTTGACGTGTGTGGCATCCTGGAAAAGAGGTGTGTGCTAAACAGAATAGAATTTTTACACAAAGCTCTTGGTAAATAAATGTCAAGAGAAGGTTGAGTGTGGTTTATATATGGCAAGATGTGTTCTTCACGTGAGAGTCACGTGGTAACTTGTGAAAACAGATGCTTTGCCATTTATTATCTGTTCTGTTTCATGTTCTACTGCTTGCCTATATAAACGGTATCTACATTAGTCAGTTATTGGCACTAGAGATGTGGTTCAGTTGGGAGAGTACATGCCTACTATGCATGAGGTCCTGGGTTCAATGCTCGTACCACATAAATGGGTCATGGTGGTATATGCCTGTAACTCCAGCACTCTGAAAGCAGGAAGACCAGAGGTCAAGGCCATCCCTTGGCTAAAAGTATAAAGTAAGTTACCAAAAGCCAAGAACAAATTCTTCAGGCCTATTTGATACTTGGGCATAACAGGCATAACACCATCCTCTCTTTTTGTACTATAGAATATTAATAATAATAATAAATTTCTTTTCAGTGACTAGCTATAATCAAAGGAGAAGAGTGACTGGGTGACAGAAAGCCCTCATGCTGTTGCTCTCCTCCATAGACAGATTTTGAAGATTGGAAGCCACCCAAGCCCTCCACAATTCAGTTGTCTTGTGCTCAAGCTTCAAATGCTGTCAGAGTCTCTTCTAGAAGCAGCCAAATGATTCTTGGGCCAAAAGAAGTGAAAAGGGCCATGCTTTCCCAGTTAAATCAAACTCTAGTCACCTTGAAAGTGGAGCAAAATCAATTATTCTCCCCAAACTCCCATCTCCTTCTTTATGGGTCCAGCAGTGGAGATATAATGGATGCTTCACCAAGCCAGCTGGCCAGCCCAAGAGCCAAAAATCATTCTATGTCAGGAGACATTTTAGATCCCAGCCCCCAAATGCCCTGCTCTTTTTACATAACAGGTTTTCTTCAGTCTCTGAATGCTGAACTCATGGGGCCTGTGGATTGCCCACAAGGCACCTTTGGCTCCATGAACCAGGAAAGGCACAGCTGTGAAAACTAAGTACATATGGTGCCATGCATCCACAGAGGGCCTGGGCCCTGCAGGGGCCATGGCTACCCAAGTCAAGAGCACAGTCTCTGAACAAGCATTCATGGAGAATAAAATCTTTGGAAAATTTCGCATGTCACAAAGTAGCAACAGGCTATTACTATGCCAGAAATACTGTCTTAGCTTTATGGTCTATTAAAAAGCTGTGTCATAACAAACTCTTAACCTTTCCCCATTGAAGTTCTGCACCTATTATGTACTTTTCTCATCATAGTTGTGTGATCTCTCCCAACTCTGAAAAGAACGAAGCTTCCAATCCTTTGAATAATTAAGTGTTGGAGCAGGCCTCTGAGACAGAGTTTCAGTGGTGCATGACTTGGTAGCTGGAGCTTCTTTAGGTAGAAATCATGAAATGAGAAGGCAGTAAGCAAGCTTGGGATAACAGCAATAAAGACTCAGGAGGGATAGTCGGCAGAGAATAAACTCAGAAGTGGCTCTGTGGGGAGTTCCAGAGCCTCTGAGTATTGTTCCCAGCAAGCATCTTGACAACTGTCTATAGCCACATCTGTGTATCTGTCAATAACTACTTATAAAGAAGTAGTGAACATAAGATAGTTCGGGAAAAGGGAGACAGGGTGTTATAGTTATTTAAGTGGCTATTTTAAAGCTATATTTAACCAGACATTTGTACAAAGTAATTATGGCCTATGGCTTTATGGGAGATGAGAACAGTTGAAAGAATTAGGCAAAGATAGAGCAGATAAATGATGCCCAGATTCTTGCTCACCATTTGGCCCATGTGTAATTAATTCTCTTCCTCGTTCCTCTAGTTACGCTTCCAGAATTGTCTCTACACTTGTAAAGGGCTCAGGTTTGGTATTAGTATAAGATGCAGCTAGATACAGATTGGTGAGCGGGTCCAGAATCCTGCATAATAGCAGCACGGCCATAAAAATGCCATCACCCTCACGCTGCAGGAAGACAAAGAGCGATGCTCATCTCGGATGAACGCTTCGTCTCCTTCTGTCCTCGGGCCACAATCAATTGTACATCATTAACAAGACACAAAATCTTTACTAATTAGCTTTTATGATTATATTGTTATTGCGTCGGGGCTTTTCAAGCATTGGAAATCGAGGAGATAGGATGCCCAGAAAAGAGCCCTGTGCAAAGGGGGAGGACCAGAAGGGGAGGACCAGGAGCCCACCAGCCCTGTCATCATCAGACATTTTCAATCCATTCCCATATGTAATTTTCAGTTCGATTCACTGTTAAGATTAATATTTTAGTAAGAGACTGACAAGTGTTAGAAGAGAGAGAGAAGAATATTGAGTATGCTTTCTCACCAGACAGAAGTCAGCTGTGGAAGTGATCTAACAAGAATAATTATTCATTTTCTCTCTGCTCAAAAATCTTCAAGGCTATTGATAATCCTCCATGGCTTTGTTACAGGTTGCTCTCCTCAAGATATAAAAAAATAAGAATTCTCCTAATTAGGAAGATATATCTTTTACACCGGCATGTATTTCAAACCGATCAAAGATTTAATTTGATAATATATAATAATAAATTTACCAAAAGTGTTCATGAGAAGATTCACTTGTTACATCAGAATATGGAGGGTAATTTTAAACCGTCATATGAAACTCGAGCATCTTAAGAGGAAAAATTAGGTAAATTCAATGATATAATTTTTGAAAATGGCCTGGCAAAGTAGCACACTCAAAGCAAAGCGGCCATAAATAAAGTTGTAAATTACATGAAAAAATTTTGCAATTCATACATATGATTACCCAAGGCCAAATATGTAGAGTTGCTATAAATCAAAATGACAATTTCCAACAAACCTGAAGAGAAAGAAGCAAAGGCTATGAATGGTCATTTCCTAGAGGATATTTCTCCTTTCTCTAAAGTGTATAGACAGATGCCCAATACTGCTCGTAATAATTAAGCAATGTTGAGATACCACGTTTTGATTATCAGGTTGGAAAAGGTCAGAAAATTTGATGACAAATTGTATTATACTGGGGTGAGAAAGAGACCCTCCCCCACTGCTGAGGGGAGTGTAAATTGGCAAAAACCGAAGAGGGAAATTCAGCAGTTTCTAACAAAAATGGCAAATGTGCAGCCCTTCTGATTCAGCGATTCCACCTCTAGGAATTTTTCCCTACAAATACACTGTGAAAGAGTCACTTTAAAAATTACTCATTCCTGCATTGTTTGTAGAAAACCAGTGCTAGAAAACAACCCGACTCTTCCTCCATAAGAGACTAGACTGAGTTATGAGAGCAATTCTGTGGAACAGAATGATTCTACAAAGTAACAATGAGATTGTTCTTCATGCACAGATCTGGAAAAAAAAATCCCCCAAGATGTACTGTTAGTGAAAAATAAAACAATATATAATGCAAACATGCTGTATCTTTTGTTCAAAGGGGAGAGGAAATCACATACACATGTATTTGTTGTTGTTTTAAGAAGATAAATCATGATCCACAGTTCTTGGAGGATAGAGTGCTTGCTTCAAAGGCTCCAAACAGCCCACCGCTTCTCTTTCTATGATTCTTTACTGGGCCAAGCAATCTCTATAATGATGCTTAGACATTTTTTTTTAAAGTATCTTGTATTGACTGCCTGCCAGAGCTCTAAATTTGTCTCCACTGAACTCTCACGTGTGAGTTCTCTCTCTTGCTCTCTCTCACTCTTTCTTGCTCTCTCACTCTCTTGCTCTCTCTCTCTCTCACTCTACCTCACAACAGAACTGCCAGAATGATGATATTCTCTCCATTTTTCAAATGAGAAAACTGAGGTTGACAGACACAGAGTAAGTCAATCAAGGCCCCGTCGCTGAGAAGGGGCAGAGGGAGTGTTTGAAACCAGGTCCATCTGGCTCTAAAGATTATACGCTTTACACTGGGCCACGCTGAGCAAGTATGCCCTGTCTGCCTAGGGGAGGGGTATGGAAGTACTCATGTGAACTGAGCTTTTACCTCCAGCTATGCAAGACTACCCCCCAGATTTTATAGCTTTAGATCATTAGAATCTGAGCAACCAGGACGGAGCGCTTGCCTGTGGGCTACTCAGCGCTCCTAGATGGACCTTGGATGAATCAGTTCGGAAGCGTAATTTCACAGTGACAGTAAGGACAGCAGAAATTAGTAACCTATTCAATTTGCCATGGCTATGCAGAGTATCCTCTAGTGTGCTTTCAAATCACCATTTCACAGTTCCAAAAGCAGAGGTTTTGATAAAGAAGTGAAATTGCTATTTAACCTGCACTGGATGTGGATGGCTCAGTTCTAAGCTATGGTCCCCTGGCTCCAGCACTCTTATCCATGGCACTATACTCTCAGCCAAGTACAGCAACCATAATTTCAACAGTAAAGTAAGAAGCTGACCCTGGAATACTGATATCGGGACATTCTTTGCCTATGTGGCTGAGGTCAAGGAAGCTGTGGGGAATCCCTTCATACAGCTCACACAAGGCAGAAAGTGGCAAAGCGACTTTCAGGCACCCTGTGCATGTCTCAGTGGTTTAAATGCCAAGCTCTTCCTGCTTCCTTCTAGGTCCCACTACAAATAAAATCATCACTTGGAATTTTCTAGACCTACATAAGTTAGGGGAGAAGATTACAGTAGAAACGAATGGGAAAGAAAGGACAGCTGAGAATCTGTTTGCCCAGCTTTTTAAAGTTGTCTCATGTGGATGGATCAGCTCACAGATATTTTTATAGCAGCATCCTTCTTCCTTTCCCCTCTGTGTGTGGCGGAGAGCTTACAAAACATCAATATCGAGTTATTTTCCTTTATTGCTGCTGCAAAACTTGCCTTAATAAGAAAGGAAAGAAAGAAGAATGGAAACTTGTGGTCTCTCCACTCTATTTCTTCGAGAGAATCCCATAATCAAGGTTTGAGTCCTTTAAAACTCTTCTTTAGAGAAGACATCTTCCAGCTGCTAGTATAAAATTCTCCAGGCCCCATACTAGCTTATAGATCTCTCTTTAGGGAAGTTACCTTTTCTCGGGTAACAGCTCCTAAGCGGTCAAGTGAGTATATGCCTCAGAGGAACTCAGAGTTGGAGCACACATCACTTTCCCCTGCATATAAGAAAAGTGGCTTGAAACCTGGTTATTGACTTCTAAAAGCCTTGCTGCTGGCTTCTCTGCCATCTTATTAAATGCTGTGTACTGGATAAGGCAGTAAACCACTTGATCTAAAAGAACCACAAAAAATGGATTGAACACAGTAGATGGCATTAAGATCTCACATCCACCTGTAATGCGCTAGACTGTGCTTCCCCATGCTCTCTGTCAACGGTCCCAGCTCCACTCTCCAGCACCTCAGGATTTAGTATAGCATACTCCACAGGATGACCCTCAAAGTCCTGCAAGGTAGCCACTTTCTTCCTATTCTATTTGCTTTATGGCATTCTGGATTTCTAGTCTTTTCCACATCTGATCAATCTTAGTCTTGACAATTAAACCAGTCTTTCTGATGATTCACTCACACTGGCTTATGTATTTCTATGTGACCTATGGTACCGGGCACTTTATTGGAAGACATTTATTATAGGTAATGGTACATTAATGGAATAATAGAATTAACATTTAGTGCATACGCATCTTCTGGGAGTCATCTGTTCTGTGAAGGATGACCCTCGATGCCTTTGTCTGAGTCTAAGAGGATGAACGCACTCTCCAGTGAGTTAAAGCTGTCAGAAGCCCTGTTACAGGACTGGGAGAAGGGATCAGCCTGTGAAGTGCTTGCAATCCAAGCCTGAGAACCCTGAGTTCAGAGCCCCAGAAACCACATAAAAAGCCACATGTGTAACAGGAACACACCCGCCATCCTCGTGCTGGGGGTGGGGGGTGTTGTAGGGGCCTGTTGACCAGCCAGTTAAATAAACTGGCAAGTGCCAGAACCAATGTGGGTCTCTGTGTCCAAAAGGAAGTTGGAGAACAACAGAGAAGGAACTTGTTGTTAATCACATATCTGTACATACACACACACACACACACACACACACACACACACACACACACACACACAAAGAAACTTCTAAACTTGACAAGGTCTGCTTTAGTTAACCATCAAGCTAAGCTTTGGCCAATAGATCCTGTCTCTTCAGCCCTTCTGCCCACGCCCCTTCCTTTGTCTCCCCCAGAAAAGAGGAAAACAGAGTGATTGATTTCATCTTCAGAGGACACTGAAATATTCATGGCACAACTCATGAAATAATGTCCCATTGGTCTTTGCATTGTTCAGGTGATTTCATAAGACAAAGTACTTCGTGTTTATAAACTGATCTGGGGATCAGAGAAGACAGAAACTCTTACCACAAGCTAACCTTTTGTGAGATTTTATGTGTGTGTGTGTGTATATATATATATGTATATATATGTATGTATGTGTGTGTGTGTGTGTACCATAGCATGCATATAAAGGTCAAAGGACAATTTACAGGAATCAGCTCTCTCTTTCCACCATATAAGTTCTGGGTTTCCTACTCGGGAAGGCTTGATAAGAAATGTCTTTACCTACAGAGCTGTCTCACTGACTTGCGGCCTTTTACTTCATTACCTCGCTTTCCAAGTGGATAATCGTAGTCACAGCTACATCTCTTTGTCCTCGGCATCAAATGGGAGATGAACCAGAAGAAGTCACCCTGCGAAGTCTGATCAGAGGCACCATCTTGGTTATCTGTCTCAGGGTTGTTATGGCTTAATGGAAATGCTTATGAAGTGTTCAACAGTCTTGGAGGGAGTTGCTAGACTAAATGTGAGTAATTCCTTAGGAGTCAGTAATGGGGACTCTCTGAAAGCTGTACTTTGGAGAAAAAAAAATGTTTACACCGAAATATGCATGAATCTGTATCTCCGTTTCTGTGTCCATCTGTCTAGAGAGGAGGGTGTATGAAGGGAATTTGACAAGTTTCATCAAGAGAGGAAAACTTGCTCAAGCATGAGGATGCTGTTTTTCTGAAATCTGCGCTTGGCTTCTTCCCAGGGATCTGACTTCTCCTGGGCTTTGCAGCTAAATTCTCAGGGATGTATCCTCAGAAGTACTATCTGTACCAATTCAGCTGCTTTTAGAATGAGCCACATTTCAAAAGAGAAAAAAGAAATAGAACAAACTGAAGAGTCAAGGAGATGAAAGTGAGAACACAAGCCAGATGCCCAAGATATTCTCCACCACGCCCTGGAGTTCTCCAGACCCAGTGTATGGAGTGTAGAGCATCCTGGTGAAGCTTCCATGGAGAGACTCTAAGTTGGGTAGCTCATTTTTGAAGGATTACATCACAGTCTGCTTCTCAAACATGTTAGAAAACAGAGAACGAACAGGCCCATGTTACCATGCTGTGTATGGGGCAGGTGCTCTTGGTGGTGTGTTTTAATAACAGGCTGATAAATTTCCCCTATCCCAACATGTCCCAGACCAACTGTCATTATTCCTTGAGTCACTTAATATTATGAATTTATATATATATATATCAGTTACCAGTCAGCTCAATTTTATCAACCCATTTCCAGATTGTGCTTTACTGTCAATAAGAGGTTGTGATTATCTTCCATAAATATTTGTTTAACTTTTATATTTTGTGCTCAGAATACAAATATTCTTTTCTTTTTTAAAGCAATATCACATGTATTTTACAAGGCCAATCAATCTAACATGGATTCTGTAGTTTGCTTTTCTGTTGCTATGATAAATGCCGCATCCAGAAGAAACTTAGGGAAGAAAAGAATTTATTTCAGCTTTCACTTTGAGATCCCAATCCCTCATTGAGGGAAGTCAGCACTGGGAACATGGAGAAGGTTGTCTACTGGCTTGCTCAGTGTGTCACGCCAAGTTTGTTTTATTATACAGCTCAGGACCACATGCCTAGGGTTGGTGCCACCTGGAGTGGACTGGGCCCTGCCACATCGATTAATCAAGACAGTCTCCCACAGATATGTTCAGAAACCAGTCTAATTCAGATAGTTCTACCATTCATGTTTCCTCTTCCAAGCTGAATTCTAGATGGTGTCAGGCTGGCAATCGTAAATAAGCTACACAGTAGGGAAGCAAACCAGGACTGCTTGGAATATTCTCAAACCTTTAGCCTAGGTTAGTCAGTGTATTTCCACCTTCTAAGATTGAGTATTCCTTTTTTTTTTTTCTTCTTGGATCCTTTTGGTCCATCAGCAGAAGGGCTGTCATCACATAACTATTGCTTGGCCTTTTCATAGACACAGAGTGACCCCATCCCCCCAGGGGAAGGTACCTTGATTAGTTTCCTTTGTGAAAAATGTCTTTGCAGTCTTCTGGATCAAAGAGCATGAGGTGGATGCAAGCTGCTAGAATATTGAATTATCATTTTCCTTTTCAATTAGCACCAGTTGCTGGCACCTTGTGTGACCCAAACTGAAAAAGAATTAGCATCAGCATCTTTTGTTTTGTTTTGTTTTTTGTTTTGTTTTGTTTTGTTTTGTTTTTTTAACTTCAACACGATGGTTATGGTCATACGCACTGATGTCAGGATGCCTGGTGTGGGCTCCTAAACTCTCTCACCACTCCAAACAGCATGAAGTTAAAAGTTGGAGAGGGAATGTCTTAGCTGACCTTTCAATCCTGGGTGTCTTCCTAGGGAAACTGGAGCTTAAACAACATAAGCTGGTTATGATGGAAAAGATGTCTGTTAAGGAAGCACTAAAAACAGGAGGGAGAAGCTGAGTGCCTTGAGCTTCTCCCCTCGTCCCTACAATCTCAGGGCAGAAAAATATATTTTCTTCTTACTGACATCAACCAAAGACAGTGCTTTATTTATTTATGTTTGTTGGGGCATTGAACCAAATAAACTGGGTTGGGATGGGGCATCCAACTGATTAGTATCCCTACTTCATTTAAATCCACCCAATAGAAACACTCTACTGCTAAAGCTAGTTGTTAGAATATTCTGTCAAATGGAAACTTCTCTTAATTGATATAACTGTGCTTCACTGGGCCCAGTGAAAACTGAGGTTCCTAAAGGAGTTAATGAAAAGTTCTGAAATGTCTTGAATCATCAGAGAAAGATTATAATGCATTCAGTGTTGTTTTAGTGTTAAAGATTTTATTGCATCCCATGTCTGGAAAATTGGTAATACACACCTAGTATGTTGATAATTTCTATTAAACCGAGTGTTTGATTTGACAAGACATCCCATTTCTCAATGGAGCAGGAAGGCGAAGCCTTCTTGTTATAGCTGGCTGGCTGTTCTGCTCTGGGCACCGTTAGGCTATTCTTATTTTTTATAGCGAAACTAATAGGTATGAATTGGAAACTACCTCTTTTTTCTTGGTAATTGGGCATTTGCTTTATAGATTTAAATACGCCTGGAACAGTATTCTAAGTAGACATGTTCCTAGCTAGAGGGCTTTGTGCTTCTAAATGTCTCAAAGTCTACCATTCTCTTTGGCTAACGGGATTAAAGAGAGCACGAGGATGGGACCTCCTTCCTTGCTTTATTATCCCTGCCATTTTCTTTAGCACTGGTCCCAGCTGGTCAGTGCTCTTCATACAAGTGCAAATATTCCACAATGGTTTTTCTCTTTATAGTGCCTGACTCTGTAGCACGGGCTTGCCCCAAAACTTGATGTATGGCCATACATCTCTGGTCTCAAACTCACTACAGTATTCCTTCTTTTTCAGTCTCTTGAGTTCTGGGATTACAGGTATGAGCCACTATGCCCAGCTACAGTGGGATTCACTCAGTTCATTTTTATATTAGGCCTAATGAAGGCCACGGAGCTAATTTGGAACTAAAAGGCTTCTGTTCTCCATTTCCAAGGGAAAAGAAGTAAGTTTTCTAAGTAGGTGAGGGGTTTAGGGTTGGGAGATAATGATTTCAGGCTTAAAAGGAGACCCAAAGGGAAGCTGACCTCATTTTATTGCCAGAAGATTACACTGTGTATTTATAGATGGTGATATTGACTTCCTGAAGAGAAAAACTAAAAATGTGCTGAGAAATGTTACCGTATTAAAGAAGGCGTGATTGACATTCTCAAGCACAAAAATGTATCCATTTAACAAATAACAAATAACACTCGTGGCACTGCCGATTGTATTCTTTTAAGTTTGAATGTTTTCTACAATTTGGGAGGTGGGTGTATAGTTTAGTCAGTATAGTGCTGCCCATTCAGACATGAGAGCCTAATCTGAAGCCCTGGCACCCATTTAAAAAAAAAAAAAAAAACCAAACCTAGCCACGTGAGAATGCTTCTGTAATCCTAGAACTGGGAAGCTGGAGAGACATGGGAGCCTGGAGCTCATAGCCAGCTATCTAAACTGTGTCTAAGCTGTGCCTAAGCTTTAGCTCCAGGGCAGTAAGAGTCCATGTTTTAACACTAAGGCAATGAATCATCAAGGAAGATACCCATGCCCTCTGGCCTCCACATGTGTTTGCACACCTGAACATGTATATTTACCAAATAAATGAATGCGTGGGAGCACAAATACACACACACACACACACACATGTTGTAATAATTTTGGATTATTAGGTTAATCTTTCATTGCTTTCGTTTTTTAAAGATTTTATGTATATGTGTATACCATTGCTCTCTTCAGACACACCAGAAGAGGGCATCAGATCCCATTACAGATGGTTGTGAGCCACCATGTGGTTGCTGGGAATTGAACTCAGGACCCCCGGAAGAGCAGTCAGTGCTCTTAACCTCCGCGCCATCTCTCTAGCCCCCTGCTTTTGTTTTTAAAAAATCTCCTTTTCTTCTGTTAGGTTTTTTTTGTTGTTGTTTTGTTTTGTTTTGTTTTGTTTCAATGCATGTATGGAGAAAAACAAAAAGCCCATGGAAGAGCTTGTGGTTCTTCCTTCCCTTTCTAGTACGCAGGTCTCATGGAGTCATGTGACTGACATTTCCAGGGAAACAAGTCAAGATGGGGTACTGGGCACAAGTCTCATGTGTCCTTCCCTTCTCTGTTTTTCTGGAGTCATTTTTATAAGGCTCTGAAGAGCTTTTAGAATCACCACTTGTTACAGGGTAAATCACGATTTTGCCTTAAGAGGCTTTTATGCTTGACACAGCAGATAAAAAAGCATAACAAGAAATCACTTTTCAATAACTGGCATGAGGAGATGAGAGAAAAAATTAGGAGAAAATCATCTCTCATCTCTTCCAAGTTCCCGGAAGGTCACTCACACCTTCCGTGGTGAGTGCCGGAGTGGTTCCTGTTTCCCGGAAGGTCACTCACACCTTCCTTGAGTGCTGGAGTGGTTCCTGTTTCCCGGAAGGTCACTCACACCTTCCTTGAGTGCTGGAGTGGTTCCTGTTTCCTCCCGAGGCCATCTGTTGTCGATTTGTCTCCAGTCATGTTTAAACCCTCCGTAAAATAAACCAACTTGGTGAACCAAACAGATTAACTTTCCCTCTTTCCCTCTTTATGAGCAAATGCTGCGTTAGTCAGTACTGACAAGAAAAGCCATAGTCTGGGGACCTATCTCAGTGGGAAAGTGTTTTCTGTACAAGTCTGAACCCTCAGTTCAATCCCAGAATCCCAAGACCGCGCCCCCCCCCCCATCTCTTCTTAAGAAAACCTGGTATGGGGTTGTACACTTAATCTCAGCGCTGGGGAAGCAGATAGAATGATCCAGGAGACTTGCTGAATACCCCTCCTGGCCTATTCAGTGAGTTCCATGAATGACCCTGCTTAAAAACAAACAAACAAACAAACAAATAAAAATTTTGAAAAAGACTGAAGATTGGACAGATAATGTCTCAGCAATTAAGAGCTCTGGCTACATTTTCAAGAGACCCAGGTCTCTAGAGAACTTCTAGAATCTTTTTCTGAGACTCCCATCCCTCCCCCTAACTGTTGTGTTAAGAGCAAATTTGATAATGTCTATAAAAAGCATTTTTATGTTGATCAAAATCTAGCATGAAAGAAATTGGAGCTATTTAGCCTGATGTTATCAGTGGCTAACAGGGTAGAGTGACCACTTCTGGAGGGTGATTTAATACTTTAAACCTTTAAGATGTCACTTAGGGCCCTGGAAAAGGTAATTTACCAAATGATACTTTTGTAACTTAAAAGAATTTAATGGCCACCTAAAGTGAGCAAATCATAGACCTTGTTGTTTTGGGGTCAGGCCCATGGGAGGCCGTGGTCTTTCAAACAGATGGGATTTTATGTCCTTTCAGAAAACAAGAAAAAAAAACAAAAAACAAAAAACTTGAGACTTCAAGAAAGCCTGGTACTTCTGATTTGTCTGGCGTGCATTTTTTCGAACACATCTAAATAAAGAATAAAATAGTTCTTGAACTTTTAACTGAATGTGACACTTTTCCATTGCCACTTTGAATCAGCACAATCATAAAATCTTCTAGGCAAACGCAAAGTAGCACTTCAGATCACACAGTAATAATAGTAACCGTATATTTAAAAAAAAAAAAGGGTTCACACCCGCTACTTCATGGAAATCAACTGAGATTTCAAACTAAGCAGACACTTTTTTCCTGGTCAGTGAAAAGAATTCAGCTGAACCTGAGAAACAAAACAACAGCAGCAACAACAACAGCAACAACAGCAAAACTTCTCTTACCTGGTGGTACAGGCATGGGTTAGCGAGAAAAGCTTTGAATTTATTATCACTGATACTAAAACAGCATATTTAAAGATTCTATTAAATCTACCCAATACAATTCTTGGAATCTAGGGGAAAAAAAAACTAGAAGAGCATCTTACCTTTCTATCAACATTAATTATACATGTATAAGGGCAATTTTGAATCATATTCAAATAGATATAACACAATGAATCTAGCCCTTCTCTCTTGAAGAACACATGGTACAGTTTGCTTAGCACAAATTTAATTATTTAATATCCTATTGGTTTTCTGTTAACTCTATGTCTGAGTTTCCCCAAGTTAGTGAAAAACTCTTTAAAACCTTCGGGTCATACTTGGAGTTGTTTTTGAACTAGACAGAATATCACTGCAGACACCTGGAGCAGCTGGGTAGCCTGTGAGCGCTGGACCTGAAGATGATAGATACACTGAGTTCTAAACTTGAGCAGAGGATAAAATCTCCTGGGAAAGAAGAATAAGGCAGGAGCCGGAGCAGATGAGAAGAGTTTTCCTGCCCACCACACATGTCTGACCTTGAGAAAAAGAAGGTATTTTAGGGGTTAAAACACAATTTGGGGGCCACCACCAGAATTTCCACAGCAAGATATGGAAGAGGGCTGATCATTTACATTTCCTGTTGGCTCCCAGGTGTAGTGGTTGATTTGTTGGCTTGGCAGGGTTTAGAATCACTCAGGAGATGAGAATGACTAGGGCAGCTGAGATGTAGAGACCTTTCATAAAGTAGGGCCCTGGGATGAATCAAAAGGAAAGCAAGCTCCATAGTGTTCACTGTTCTCTACTTCCTGGTTGTGGGTGTAATGAGATCAGCTTCCTCAAGCTCCTGCCAGCATCACTTCCCAACCATGATGGATTATGCTCTCAATCTGAAGGTTCACCCTTTCTTGTCTAAAGTGGCTTTTGTCAGAGTATGTTCTCAGCAAGAGACAAGTCACCATGCCCTTGGTCCTGAGAGGACACTTGGAGAATTGTTGCATTAGGTTCGTGTTCTGTCTCCTCTGTGCTTTATTTGCTAATATAAGAGATCACCACTCAGTTTAAAACTTTTAAATTGAGATTTAAGGATAGAAGCCATTATTCACAGAAACAAACATAGAAAGGCGTTTAACGCTAAACCCGCAAGTTAAAAGACCTAAAAGAGATCAAGCTGAGTTCCAAATACATCAGGCCATGAATGAATAAGCCGAACTGATTAATGATAATAATAATAATTTTCTAAATGAGGCTGTACCCCACATCATTAGCACAGTTATTACCCAACATATGAATGGATCATATCACAGTTTATTTGGGACTTTTTTTAAATGTGGAATATTTTTTGCTGTAGAATGGTGAAAAGCAATGACAACAAATGTCTCTCTACCCAGAATTCACTCCAAGATTGTTCTATGGCAGTATCCTTGTGGGCCTAAGTGATGAGGTTACAGATGGCTTCAGGAGATTCAAAGTCAGGTCCTCATGCCTGTGTGCAGACGCTTTACTCAATAAGCCTTAGCAGTTACAAATACCTGTTGCCACCAACTTAGAGCAGATACTTGGGGCAGATAAGCAGGGAGAGAGGAAATTGTTAGGTCCATTTTGGATGTACCATGCATCCGTTTCCTTTGGCATACCCAAGTTAAAAGCCACCACATCATTGCAAGGATATCCATTCCCACACCGGTCAAGCTCTACAGGAGCCAATGGACAGATTCCCTTTGCTCTTCCTGTGCAGCTAGCCAGATTGTAATGGAGATATGGCACCCTAATGATATCCTTCATACATGGCTAGGTGAGTAAGCCCAGCACAGTGGAGCTGAAGAATTGAGGAAACACTGTATCTCCTATGGAATGTTTTGAGCATTCAGGCATCCTTAGATAGGCTAGCCATTATCACCTCTGGCTTTGCTCCCTGCCCTACCTTCTTTTACACGTTCCTGCCATACTCTATCCTCTCCATTTTTCTTTTGGTCCCCAGACGTATAAAGTGCTTAGGTCTGCTTAGGATGGGGCATAGGGTAGAGTCATTGGCATTTCAGGGAAAAATCTCCAAGCACAGGAACATTTTTCTGGTGAAATCAGAGATCGAGGAATTGGACAAAGAACAGAAATAGGAATCCAGAGAAAGGATGAGAATAGTTGCAAAAGTCAGGGAGTTACTTTACTCCTGTGGCCTTCCATCACTGTATGGGGCACATGGGGCTCTAGAACCTAGGCTACAGCCAGTTTTCTCTGTTTCATTGGTGGTCAAAAGAAAAGAGCAGAAGAAAATATTCATCATTGGAAAATCATAAACACTAACTTCTGGTGTTGGGTGGGATAAACAAAGACTGTTATTTGAAATCCTGTATTTATAAAGTAGGGGAATCATAACTACAGAGAGAGAGAGAGAGAGAGAGAGAGAGAGAGAGAGAGAGAGAATAGTCATGCAATGAAATGTCTGAGTGGGTTTCATTGATTACCAATTCCTGCTTTTCTACACTTGATTCTCATATAGAATTATAGACTCCAGGAGTCCTGGTACTTAGAGACACGGGCATGAAGACAAAGCATGCAAGAAAAGACTGTATTAGAGAAAATACCTGTGGCAGCAGGAGCCAGAATAGATGAGTGGCTGGTCTGACATGCAGTGCAG
Organism: Mus minutoides; assembly: GCA_902729485.2. Taxonomy (NCBI): domain Eukaryota; kingdom Metazoa; phylum Chordata; class Mammalia; order Rodentia; family Muridae; genus Mus; species Mus minutoides. The sequence continues at coordinate 1,741,820 of LR753326.1, read as the reverse complement.
CTTAAGAAAGACTCAGCAGGGGCACTTGGAGTTCTTGATCCAAACTTCACCAGGATCACTTTGTATCTTCCAGGAAAAAGCCCATGTGACACTCCCTGCTGTGCTCAACCAAAGCCTGGGAAGATGGGCACAACACAAATGCATTCATGTTTCAAAACCCAGCATCTGGGATGGTAGGTCAGTTTCCCTGTGGCTGGACTTCAGTGAGGGACATGTCCTCTACATGGAGCAGTCTCCAAAGTGTCCTGGAGTAAATGTAAATGAAGTTAATTAACTATGAATAAGAGATGGTACAATTTTATTTATTAACATTTGGGGGGAAAGTTGCAATTCACGATCCTTGGTGGTACTCCTTAGGAAATACAGACTCAAATTAAAATCTACCAGTTCTAAGAGTTGTATTTCAATCATACAGTTTTCTCTGAACCATTTTTCTACTGTGTGTGCATGTATGGTATAAGGGAGGCTAGAAAGAGGGAAAGGGAGAGAAGGAGAGATTAGACACATACACACCTGTTGTCTGTTTGGAGTTTAGAGAACAATCTGGAATGTCACTGCTTGACCTCCACCCCATTTGAGACTGTTTTTGTTCAATGCTGTGCAGCCCAAGAGCTCCCAGGAACTCTCCTGTCTTTACCTCCCATCTTCCTTATGAGCGTTGGATTTGTGTATGTATAATCCTGTGCCTTGGTTATCCAGCCCTTAGAGGTCCAGACTCAGATCCTCCAGTTAGTGGAGCAATCAAGCACTTCTCCCACTAAACGCCGGTCCCCTCTGAATTAGGCCTAAGTCTGGAAAAGGGGAGAGATTTACCAACATTGGCTTTGTTTTGGTCTTGATGGTAAGGGCAACAGAAGGGCGTAGAATTGGCTGCCAGAGGGATGAGGATGGGTTGTAGGTAAGCCCCAGCTTACCTAAACAGAGCTATTGAATCATGAGGACTTGCTGAGGCATCTTCTCAGAGGTTAGCAAAATCTTCGTCCTTTTAAACTTAGAAGACCTAATTTTTCATTTCATATAAGCATCATGTGTCCTGTTTCATGGAGTGGGTGATCTTTAAAAAATAATCAGCGACCATGCTGGAATATTCTTCTAAATTAAATATGCATGTATCACACTTTATTTTAGTTATGTATACACTTTTCTTTCTGTCTATTCAGCATTAAAATGGAGAATGGGGAGAGGTTTTTCTTTTTATTTTTTTTTTTCTTCCAGACCTACTGGGTACCAACACATGTGCTTATGTGATTGGCAGGAGTGTGCCGAGGGGAGGGTTTCCTTCAGATAACTCTTAGAACACTTGTGCGAGTGAGCTGTCTGATTTAGATGCAATTGCATCTCATTCTAATCGGATTATATGACACTTCACTCTCAGCTTCTTCAGGCTTAAAATAATCTGTAGCAACAATGACAATATGTTAATGGATTTACTTTAAAATGACTTTAAAACTCGGTTATCAGGGGACACACTATTGCTCAGCGCTCAATATTGTTTTCTTCTTGGGAAGGAACGCAAAGGTCAGACCACTATGGCTCCCGATAAAGTTCTTTATGGTAGCTAATGAGATAAGCTTCTAGCAACTAGAGCTGAAATTAATAATAAGATAATGACTCTAAGAATGAAATACCTGTTGTTTTCTTGTTCGAAATGAAATTCATGAACTGGTCCTGAAAATATACACAAATCAAATTAACAAAGACTTGGAGTTTTTCCATAGAGAAAAACAAAACAAAACAAAACAAAACAAAACAAAACTAAGTTTCCGATTAGATTGATGATTTGGAAGAGACTATCCAGGGTCAGCCTCAAAATGTGGGCCTTGGGAATAACCCAAAGGCCATAGAGAGAATTCTAGTAGTCTCAGACTAAGGATGGACATCAAAGGGAAACAGCTATAGTGAGGTGTTGATAAGAAATATGACTATTTCCAGTATTTGGAGAAGTTCTCAAGTGTACTGGCTGGTTTTGTGGGTCACCTTGACACAAACTGGAGTTATCACAGAGAAAGGAGCCTCCCTTGAGGAAATGCCTCCATGGGATCCAGCTATAAGGCATTTTCTCGATTAATGATCAATGTGGGTGGTACCACCTCTGGGCTGGTAGTCTTGGGTTCTACAAGAAAGCAAGCAGAGCAAGCCAGGGGAAGTAAGCCAGTAAGTAACTACCTTCCCTGGCCTCTGCACCAGCTCCTGCTTCCTGGCCTGCAGGCGGTCCAGTCCTGACTTCCTTTGGTGATGAACGGCAACGTGGAAGTGTAAGCTGAATTAAACCCTTTCCTCCCCAACTTGCTTCTTGGTCATGATGTTTGTGCAGAAATAGAAACCCTGACTAAGACATTCATGTAAAGTGGAAAGTAGCTTAAAACCATGTAATTGCTTGGATAGATCAGTCTATCTCTTTTGTTTACATATGAATAATGAATAACCTTCAAGCACTCCTATATTGCTATATAAAGGCATCTGCTATTCCACAACTAAGCACTCTCTCTCTCTCTCTCTCTCTCTCTCTCTCTCTCTCTCTCTCTCTCATACACACACACACAGACAGAGAGAAACAGAGACAGAGAGACAGAGAGAAGAAGAATCATATGCGGCAGCAGGCTCTCTCTTCTATACACACACACACAGTCAATCACTCACCCACTAAACATAAAGGAAGATTTTTGTTTTTATAGTTCTTTGCCTCCAAACTTAAGTCAAATAAAAGGTGTGTTTCCTAATATTACACAGCTGAAGTATTGTCTTATTTTTCAAGGTCTATTTCCATAAAAACTTTTTCCTCATAATGAAGATGCTCATCCATGTGTTTGTGGCAATTAAAGATATGTATATTTAATGGTCTTGCTCCATCAGCAGGATGTTGGCTAATGCTAATGTCATAGGTTGCCAATTTACTGTCTAGTAATTGCTACTTAAACACTTGTTTGAGATGGGCACCAACTTTGTCTTGCAGCTAGCTTAGACTCACACGGATGCTTCATCAAGCCTTGGCGGAAGAGCTGGCTTCTAATTAAACCAACAACAGCACCTCTAGAACTGTGTAACTTCTGCTTTTGTCATTTATAGTATGACCTGCTAAAGGATGAAAATACAGTGTTAATCAAGAAAAGAGCGTGCATCGGTGCAATTTCAAGACGAAATCATTTATGCAGAACTATCCTCAGAAAGCATCAAACTCCCAATGTCCCCACATTCTCCAAAATCAAGGGATGGGGAATGAGGTCTTACTTTGCTCAGGCATGCAAATCCCTTAAAGTAATTGTTTTTTAATTATCACCCCCAAATACTGATTGCTTCATATCTTTAAGAGGCAAATACAAATCTTCCATAAGCAACTCCAATCTTCTTGTCTAGTAAAGAGTACCAGTCTAACAAGGTAGAAAATATAATCTTGTCAAGACTGATTAACAAACGTCTCTTGCCCCTAATGGTACTTTGACAAAAGTAATCAATAAACTAGAACTAGTTGAAGTGTAAACTTGCTAGAGTCCTTTCTATGCAGGATCTCTGTGGTACTGATAACATATATCACATACCACTGAGAGATGCTTACTACCTACAAGTCCCCCAAAACATCCAGCAAGGGACATTAACTTTGAAAGGTATGGGTGGGTTTTCTGTGAAAGAAAGATTTATGGCTTGATCATTTCATAAGACTCTTCATATTGTAATCTTAAAAAAAAAAAAAAAAAGATTCACAGGGTAGCCATACATGATGGTCACATACTTTGAAACTGGGCTGCATAGCAAGATCCTATTCTCAAAATCAAACAAGCAAAATCACAGATTCACTGTATTAATTGGTGATCCCATTTTACTTTAGTCTGCAATATCTTAATATAAAACTGAGACTTCACTTCTGGAAATTCTGTTCCTCAAAGTTAATGTCCCCTTCCAGATCTAGTTCTCTGGTCTCTAAAGACTTTCTTTTTTCTCATCTTTTTGGGTACTTACCATTGCCCCTAGCATTCTGCTTTGGCCCACGGCTCTTCATTCTGTGAGCCCACATTTTCTTACAGCTTCACCCATCTCCTAAACTGATGATCCCCAAATCTTCCCATGCCCTTCAGATCTGTACGTCTAGTTCCTCACGAGCATCCACCCGGATGCTCCCTGCTGCTTCCTTAACTTGGATGGCTCTCAGGCACCCAATCATGAATAGGTCTCAACTTCATAAGATCATTTCTGCTTCTTCTCCTCATTTTGGATGATTCTTATTTCTGAATATGTGCCCGAAACATGAGGCACTTCATTTTTTCTTTTTTCTTTTTTTTTTACTATGATTTCATATGTAGCACAGCACAAGGCTATCACAGTGGAACGATCCCATGATGGATGGAGAGAAAGGAACTAAGATGAGGGCTATGAAACAAAATACCTAGAAAGAGGAATAAAGGGCAGGGCTGTGGGAGGGGATCAGGCAGAGGGCAGCAATCAGAATATAAAGTGAATAAAGTATATTTAAAAAAAAAAGATAGAAGAGAAATACTCCCAGATGGAGCTATAACTTCTTGGCCCCCAGATTCCTCTGACAAGCCATCCCAGCAAAGGAAAATTACACTAAGTGCCTCTGGCATTTTAAAAACATTTTCCAAAGGGTATAGTACCCTCACACCCACCTACGCCGGGTTCTTCTAGAGAGCATGTTTGAAAGCCTGCCCACTCACCATGTGGAAGAGAAATTGTGTGTAAGTGGGGAAAACCCTCTACTGGCCCTTTAAAGGCAGCCATGATACAACAACACAGTGCTGTGACACAGGCTTGCTCTTTGAGTTCCAGACTCCTGACACCTTGCTGATTTAAGCCTTCACTTTACAGATCCATGTCTTATACCTTCCCCATATGTTGTTCTTTCTTTTGTGCCCTGCGGGGGGTGGGGGGAGTGGAGTGGAGGAATATATATGTACATGCATGTTCCTGCATGTGGATAAATATGTGTGCAGGTGATGGTGTAGGGGTGTGTGTGTGTGTGTGTGGTGTGTGTGTGTGTGTGTGTGTGTGTGTGTGTGTGTGTGTGTGTGTGTGTGTATGTATGTGTCTGAGTCTTTGTGTACCAAAGAACAACCTTTGATGGCATGCTGATGTCCTTCCTCAGGTATTTTCTACCTTATCTGGGGAGAACTTTCTCTCCTTGACCTAAAGCCTAACAAGAGGCTAGACTGGCTAACAGCATGCCTTAGTGAACCACCTATCTCCGCCTTCCCAGAGCTGAGATTCCAAGTGTACACCATAACGCCTGTTCTTGGAAGAGGGGAGGCTCTTATCATGGACTCTGGGGACTTAACTCACGTCCTCGTGCTTACAAAGCAACTACTTACTGGTTTATAAACCATCTCCTTCGCCCACGTTCCTACTTTCGAATGAGACAGTCAGTGACTGACAGCATGACAAATAAAGGGAAACAAGGTGGACTTTGGTGGGGAAGGGAGGGGTGGAAGGGGAGAGGGGTATCACATATGCCTACATCTAAATCCAAGCACTCCTGTTCTACTCGGTGATGTTAAACACGGAATTCAAACCTCCATGTAGACTGGATTTTAAAATATCTGCCCATAAAGGCAGCTGTGAGGGTTGAATAGATAATTCGTATTGAGTGTTAAGTGTATGCTGGCTGTTTAATAAATAGTGGCCAATGTCACTTAGTCTATTGGGTTCATCTTTATTTCACAGACCCTTTTGTTTTCCTTCCAACAGGGACTGCCAGGTCACACTTATAAGTGGTACAGTGCCCCAGTCTACTCAGATTGTCTCAGCTTAATCATGAGTTCTCACATAATTTCCTCTCTAGCTACAAAAGGTATTAGAAGCAGTAAGCCTGAAATTCAATACTTAGATAAACAAAAGTACTGAAGTATTTAGAGTCTCCAGAAGACAGACGGCATTTGTGTTAGAAAGCCTTGTTTGGGTCTCTTCCATAATAATAATAAAAAAAAAAATCTATGAAACGTAATTGATCAAACTCAAGGAGATGAAGAGCCATACAGTCTCTCCTGGCGTGAGAACTTGAAGTTTTCCGCTGCCTTGGATAGCAGACCTGCTGCCTAGCTCACTAAGCCACCCCCTCGGGCTATGTGATTGTATACAGCAGTTTACCATCAGTGAGAGAAAATAAACGCTCTCTGTATTGCTCCCCCCTTAAGCCCCCCCTCTCAACTGCAGTAACAAAACTGAATATACCATCTCAACACACATCAGGCTGGGCCTCATCAAATTCTTATGAAGCAAGACCAAAATTAATTTCCATTACTGGAAGATAGGTGAACTTCTGGTTCCCCATAAAGGCAAGGAATATAATGATTTTACAATGTTCCGACTAAAAGAAATTTATCTTCCTAGGTTGGCACAACATCCTTTAGATATTTGTCTGTAAATGAATGCCCATCGCTTGTAATCCACAGTAGATAGAAGGTTAAATAAATGGTAAAAGGGGTTTTGGTTTGGTTTTGGGTTTTTTTGTTGTTGTTGTTGTTGTTATTGTTGTTGTTGGTGGTGGTGGTTTCTTGTTGTTGTTTGTTTGCTTGCTTGCTTTTGTGAGCAGAACAGAAAGGACACAGGGTTTAACATTCCATGGTTCGGGTGTCAAAATGCTGTCGCTCATATCCCTTTAGCTCCATGGCAGGTTATTTACATGATTTGTTTTCCCCAGTGAAAAGATTCAGAGATCAGAAGTTCAAAGACCTAATTTCTAATGTCAGTTTCACAAACTGACCACTCAATTTCAATTCTCCTCACTTGTACGGTGGGAACAGCGTCGACTGATGGTGATCCTGGGACTTGAATCTGTAACTGTGAGAGACATTTGTAGCTGACTGAGGAATCTGATTATCACTTGAAATTCTGCTTCCTACTGCCAAGCAATATCATGAATGTATTTGCATTTCTGGAGGGAAGCAGACGCTATTTCTCCTATTTTTCAGATTAGGAAACATGGCCTTGGATATGCTCAATGACACTGCCGTAGTTACACAGTTGGTAACTTTCTAAGCCAAGTCTAAAATGTAGTTCTTTCTTCTGCCTGCAAATGAATGTTCCTTCCCAAAGCCACAGGTTCTGCTGTAGACAGTGCATGCCTGAATACATCTTCGTGAAATTAACATGGTTCATGCACATCAGGCTAGGGAATCTGATTCTTTTATTTCACATGAAGCTAGTTTGTCCCCGTTTTTTCCTATGCCCATCATTGGTCATTGCAGAAAGGACTTTACTAGGTTACTAGTCAGTTCGTTGACACAGTGCACTGAAGAGGACAAAGGAAAATGCAAAATTCTTAATGGATAAATGATTAGATAGTCAACAAACAGACAATCACATGATATTTAATATATAGAAAGATAGGTAGGTAGGTAGGTAGGTAGGTGGCTAGATAGATAGACAGCAGTAGATTTATGTTATTGCATTTTGAGACAGGATCTCTACATAACTCTGGCTGTCTCAGAACTGACTGTGTACACCAGCCTAGCCTGGAAGTCATAGAAATCTGTCTGCTTTTTTGTCTCCCAGTAGGAGTACCACCATGCCTGGCATTCCTCACCTTTTAGCACCTTATCTTTGAAACTTTGCCTCTCTTAAAGTAACTGGAAATGCCAAGTAGCCAATTTTTCTCTCCCCCTCCCCCTCCCCTTCCCCCTCTCCCTCCCTCTCTCCCTCCCCTTCTCCCCCCTTTCTTCCTCTCCCTCTCTCCCTTCCTCCTCCTCTCCCTTTCTTTTTCTCTTTCTCCCTCTCCCTCCCTTCTCCCCTCCCCTCTCTTCCTACTATCCCTTTCTCTCTCCCTCTCTCCCTCTCCCTCTCCCTTCTCCCCCTCTCCCTCTCATCTCCCTCCCCTCCCCTCCCACTCTCCCTTCCTCTTTCCCTCTCTCTCTCTCTCTCTCTCTCTCTCTCTCTCCCTCCCTCCCCCTCCTACTCCCTCTCTCTTTCTCTCTTTCCTGTCATGTGTCACTTCATACCTCCCGTCTATCAATGTGCATCTGCAAGTAGCCTTTTCTTCTACCTAGATGCTCGGTTACAGCCTTTGCTGCTGTCCTCATCATGATTTATTTTTGAGTGCAGATTCCCCCTATGTATCGTGTCCCAGACAGAAATTCTGACACCTAAAACAGTTCCTGCCAGTTACTCTCCTTCTGTCAGTAGCTTGGCCCTGATTTGGACTGATTCTTGACAGCCTCTTACAGGCAAACACCTGCACAAGCCTGTGGTAGCTACAGGTGGATTCCAAGACCTGAACGTGATCTGTGCAGAACTGTGAGCTCGTGCTGAATGCATCCTGGGAGAACAGGAGGAGCATCGCCCCCTCTCCCTGCAAAGTCATTTCGTTATTCAAAGGGAACAAGAATACAGAACAGCTGTTGTTTCAAAGGAGTTTACATGGACGTTTAGTGATGTGGCAGGGCCAATGGCGTTCGAGGGTTATTTCCAATATTGTATCACTGTGAAGTATTTTTAGTCTTTGGGGGATATTGTACATGGCAGACACATTGTTGACATCTGGCAGGTTCATATGCAGCCACTGAGATTTTTTTTTTTTTCAAAACAAAACTGTTGCAAAGGATATTTAAACCCGGAATGTCAGTTGGGAATAAAATGTTCCCTTCTTAGACTGTCTTTCCTGGTGTGAAATGTACAAATTCTAAAGATTGGGAGTGAGTCAGTTTATATATTCCAAAACACATAAATGGAAAGAAAAGCTTTTTCTCCCTCTGAATGTCAACCACTTCGAAAAATTACAGGACAAACTTCGTTGTAAAGATTTAAAGAAAATAGGAGGATTTTCTGTATCTTCCCTGAAGACATTCAAGTATGACATCATCTACTTGAAAGTGCATCGTCACATGCCCTGTAATTGGACAGGGCCCAGATTTCTATGCCACGGCTTCGTTGCTAAATGGCGAGTGAATGTTGTAATTAACCGTTCTGAGTTCAGAATCAATTATTGCTTTATCAAAAGGGTGACACCAGGGCCGGCAAAATGACCCAGCTGGTAAAGGCACGTGCCACCAAGCCTCAGTTCCGTCCCTGGAATCCTAGGGATGACGGAGAGAGAGAACTGACTCTCTCTGTAAGTTGTCATCTGCCCTCCACACATGTGCTGTGGCATGAACATTCCCACACATACATGCATGCGCACCCAAAATAATAATCAGTAAATGTTTAACAAGGAGGACACCAATAGTCCCTATCCCCTAGGACTATTGGGAAGAGCAAATGGCATATCTATAAATAGTTAGAGCAGGTGTCTGGTGCACTAAGTGCTCAGTTGATGCAGCTGTTATTTTGCTATTATATAAAACTTAATGTACTAAAAAATGCACGAGGTGTTTTTTTTTCTTTTAGACAGAGATAGTTAACACTAGGTGATTCTTCTTTGAAGTTGATAATAGATTTATAAAACTCCTTCTATGAAATTACTGTACTTGACTCACATTGAAATTATGTAATTCAAAAATGAAAGCCATGCAATTGCTCTCAAAACATTTCCAGCTTTTGCAAGATACTGGTTTTATACCATTGTTCTGTTATTCAGAAAATGAATATCCAATTTTAGACTAATAGACTAAAAAAAAAAGATGTAAAACATATCTTTGCCACCATTTAACCATTTCATTATCTTTTTACACTTCTAACAAGTTTTGTGGAAAAAGACAATCAACCTGTTAAGACTCTGAGAGAGAGCCTCATGTAGCCTGGGCTGGCCTCAAACTCAAAGTATAGCCAATGCTGGTTTTGAATTTCTAGCCCTCCTGTCTCTTCCTCCAAGTGTTAAGATTACAGGCACAGGCCCCTGTGTCTAACTGATTCTCTTCTTGTTGTTTTTTTTTTTGTTTGTTTGTTTGTTTTTTCGAGACAGGGTTTCTCTGTATAGCCCTGGCTGTCCTGGAACTCACTCTGTAGACCAGGCTGGCCTCGAACTCAGAAATCTGCCTGCCTCTGCTTTCCGAGTGCTGGGATTAAAGGTGTGTGCCACCATGCCCGGCACTGATTCTCTTCTTAAGCAGGTTAATTTGGAAAGTTTTTCCTATATTTATATTTTGGTTGATAACCTTGATTGTTTCCTAATTAAGACAGTTCGAGTTGAAGCATTCCCAGTGGTACTCCAGCCTCAAAGAGGCTTGTATATTTTTAACAAGAAAAGTGCTAGAAGATTGGCAACCATAAATTAAGCAGCATACAGAACAATTGGAGAACTTGGAACTCTAGTTCTTCCACACATGCCAAGAATGAACTCAAAGCAATGTGCAGTATGGCTTAGGAACAGACCACCAATGCCTTGTTTAGCCATCGCCTGGTGGGAAAACGGGAACACTCAACAACTGCTAGGTATTTATGTCCTAACTATACTGCCCTAAGCCACAAAACTAAAAATGAATAGAGGAGAGAAAGTTATGAAACAGAAAAATCTTAAATTCCAGTGCCTAAATAATGTCGTTGCTGCTGTCAGACAGAGCACATTTTAACAGCAGTGTCCAGGCACTAGGCAGAACTCTCTGGGAGCACCCGGCTTGCTGTTTGAGAAACTCCTGACTGGACAGTTGGTGTCTTGGCAGGACTCGGGTGTGTGTTTACTTTGTCCCTGTTCTCAGTTTTCCAAGCTTCTTATTTCCATGACCCTGGAAACCATGCTGGAATCTTGTGTTTCCAGAAGCAGTGTGCTCTGCTCTCAAAGCCTCTCCCTGTTTCTCTTGAGAAGGTTAGCTCATGATTTCCAGGGTGGGAAAGTGATTGACACCCAGTGAGGGCGGAGACTAAGGATAAGGATAAGACATGGCAGCCATGTTGTTTCTGCCCTCCTCCTGCTAGGCTCATGCCTTCCAGCTTTGCAATCAGGCTGAAGACAAGGGGGTCATCAACAAATAAACTCCAGACTATATTTCCAAGAGGAAAAAAAAAGAGGGCAGGTCACAGCACACCGTGGAAATTTCTGAAATGATTATAAGCTATACTAACTACACATCAGGCAGAATTATAATTTTCTTGGCTTATAAAGTTCTCCAACTAAAGGACAGATCAAAGTCAGTGAGGCCCACAAGAACAGAAGCAAGTCAGAACATACATAGATAAAACATCTGCAACACCTCCAAGGTGCAGAGAACCTCACAAAAGAATGGAGTAGCTAAACTGGGAGGGGAGGAAGAGCCATGAAATCCTGTCTTCTAGACATGACACGGCTATTCCATCTGTAAGCTTACACTAGCTTCTGTTACCTGTACAAGATCTGTACAAGATACAATCCAGTGAAATTCCAGTGTGAATGGGGGAGGGGCTCCTGGGGCCCCACCCCTAGTTGAGGACAAATTGGCAATTGATGGTTGCTAAAGGAGAGAGAGTCGCAGTCTTTTGAGTAGGTAGCTGCTGGTAGGTTGTCCACCTACCAGCGGATGGCTCCACACCTATGCATATGGAATCAGCGCTAAAAGGACTCAGTAATCTCATAATAATAATGTCATGAAGCAAGGAAGGAGACAGGTTATTGAGCTTCAAGGACAATTGGAGTGAGGTAGTGGGGGTACATAAGATCAAAATATATTATTCACATGTATGAAATTTTCAAAGAAGGACTGAAAGTATTATATTTAAAAGACATCTGAAATGACAAGGAATGGAATATTAATTATGGTGAGATGAATGAGGAAACACATGGCTTACTATGGTGGGATATAACTGTGCCCCTTGCTGCTTTTTGATGAGAAAAAATTGTGTCTGTTCCCATGTTTGTTTTAGGAAAGTCCAAGTTATTATTTTGAGAGGAAATGTTGACAGTTCGTAGAGAGGCAGCAAGAAAGAATGACAAGGAGTCTCTATTCTGTGAGATCAGCACTCACAAATCAAATAGAAGACATCTGATGTGTTCTCCTAACAAACTGCTAACAGTGGGGAGAGACATCAGAATGTAAGGAGAAAGAATCTACAGCAGCTTAAAATGCCAAAGAATGATACACACACTGTTGTCTCATGTTGGGCCAGCTCCAACTTTGTCATATGGGGTTTCTCTTCCCAAACCAGTTGTACCTCTACAGATGTACATGTTTATCTGAAAGGAGATCTGTCTTGTTATTTTCTCTTCTCTCCCAAGTTAGTACTCATTTTATTTTAGAAGGGATATTATCATCAAAGGCATCTTTGGATGTTAGAAGCTGGTGTCTCTCTGTTGAAACTTTTGTAAACGTCTGAACTCTACAGCCTCTTCCTTCTTACCACACTGTGCCTAGCTCACTATGCTTCCACTGGATGGCTTTGATACAGTGTGTGCATATGTGAAATTTCAGAGTGGGGAAGGGAGGGAGGAAGGGAGGGAGGGAAGGAGAGAGGGGGAGAAAGGGAGAGAGAGAGAGAGAGAGAGAAAGAGAGAGAGAGAAAGAGAGAGATTTAAAAGCAACAGTGGTAACTAGACCACTCTAATAAGTCTTTCCCCACAAACTGGAATGGAATCGCTCCTCTCTCTTTCCATATCTGTTCTAATGCTACCTTTTCCGACAGCAGTGTGTCTACTAACTTATACAAAATCCCCTCCATCCACCCCTTGTCAATACAATCCCTCTCCTATTTTCTCTTTGGTTAATAACACCTCTCATTTTTTGCCATGAGATCACATAACAATTCCCATACCTTTACCTAGAGAGATTTTTGACAACAAAGGTCATCACTGATTCCTACCCATGTTGCAACTTTGTGTTGGGGACACCATGGGAGGGCCCTCCTGCCACCATGACACTCTCAAGCCTGGAACCTGAATGGATGAGGTGCCCAGTAAGTACTGACTAAGGAATGACAAATCCTTCACTCACTTAGTCCCTTTCCTCTCATGTGGATTCCATTTCATTATCAGGATTTCAACTACCTACCTGTGATCAAAGATCTGTTTTCTGGAGTTAAGTGGTTGCCATTTGTTAAAGCAATGATAAGGGAAAGAGCTCCCTACACTAGATTGTGCTGTGCAAACCCTTGGTTTTCACTGTACACTTCATGATCGAACCACACTCACCATCACTGTAAGAGCTCTAAAAACTAAAAGAGGCAAGATATGACACCGATGTTGCCTAATGAATATACTCAAGGCAGTGAAGTCTGCATCGACAGCAGGTTGCATAAGGACTTTTCAGGTTGTCATCTGTAGCTTTAAAACGCTGAGCTCCTACACTGGCGTTATAAAAGGCACACACCTAGTGTTCCGTTGTCCACACGTACATTATGTCTTCCTGGAGTCTCAGAGAAAGTCAGTATTTCCCAGTGTTTGCCACAGTTATTTGCCTTGCTAAGTCACCACTAATTTTATTACATTTGACGTCGAGCATTAATAAAATGTAATGACGTCCTCACCGCAATATTATTTTGAAAATCATACAAATAGTCAGCATGTATGGTGCATTTTGTGTGCGCCAGGCATTGCGCCAAAAAAACTTCCGTGCATTTCCTTGTTTAATCACATCATTTTTATTTACTGATGAGAAAACCGAGGCTTTCCCGATCCAGAGGATAGCTTATTAACAAGAGAAGGAAGACCGGCAAGCAGTTTATAGACTTCATAGGAATCCTGATGCCATCTGAAGGAATGTGCCTTGGATTACAAAACAAACCTAGTACAGGAGGGACCCAGCTTCTCCTAAAGAGTAAAGCTGAGTGGGCAGGGTGATGTGTAAACAGGCCACTCACAAGTTGCACTGCACCTATCTAATCCAAGAACCAAAAGTCCCCAGTGCTCCAGACTCTGAAACTTCTTTTTGTTTCCCAAAGTTTCTCTAAAGAAAATTCAAATCTATGTGCACGTACAGGCTTCAATATTAAGCGGCATGGCACATTTGAATTGTGTGCTGTAAATATTATAACTTAAATGCTACAAGGCTCCACACAACAATACTTTGCTCTGGTAAAGCGAACTAGAAGAACTGGGAGAGTGCCTCTTTAAGCAGTGACTTAGTTCCAAATTAAAGAAGTTACTGAACTGATTGGATCAGAGAGCATTAAAAAGTGAAGCACCGGTATTCATTGAGTTAGTCGGACTTGAGACCTTCTAATGCTTGGAAAACCCACCCTCCCCCCCACATCCAATCATCACATGTTCAATTAGGTGATGGTTTAATGGCTATTCAGTATAATCAATGCAGACAGCCAGGTAGAATAATTCCAAATCTAAAATAGCTATATTTCTTTGACTAGTTGGCTTATTTAACTGTCCATAGTTACCAAATAAATGGATTATTTGTCTTTTTAAAATATATTTTTAATACTATTTTTCCATGTTCCATTCCCTGCCCCCACCCTATCCACACTCTGACTGGTCCACAACCCACACCTCCTCCCCACACCCCTGTCTCCACATGGATGCCCCCACCCCCTAATCCACCTGACCTCTAAACTCCCTGGGGCCTCCAGTCTCTTGAGGGTTAGGTACATCATCTCTGAATGAACACAGACCCAGAAGTCCTCTACTGTATGTGTGTTGGGAGCCTCATATCAGCTGGTGTGTGCTGTCTGTTGGTGGTCCAGTGTTTGAGAGATCTCAGGGATCCAGATTAATTGAGACTGCTGGTCCTCCTACAGGATTGCCCTTCTCCTCTGCCTTCCCTAATTCAACAACAGGGGTCAGCTGCTTCTTTCCATTGGTTGGGTGCAAATATCTGCATCTGACTCTTTCAGCAACTTGTTGGGTCTTTCGGAGTACAGTCATGCTAGGTCCCTTTTTGTGAATGCTCCATAGCCTCAGTAATAGTGTGAGGCCTTGGGAACTCCCCGCGAGCTATATCTCACTTTGGACCTGTTGCTGGACCTTCTTTTTCTCAGGCTCCTCTCCATTTCCATCCCTGAAGTTCTTTCAGATGGGAACAATTATGGGTCAAAGTTGTGACTGTGGGATGGCAACCCCATCCCTCACTTGATGTTGTGTCTTCCTGCTGGAGGTAGGTTCTGTAAGTTCTCTCTCCCTACTGTCGGGCATTTCATCTCAGGTCCCTCCCTTTGATTTCTGAGAATCTCTTACCTTCCAGGTCTCTGGAGCATTCTGGAGGGTTTCCCCAATCTCCTATTTCCTGAGGGTGCCTGTTTTCATTCTTTCTGCTGGCCCTCAGGGCCTCAGTCCTTTCCCCTCACCCAATATCAGATCAGGTTCCCCTTCCCCCCTCCACTCCCCCCCAATCCACTTTCCCTCCCAGGTCCCTCCCTCTGTCCCCATTTGTGATTGCCTTTTTCTCTCTCCCAAGTGGGACTGAGGTGTCCTTACTTGGGCACTTCAGCTTGTTGACATTGACATTTTTGAGTTGTGTGGACAGTATCTTTCTGTACTTTTATTATTATTATTATTATTATTATTGCTAATATTCACTTATTAGTGAGTACATACCATGCACGTGCTTTTGGGTCTGAGTTGCCTCACTCAGGATGATATTTTCTAGTTCCATCCATTTGTCTGCAAACTCAGGATGCCCTCCAATGGCTGAGAAGCACCTAAAGAAATGTTCAAAGTACTTAGTGATCAGAGAAATGCAAATCAAAATGACCCTGAGATTCCACCTCATACCAATAAGAATGGCTAAGATCAAAACCTCAGGTGACAACACATGTTGGAGAGAATGTAGAGAAAGAGGAACACTCCACCATTATTGGTGGGATTGCAAACTGGTACAACCACTCTAGAAATCAATCTGGAGGTTCCTCAGAAAATTGGAAATAGATCTAACTGAAGACCCAGCTATACCACTCTTGGGAATATACCCAAAATATGCCCCACCATGCCACAGGGGTATATGTTCCATTATGTTCGTAGTGGCCTTATTTGTGATAGCCAGAAGCTGGAAACAACCTAGATGTCCCACAACAGAAGAATGGATACAGAAAATGTGGTTCATTTACACAATGGAATACTACTCAGCTATTAAAAATAAGGACATTATTCAAGTCTTAAAATGACTCTAGATGGTGTAGGCATACACCTGGTGCTTTTTGCTTTTGATTCTAATGAAGTTTAGTTTCCTATACCCAATAGCTCCTTGTCTAGTGAACATCTTTTTTTTTCCATTTTTTATTAGATATTTTCTTAATTTACATTTCAAATGCTATTCCGAAAGTCCCCTCCCCCTCCCCCCTCCCTGCTCCCCTGTCCACCCACTCCCACTTCTTGGCCCTGGCGTTCCCCTGTATTGGGGCATATAAAGATTGCAGTACCAGGGGGCCTCTTTTCCCAATGATGGCCGACTAGGCCATCTTAAGCACAGAGAAAAAAATACACTTGAGAACATTTTCAGGAATGTGTATGCAGCAGTGTTCAGTGTAAGAGAGGAATGTGCCCCACCCCCTTTAAGGAACGCGCATGCAGGAAAATCAGGTTTGTGGGAAGCCCCCCCCCGGGGGGGGGCGAAAGAAGTTGGATAGGAAAAAAATGCCCACGCCCCGCCAGAGTTTCCCTGTTCTCTGGTCAGTCAGCATGGGAGGGCTGCTACCTACCCTATCCACTCATCCCTGGATGGGCATTTCTCTATCCCACTCGTCAGGGGGTGGCCAAGGGGCATCTCTGCCTGGAGACCTCCCCCCAGAGCTACTTTGCTAAAGCCACCAGGGTTGTGGGAGAGAGGGAATAGGGGAAGAAGTTCCCAACACTAACAAGAGTGCACAGCGGATCTTGAAGGAGCAGAGACAATCTATAGTTTAAGAGCTTTATTACAGAAATGCAGGGGAAAGAGAGAAGGTAAGAGAGAGAGAGAGAGAGAGAGAGAGAGAGAGAGAGAGAGAGAGAAGGCTAGAGAGAAAGAGAGAGGAGAGGAGAAAACAGAGAAAGGGAAGAGGAGAGAGAAGTGAGAGGTGAGAGGACAAAGGAATAAGAGTGCGAGGTGGGGGCTGAACACCCCCTTTTATGGTCTTCATTGTTACTAAGTAAGTGGGGAGGAGTTTAGCCTGAAGGTTAGAAGCTTGGGCCATTGCTTACATGACTACTGACCATGCTTCTCTTGTGGGGGCTGTGGGAGGTGGTACCTTATGCAGGCGCTGGAGTTCCAGGAGCATGAGGGAACGCTTACCATGTCATGAAGGTGAATTATGACCATCGGGGGTCAGACCTCAGCTCAACTGGATACTAGCCTGCAATTCCTCACAAGCTCACTAACATATAATTGTTTGATTATAGAAAGTGACTTATCTTTAATAATATAAAAAAGGGAAAGCCTTATCCTTGAGGTTTGATTCCATTATTAAGAACCTCTGCTATGGTCACAGTATTATTTTAATATATGTATGTGGATTGTACCTTTCGTGGACAATACATTAATTATGTGAGACAAACACATACCTTGAGTCAGCTAAATGCTGACCGGTAGAGACAACACAAAATGCTTTGTTCATTTGTTTTTATCAAAAGTTTTAAAAGCAAACAGAGACCAGAGCCAGGACAAACACAAGCAAGTGTGGCCACTCACGCTGACACTAATGACTGGCATTCCTGAAGCTTCTTGAGAAAATGTAATCACTAGTTGCTCTCCCTCCATTTCCAACCTCGAAAAAGCATTTTGACTGGGAATTGGGTAAAATGTATTTCAGCCATAATATACATGAAGATGTCTAAACTGTAATTGCATGTAATTTGAAGGAAATGTTCAGTGGGATGAAGACTGACCTATTCTAGAATATAAAAGTACAGGAGTTCACATTTTCATGATAATATTTTATCATTTTGAAAACTTATTCTTAATAGACCCCTACATTATGTTTCAGTAAAGTGGTTTCATTTTCTTTAACAACCATTAATAGCTATTAGTGGAAAAAATAAGGCTTTATATAGATCATTAAAGTACATTTAAGTAATTTGTAATTGACAATTAAATCATCGTGGCAATGCATTATCATAAGTTTGATAGATCTGCCTTTTTTTAAAGCACTGAGAAGAAAGGCCCTTTTGTAAGACGCCCCAGTGCAGACTATTCTTGCATTTTAATTGATCACAAAGCACACATTGTCTTGATGTATGTGCTTGGTAATCATCTTGTACAAGTTTCCTTTTGTGAGGATTTTGATGCTGTGTGTGGGAGTCTGGCTCATGCTAGAAACAGCATCCTTAGTGAAGTGTGGAATCACCGGCAGCCATCTTTAAATCTTTGCCCTTGGCATTGTCATAATGTGTAAAATAAAGTTGAGACTCTCCACTCTGAAAGCCCAAATCCCCCATTCTTTCCTTCCCTCTCCTTTTTCTTCATCTCTCTAAAGACCAGTGAATGGGTGCCTACAAAGCCGAGTCTAAGAGTTACCATGGTGATGGTTATACTGTTAACTGCAGCCAGCCAGTAGGAATTGCCCTGTCTAATCATTTGGAAGGTAATGTTTGTTTGTAAATTTTAGCCTCTTGAGCTTCTAACCTAAGAAATTTGTGGACTTGCCAGATAGAAATTCTAGTCAAAATAGTTATGTATTGAGATCAAAGTTCAGAAACTTCAGTGACTTTGAGAGGGGAATTCTAATCATTCTTGGATCAATCTTTAAAATGTCCCATAGAAGACTGATTCATTTCCCCTATTGTTGATTTAATACAGAATAGAGTAACGATAGAATTACTATGTCGTTAGCATAAATCTTAAAGAACAAGAATAGGGTTTTTTGTATTTCAAACTATTTATAAAGCAAAAAATTCAAAAGATTAACTTCTCATAATTGGCTAGAGATATATAAAAGTGCCAGTGGAGTGTTTTGCCTCTCTAATATCTAGAAGTGATATTTTATAATGTGGACAATTTGTATAATGTTTTATACAAATTTGATTAATCTTATAAATATTTATTTGCTTTATCTTCTTACATTTAACTCCTGAAAATTATCGGCTTCCTATGAGACAAATACATCACATGAAAATTTAAAAGATGGGTGATTTTTAAGTCATTTCTTAAATTTGAAATTAATTAGATATTGATACTGAACTAGTAGAAATTAAACTTTTAATAGAACTCTAAAGGAGGAAAGAGTGTCATATTATCAGATTAAGTATCTACCTCATACATGAACTATTCAGTAATTTTTAAATTAAATTGGATTAATGGATTCAAGCAGTTGAAAGAACACTTAAAGTGTCTATGGTCGAACCTTGATGAGAGTTCAGCTGATCTTCCCTTCGCCCTCTCATCGCAGTGGACAGGATTGTTGCTAGGGCAGTGATAGTGAGCGCTAGTAACCAGAAGTACAGTGGTCAAGGACCCCTAGATGTGATGGGCATGAGTCCACAAAAGGGGAAGAAAACTAACTGCTCTGTGAGGACTTTCAGGGGCATTGAGAAGCCCCACGTATGGTGTAATTAATGGAAATGTTAAAGAAACACTGAGAAGTGTTGAAATTGTTTACTCTACTTGCGCAAGCTCAGGGTCACCAGGAGCTTCTTCCGAAGGTCAGCCATGGACAGCCTCCTTGGCAGCAGGAATCTTTAATTTTAATTCTGCCATTTCAATTTGACTCCAACACTTGAAACATGTCTCAAGGTATTAATTAGAGAAATTAAGATTGGCAAGCTGGTAAAGACTCTTGATTCCAAAATACAGGCAGCAAAATGGTTGATAAATTAAAATGACCTCATCAGTCAATAGTGAAAACTACATGACTGTTCTTTAAAGGTATTTTGTTTTTGTTTTTGTTTTTTGCATTTTTAGGAATGTATTAAACTTCACTAATATTGAAGTTATTCCATATTTAGAATGCCTCAAATACAATATATATATATATATATATATATATATATATATATATATATATATATACATACATACACACATATATATATCTATATCATTTGAGTGTAGTGTATTAAGAAAACAGGTATAAGGGACTATTTAAAATGTGTTTCCCAAGTTTAGGCAAGCTGCTTCATTTGCTTTTAACATTTTAATAATAAAAAAGTAATGTATTCTTTGAGCTTTCTAGTTAAGATGATGTTTCAATTTATGGCCCTTGACATAATCCAAAGATAGAATTGTACACTGAGAGAATCATACTCTACAGTTTAATACGGTTTTTACAAGAATATAAATGGCTGTTTTAAATTTATAATGTGTAACATAGCATAATATATCATTTCATAAGACACTAAGAAAAACTCGGAAGCCATTCTCAGTAAAACTAAACCTGTCCCTAAAACTGGAGCAAAGCGTGAGGATGACGAGCCAACAGAAACGTGTAGAACATGATAAAAGACATCTATCTTAAACCAACCGCTGGTAGACAAGGATGCAACTTATCATCATTTGTTAATTAATGTTCTCAAAGGTCCTATCATCATAAAAAGCCATTTAATTAAAATGACAGATATGCTCATTAGAATCACAAAGATAAAAATTCCATCACTTTAAAAGGAGATGAACATATGTACAAAAATAAAAAGATAACCAACTAAAAATCTGGAACAATTCAAAGAGATTATACAAGTACTTTAATCAATGGCTTCCCTGATATAGAAACTAGTTGAAGTAAATATTGCCTTTCCTAAGAGAGGAGATATTGGAATTGTAGTAGATTTAGTGTCTACATATACTTCTAGATGTAAAAAGCAAGAACTGTAAGAGTGCTACTCTTTCAGTCACAACAAATGCCAATTAAAGGCCTGGAATGACCAGGGTTATGTCAGTGCTAGAATATTGGCTTAGCATCCACAGGCCCTTCCCAAATCCCAGACTCAGCCCTCAAGAAAACAATGTAGTACAGTTATTTCTCAAATGGAGAAAATGATTTACACTTCCTTTGAAAGGAGAGAGCAGTAGGATAATCAGATGTTATAAAACAATGCTAAACTCTCATATTTAAACATAAGAGATGGCAGGTGGATTCAGAAACATGGAATCTAATGAATAAAGACATATATCTTATCTTTAAGCCCACCAGGAAATGGGTCATACAATAAACAATACTGCCAAGGAGCCTATGCAGGAAAGAGGGAGAATTAATGCTGCTCCTTCATCTTATCTCAAGCACCAAAATTAACTGCACATGAATCAAACGACAAAATAAAACCCAACAAAATATAAAAGTAAATACTAATAATTCAGGGCAGGCCATTTTTTGTATAAAAATAAAATTAGCACAATCTTTATTTATATGATAAAGTAAATGAAGTAGAAATTAATTTTCAAGTCCTGTCTTAAAAGCTACAGCAAAGCTATATATCAGATTGCTACAACTCTATTTAAAAAAATCTCTGGTTTATGGCTGAGACACATAAACTTGCCATAAAGGTAGACAAATGAGAATACCATGGGGGAAATATTCACCTTCACTAATATTCAAAGAAATGCAAATAAAACAGTGAAGTAATATGTTTTCACTCATCATACTTGCAAATGTAAAATTAAATAATAGTGTGCTTCAGAGACCAGCAAGGCATGAATTATACTGGGGAGGGAGTGTCAGCAAGTGTAAATTTCCAACAATGCAATTTGGAAATGTATGTTTAAGCCTAAAATAGTTCTCTCCAAAGAAAATGAGAAATGCCTACTAATAGTAATGTTTAAGACAGTAGTTCTCAGCCTCCTGCAGATGTGACCCTCATGTTATGGTGACCCCAACCATAAAATTATCTTCATTGCTGTTTCATAACTGTAACTTTGTTATTGTTATAAATTGTAATGTAAATATTTTTAGAGATAGGGGTTTGTCAGAGGGGAGACATGGATTGAAAACCACTAGCTTAAGAATTTTCTTTGTTAGAAAGATGGCTCAGTGGTTCAAGCTACTTGCAGCTCTTGAAGAGGACCAGCTTTTGGTTTCCAGCACCAACACTTGGCACTCACAAACACCTGTATATACAGCTCCAGGGAGCCCATGTCCTTTCCCTCTGCAAGATCCACACATAGGTGATATATACATGCATAGTCTCTTAGTCTCTTAGTCTCTTAGTCTCTTAGTCTCTCTCTCTCTCTCTCTCTCTCTCTCTCTGTATATACACATATACACACACACATACAAATGAATAAAATAAATATTTAAATAGATGTTTAATCTCAGTGATGCATGTGTGAAAATTTAGAAAGCACTTTAATGACTCACTTTAAGAAAAAGATAAATAAGTTACAGAATATCAGTGAAATAAAAAAGCTCAGATGTTAGCAGCACATAATACTCTGGCAGAGGACCCATATTGGAGTGCTCAAAACTGATTATAAATTCAATTCTATGTGACTTAACACCCTCTTGTGGTCCCCATGTGCACTGTATTCATATGCACAACCCCCAACACAGGTACACACACACACACACACACACACACATATATACATATATATATAAATTAAAAAGAAAAGATTTTAATCAATCAATAATATGCCGATTTTGTATTTAAAAAGATGAAATATATACACTGAAATGCCTAAAAAGAAATATAGCAAAAGTTAAAGAGTCTCTTTTCTGGTTGAATATAGATGATTGTAATTATTTCTTTTATATTTATTGGCATTTCAAAGCAACACTATGAGCATAAATTGCTTTTACAATCATTAAAAACAATAAACATTGTTTTTAGAATCATGTCCTATGTCAAAATTGTCACTAAATCTGCGTTAATGGCATCTAAATTAAGAACATTTTAATAGTAAAGTTTTAGTAACATAATATTGTATGCTCAGTGGGAATTCGGTATAATATGTTGGTAAGTTCCATTCATAGCAGGATGCTAAATATAGGCTGAGGGAGGAAGTGATCTTCTGGAAACTTCTGTGTAAATAATCATTACAAGATAAGATTTGTTCTAGTCTGAAACAGCCTAGAAGTGGGACTCGGTAAGTTGCCCACCATGCTCTTAACGTGTGCTTCCCTGCTTGTGTCAGCACAGTGCAGGTATCGTTTGGAAGCAGTTTCTGTTCTCTGCAGCGTTTTATCACCCTAATGATTTTGCAGGTGTTCTGCCATTGGGCTTCATTGGTAGATATGAAAACGAAAAGTATTCTAGTGCTTACAGTATCTATGTGTGTACATATGTTGTTTCCCGTGTGTTGTGTGTATATATGAGTGCACGTGCGTTTTCCCTATTAAATATTTCCTTTGAAGTACAGAGCTTAGAGAGAGCATGAGTTTGGTGGTTGTAACTTTTGAATGCATTAAGCAGCAGCTTTAATTTTGGGTTATGATTGACAGCCAGCAGAATACATACCATTTCTTTGTTCTCCCAAACACAGTGGAAGACGTGTAATTATCATTGGTTTTGTATGTGTATGCACATTGTACGTGTGTGTTATCAGTTCAGTTTAAGGCAAACATTTACAAAGCTCAGGTGCAGACAAGCTAAGGAATTTGGAATTCTTCAAGCTGTCTTCTAAGAAGCCATTCTAATGATAGACCAATGACACATGTAGTAAAGGAATGTGACAAGTGTCCCTCTCTTCATCCCTTGAGATGGAAGTTGAGGACAGATGGCAGAGATCATTGGTGACTCCAAAGTTTCAGATGTGGTATCATACCTGTTTGTCAGGAACAAAACCATCAGCAGATCAAGGGTGATAGATAGTCTAGATCAAATGAAGAAGATACCTAGAAGTAAGGTTGTTTGATGGCAGAATAAGTGAAGTTTTATTTTCCTATAGTTTTGTTTTTCTTGAATTCTTTGGAGGAGCATCCTTCCTTTTGTTGTTTGTTTCCCCAATATTACACGTGGGAACAATGGCCATTCCAAAGACTGGATAGGCAAAAGGAAGTACCCCAAATGATGACTTCAGTAGCTGGGGTGTCGTAATAGAGTCCTGTCTGCTTGTCACATGTTGCTTCTGCAATCTGGAACTTTTGATAACCTCAGTACACACACACACACACACACACACACAAATATATGTACATATTTTGCCTCAAACTTGCTACGTATTGAGGATAACCTTAAACTTCTGATCCTCTTGCTTCTACCTTCCAAGAACAAGGATGTCAGGTGTGTGCCACCATGTTCAGTGATGGAGTTGGAGCCCAGAGCTTTGTGCACACTTAGCAAACCCAGTACCGCCTGAGCTAAATCTCTAGTCCGTGACCATCTGAATATAAAAGGCAAATCATGCTTTGTTGGTATGTCAATTTTTATTAATGTGAATTTTTGAGGTTGTTTGGCTATTGTTGGTGATAATTATTTTCAGTCTCTTGAGACACCATCTTACTACGTAGTTATGCCCAGGCAGGTTTCAAATCCTCCATCCTCCTTGAAAATCACTTTTCAACCCCATGGTTGTTTGGTGTTAAAACAGTGCTGACTGCCTGCTCACATTCCATTTCCATCCCATACATGTATGCATTTGTTTCCTGAAACATGGCTCTGCCACACCTCTCTTCATTGCACCTCTTCAACTAATTTGCTCATTTATACTATTGTGCAATATGTGCTGGGCATCTACTGTGTATCAGTCACCTCTGCAAGCACTGGAATTGTGTAAGTTATCAGTGGCTCTGCTCTCAAGAAGCATACATTGACTGTGGTATATTCAAGAGAATGAGTTGACTAATCTATTGCTACAGTAAGCTGCACATAGAAACTTCCACACTGGGGTGACCTGTAGCAGGAGACACCTGTTCTTCCACCTGCAAGCTTGAGGATCTAGGGTAGTGTGGCACATCTTGGCTGGATGGTTCTCCCTTGGGCCATAAGTCAGCTGTGCTTGGCTCCTGTTGTAGAGTAGGCCCAGATCTCCTTGTGTGTGTTCTGGGGCTCACATGGAAAAGGCAGCAGGTTCCCTGGTATGGGTTTTTATCATGATGGGCCACAACCCCTAACAGACCCTGTCCATACATTTGACCTAGTGTCTACTTATATTTTAATACATGAAGCAGATCCCATTGTCAAGCTCACTCCTGTAGAGTGGATGCATGTAGCCTACCCACTCTAGTGCACTCTAAGGTCACATGTTAGGGGCAGACTATGAAAAATCACCAAAATAATCCAATCTTCCACACAAATTATGACACTGAAGCATGAAACCAGTGCAAGAATAGTCTATTCAATGTGTAGAGGAAGTGCGGTGAGATGTTTCAGAAAAGGCGTATCTACATCAGCATGTAGGCAACCAAAGATGGAGAGTGGATGAAGTCAATAGGTAAGTGATAGATGTAAGGATGGATGGGTGGATGGATGGATAGATAATAGAAAGAGATGGATGGATGGATAGATAGATAGATAGATAGATAGATAGATAGATAGATAGATGACAGAGAAATGCACACAACACATAGATGTTACATGATATGACAGAGATAAGTAGGTTTGGAAGAAGACATGGTTCAGTCTATAGAAATACCCCATACTTACTGAAAAAAAATAAAAAGAAAGAGAGAGATAGACACAGAGAGAGAGAGAGAGAGAGAGAGAGAAAGAGAGAGAGAGAACCTAAAACTTACCCCATTTCCTTAAAACCTCCTAAGAATCACACCAAAGAAGTCTGATTTCTATAATAATCCCCTTCCAATGTCCTTGAAGTTGGAACCTTCTATAGCTCAGAGTGTGATTGTGTGTAGAGAGAACTTCTAAGGAATAATTAAGCTTACTGAAATAATAAATGTGGGGCTTCCACCCAAAGGGTCTACTGGCCTTGTAAGCAGAGGAAAGGTAGCAGCCCAGATGACTAGTACAGGCATCTAGGTAGTTTTTATAGCTAGAGAACAGTATATACTAGGGGTTGTCATTAATAGTGACTGGGAGACCAGAATGTTTTACTATATCCATGCTAGCTGGCCTCTCTTTTATCTCATCATGATCACAGTCTGAATATTTTTTTCTCTCTTCAAGAGTTATTTTGTTCCTTTGAGGCTAGTATGCTGTATTTCTAAGCTACCAGTTGCCCAATCTGCTTTTCACTCCCTTGTCTTATTTAGAGAATGTTGTCATTTGCTGACCCAGAAGTTCCATAGCACGTCTATCCTTAGTATAGCAAATACAGATTCCCTTTTCCAGGGTACAAGATCCATATTGTGGCCTTGGTCTTGCAAGGATGTGTTTCTCAGCCTCTGGCTGCCCATGCTGATTATCTTGGGCTTGTTTCCATGGCCTCTTCTACATTCAAACTTGTCACCTCTGAGTGGGATCCTCCCTACCCCACCCATGGCCCAATCAAACGAAAGCATTCCTTACAAGATTATCCCAAGGTCTATGCTTGTTTAGCCAACATTTCCCTTCTCCAATTTATGTGCTTATTTATTGTTTCCTGGTAAATTTTAACTTATTTTTAGTTGGTATAGAAAATGATGTGCCTGCCTAATGACATTTCCACCATCTATACACCATTGTATTTTGCTCATCTTCACACACACCCCATATACATGTCTCTTCATTTTTCCTTCCTAACTCCTACTGGTCCCTTTCCTTACAAAAACACCTGCTTTATATGTCATAATATACAAGTATTAGTGTTTCAATCTATATGAAAGAGAACATGTGGTGTTTATTTTTGTCTATCGTACTCTCTTGTTTCTTCCTCACTTTTCAACCTTTCTCCCCATATGTACTCCCCTTTCTACACTGATATCATTATATATGCATATAAATATATTTAAATCAAGATTGTGAATATGAGAGTAGAACTGTGCTATTTGTCTTTCTGGCTCTAGCTTGTTTTACTTAACATGATGAGTTCCATCTGCTTTCTCACACATGGCATCATTTCCTCCTGCCCAGGGAGTGGAGCTCCTCTGTGTGTGTGTGCACTACATTTTCCTTGTACATTCATCTGCTTGCACTGACTCTTGCCATATGTTGAGCCTTGGGACTCTTATGGATCACAAAACTTCACAGTATAAGGTGCCATACTATTAAATCCACCTGAAATTTGTCTTCTTCCAACTTGATTATTAATTCCTCCAAGACAGAGGCTGTGTCTAGCCTTGCTTCCGAATACCTCATAACGCAATTCAGTTTTAGAAAGCCAGTATCGTTGAGCTTCAGAAAAAGAGTTGCTTAGTCACCACAACTTTTGGCTTAAAAAAAAAAAACAGATTGTATTGTAGAATCTTTGTATATCATTTGCCATTGAGGTGTTGTTATCTATCTATCTATCTATCTATCTATCTATCTATCTATCTATCTATCTATCTATCCACACACACACATCTGGCATATAGATGCATAAAGAGCATAATATAGCAGATGCAAACACCTGATGGATGAGTTGACTCTCTAGGTGATGACTCTGTGTATCAGTGAATTTTATTGGGTTGGACTATATGAAAGGCAGGAAGTTTGAAGTTCTGTTGACTTTTTAGCTGGAGACTGTTATGACCATAGTTTGATGCTCAATAACTCTGGTTCAAGAGCATAGGATGATCAGAGCCCAAGAAACTAGCAAGTAATTGGGAGGTACCTTAGATTTATGGTGACTTGAACTAGGAGAGTAAAGATGGTGGGAATTGGGCATGTTCTGGAGAAAGTATTGTTCAAAAGGCCTCATTGTCTCCGGCAGTTTTTTACTTGTATACATTCAAGATCATTTCTATTTATAGCCAACAAATCATTTTTTTGGTTAAAGAATCAAAAATAGACACAAGGGTCTAGCTTGGTTTGGTTTGGTGTTTTGAAATTTTGGTGATGAAATCTGGGGCCTTACAGATGCTGAGAAGGTCCTTTATCCCTGAGCTACTTCCCTAGTCACCAAGCTGTTTTTGATCTGGGTGCTGATGACTGTGGCTGCTCAGCCCATCAATATTTGGTGAGCTGTACACTTAGAAGCACTTTTCTTTATTGATACAATACTTTAAACTTTATGAGGGACATAGAAAGCTTTATCTGTTTATAGTGTATCATTCCTTTGACTTTTGAAATCTTTATGAAAAGAAATTTACAGAAACCTTCAAGAACTTCTTTGGCTGTTGATGTTTGGGGGGATATGGAAATATGCCTATGTCTTAGTTATACATAATGTTCTCCTCTCCTGAAGGTGGGATTCAGCCTCCTCCCTCAGACCCTGCAGGTTGGCTATATTTAGTCATGTACTGGATGAGATGGTGGAGAAGAGTTCAGCGCATTCCTGCTTATCTCAGTGACCAGAACACGTAGCTGAGTGTTTACTTAGAGTCTAGTGAAGCTAGACTTTTCTTTTGACCCATTGGGTGTGCCCCTGTTCACTGCTGCTTCTCCTTTCTCAGCAAGTTTGTGGACACAGAAGTAGCCTGCTCCCAGGTCAAAGTAGGCTCACGTCTAGTTATCTCTTCAGTTATCTGTTGGCTTTTGAAATTCTACTGCCTTAAATGTGCACTGCCTTGTTTTCTAGCATGCAAATACATAATTTCTATCCACTTAGGGCAAGCTAACACATAACTTTTTATGAATATATTTTCTTTCTCCAACTAGGTCTAAGAATCTTTGCAATGTGTTCAGCTCTTTTACACTGAAACATCCTTCTTTCCCTTGTCCTCAGTTGTTGATTCACTTGGGATTCTGGTCTTAACCCAGCTCTTCACATTTCACTCTCACTTCTCCCGACTGATCTCACCCAAAGCCCTGTGGCCAACCACCTCCTCAATTCGGATCTGCCTGTGGACATACTGAACTCACTAATATGTTCCCAATGAATCAAAGTAGCTTCTTCATTCACCCTGGTTTTCAGTGTGTGTGTGTGTGTGTGTGTGTGTATGTATGTGTGATGTATGTGTCTGTGTGTGTGTCTGTGTGTTGTCATCCTTTTTCAGTCAGCAATATTGTCATTTGCCAAGTGGTCCATGTGGGAGACATCAGAATTATTGTCAACTCTGTTGTGTTCTTCCCACCTATTCATCTGTCCAAATCATGGCTCTGCCACTAAAGATTGTATGAACATTCTCTCTGTAGTAAGTAGAAATAGAACAGTGATAATAACTAGGCTTCACTCCCACCTCTGCTGTTTATTAGACTTGTTAACTTGGGTTTTTTCCTAATCTACAAAGCAAGAGGTCCTTCAATAGGTGTAGTGTGATACTTTGTATTTACTGAATTTAGTGATTTGATCTTCAGTGGAACATCTTGCACAGGCCAGCAAAGAAACAGTGGCCAATTCATAAAGAATCTCTTCAAAGGCTTGCCCATTCTTATCTGCAACAGTGACTCCCCTCTGCTCCTTCCGCATCCAGCTCTTGGTTCAGACTCCACACTAGAAACAGAGTTCTCTTTATAGAGCCCAGAACTTTCTGTGCCTTCTTACTGCCAAACTTCCCAGTATGAAATGCAGTATCCCTCCTCACTCGGCTTCTAACTTCTCTCTGCCCCATCTGCGTTACTTCTGTGCCTCTTCTTAACTGGTCTGGAATGTTCTTTTGAAGTACGACTTAACCATGTTCTTAGGATGTTTACTACATCTACCCTAACTATACTAATAGGTGTAATGATAATAAAAGAACTCAAAACATTACATGTCTGTCACGATGATGCAAAGCAGCATCAAACGTAAAGCATTTTTAACTGCAAGTCACGAGGAACTGATTTCAGGAAATGGATGTGAAATAGAACAGTGTGTCCTATTGGCAAAAGCAGGAAGAACAGGTAAGAATGCAAGCTGCTGTAGAACCTGGGGAAGTGAGAAGGAGCTGGCATACAAGATGTACTGAGAGAAAGGAACTGAGGTTAACACTTGGTGCTGGGTCACAACTAGAGAGCTGGTTGCATACAACAGGCCCACACTTGGAACTGAGAAAGAGAGCAAACAATAAACCAGTTTATCTTCCAATTCTTCTTCCTTGTCTATAGGATTCTGGCTTTTTTTGACAAGATCTTACCCAAACTACCCTCCACACCCATGCTCTCGATCCTGAAAGTCTCATTAAATCTGGCCAGCCTGCACTTTATCAAGTCCCAAACACTCACATTTCTAGAAAGCATGAAAGAAACACACAGTTTCACCTCTTTATGGTTGTTTTAAAGTTACAGAGCTTTGGGTTGGAGAAAATGGCTCAAGAAGTAAAGATACCTGCAGACCTGAGTCAGATCTCTGAGCCCCAAATAGTGGAAAAAATAGAACTAACTCTCACAGGATTCCTCTGGTTTCCACTTACATGCTGTGGTAGTCACATGCTCATACCTATAAGCACAGATAGATAAAATAAATTAAATGTAATAAAAATTACAGTTCAAGCAAATATAAAAAAGACAAGCTTACCATTTGAGCTCTAGGTACATGAAAGTCCTTTAAAGTTAGGACCAGGATCTCTCATCCTCCAATCTTCTGGACCCATCAGGTTTTTGCCTCATGACTCAGTGGCTACTTTCTATAGGGCTTGATAAGACTTTTAGAAATATAAAATAACAGCCAGCCAGTGAGAGTAGACAATGTATCAGAAGGATGCTATGCAGAAAACCATGGCCACTGAACATGAATTTATAGTGTTCATCCAATATGCTCCACCATATACTATAGTGGCAATCAAATGAGTGTCTTCCTGATTCCAAGCAACTTAAGTTCAGATAGAAGGAACAAATAGGAAATAACTTAATTTCAGAAGCTGCCACAGACAGAAAAAGCAACTCTCCCATCAACTCCCCAGACCATCCTGGTTTCCTTTTCTTTTTTTTTTTTTTCCCCCACATGAATTGCCATCTTGGTCTCAGTCTTCTGAAAGGAAGTTCTGGTCAATGATGCTCTTTCTTCATGCTGGGCAGTCTGCTTCTCGGAATTTGCTAGAATGGAGACCACTAAGAGGGAGGGCTTCCCCATATGCAGTGAAATCTGTCTGCCCTTTTTGGTGCATAGATCGTGATTGTTTTGTGTAGTGCCTCTGAAACTGGCTGTTAGAACAAGCAGAAGTGTGGTGGTTTATGCATATATCTCTTTCTTAGAAATAGCAAACATAGCCCAGGCAAGAATGGTTAGTGGATAAGAGAATAGTAGCTAAGCCTGGTGACCTAAGTATGATCTCTAGGACCCACATTGCAGAAGGGGAGAGCCAACATTACCCTCTGACTTCCATAAGTACACTGAGTGTACATATATGAGTACTGTGCACACACATAAATAAATTGGTGGGAAGCAAATAGCAAGAATCTACTTGACACATTATCCATGCAAATGCAACCACAACTAGCTCAAATATATTTTCCCTGGGATCTGCCTGAGGCTAACCCCTGGCAAATCCTTTAGCCCCAAATGGCTGTTCAATTGTGAAAGTGTTGTCTGCTAAGTGTCAAGAGGTCACAACCAGTTATTTTATCAACTAGGCTGCTTATGGTTGTTGATTTGAATGCGAAATCTCCATCCTGTCCCCAGTGGACACAGGTTTGAAGTCTGCATTCATTTACTGCAAGCCATCATTATTAGCTTATAACGCCTCCTCTTAGATTTACCTAGAACCTCTTTTCAAGAGACTTCTAAAAGTCCCAAGTACTTCACAGTTTATTATGTACATGTACTTATTGATAAATATAACACTTTCATCTTAGGGGCATTGCAATTATTCTTGCTAATTATTCATCCACCTGCCCCATTCAAAACAATAAGCATCTTCACTGTGAAATGAATGGCTGTGTAAGGAATAGACATTTGGAATTTAAGCCACTTCTTTTTACTGGGTTGACAGCCACCTGCTTGGCTTGGAGGTAATTAGTGAGTGCTCACGTAAATGGAATTCTCACACATGGTCCATAGAATACCAGCAACATTTGCTTTTCCGAACGACTTTGGATTTTACTTTGGATCGGTTGTCATCCTTGTGCTTTGGAGAGTGACTGCTCCTACCTGTGTCCTATGGTTTTTGAACATATAACACACCCACCCCCACTTCTGCACAAGCCAGTGGAGAGTAGTGTAATCTGAATGACCAGGCTTGTAGCACACTCAGTTAGTTCTACCCAGGGCTCACCTCCGAGCTGATTTCTCTGCTTGGCCCCCCATGACCTCTCAGTTGGCTGACCAGCAAGCTGTCAGGATTCTTCCATATCTACCTCTCAATGTTCACACGTGCGTGTTCATAGGTCTATATTAAGTGTCTACCTTGCATCCTCTTTACATTATTTTTTGAGCTGTCTCATAAAGCAATCACTGATGATGAGCTCTGCAGGTGGTTAGTGGCTAGCCAGTGAGCTACAGGGATCTGTGTGTCTCTGCTGCCACACACTCTCAGTGCTGGTGTTACAGGCATGCACCAGTGGACCTGGCTTGTATGTGGTTACTAAAGATTTGATGCTTGAATAGAAGGTACTTTACCAATAAAGCCAACTCCCAAGCTTAACAATCCTTGTGTTAGATTAATTGTTTAATAAGCATATAACATAAATGATTTATTTATGACCTATCCATCCACATATATCATCATAGTTGATCCCAATTACATATGTATAGAGTGCTCCCCTCATTTTTCCCTCACATTATTCCTTTTCTACTATTACATATGTGTGTGTTATATACACTTGCATATATTTTGAATCCAGATTCAGCAGATGAGAGAAAACATAGAATATTTGTCTAAGTGTGGCTTATTTCACTTAACAGGGTGATCTCTAGTTTCGTCCATTTTCTTGCAAATAACATCATTTTGTGTTCCTTTACACCTAAATAAAACTCCATTGTGTGCGTATACTACACTTTCTTTATGAATCCATCTGTTGATGGACATCTAGCCTAGTTCTTGTCTTGACTATTGTGAAAAGTACCACAATGGACTCATATGTACAAGTATATCTGTAGTACACAGGCTTAGATTCCTTCAGGTGTATACCAGGAATCACCAATTGTTAACCCTTGAAACTGACAACCAAATAAATTTACTATTCTTGGTACTCTTGCATTTCAACACTGTCCTTTGTGGATGTGCACCCAGGAGGTAGGAGAGGGTTTTGTAGTGTGCCACCTTTCATCACAGGAGGATTTAATTCTGCAGAGACCCTCCATTCTTAGCACTCTTTATATTTATTATGCATTCCTCTTGAAATGGTGCCTTTTTTATTACTTCTGCAATGTAAATGTCAAAATGCAAAGACAAGGCACAGAAGGTGGAAAACAGTTGGAGTCATTAATACGGCATGTGAAAATTTAGCTTCTGATTCTGGAAATTGTGACAGAAATAAACTCACATATAATTTACCTTTCAAAAAAAACCCTTTAGGAAGTTCAAATCAAGAAAGATGAAGAAGCTGGCTGATTCTCACTCTCACCAATAATCCCACGTCACAGCACTTTCCTACTGTGCCCTATGCCAAATTTGCATCCTTAGTTAAAGGTTTAATTTATGAAGTGAAAACTGTCTCTTTGAATATAGAGGGCACTGAGACAATTTATATTTTTGTTGTTGCTCCCTGCTAATTGCTGCTATAATTCTTTCAAACAAATTTCCCCTACAAACCTAATTTAATAATCAAGACTATTAAAATTAACTATTGTTGATGGCCCAAATAATAATTTGCCCTCAAGAGTACTTAGTCTGTGTGGCTTTAATCTTCAACTGTAATAAAGTTTGAAATGAATTGATGTAAAACTGGTATCAGAGGAGGAAACTTTTAAGCAAGTTTTCATTAACTTGGCATCCTTCCTCTCTGGCTGCTACTCTCACATGAAGACAGAGTATCAGATGCATCACACTGACTGCTCCTTAAAGGCCACGCCCTTCCTCGTGTGTATAATGGCCATGATCCGTGTCAAGGGTGCAGTAGACAGAGTTCCCAAGCTTGGTCATTACTGCAGCTCTGTAGGCAAGTCACTTGAACTTTTTAGGTGAGAGTGTGACATTATGCCACCTCTGTCAATGTTGTGGGATGGATAAATACAAAGAGACTTTGATATGTAGAGCACAATAATGTGGAAGGAACACTTATGCGTTGTCGTCTGTGCCAACTCATGCCTAAAGTGGGAGCATTTTCTCATATTTGTGAAGGAAACTGCGTATCTTGGAAATAATACAGTCCCTTTCCCCTCCTCGTTTCAGTGGTTAGAAGGGTATTCGTTTCCTAACAAATATTCATTGGATCAATATTCAATAAGAGGACTCAAACAGAGAGAAAGTTGGTCTATTGGATGTGTAAGGAAGAACAGAGGTTAATTCAGTGTACACTTGAAGTCATATACTTCCTATACCATATGCAAATAGTACAAGTAGCAAACATGTTCTATTCACTCATTCTATAATCCCACATTCAGCCCATGCAGCTGGAGGGCATAAGGTCCTCGGTCATCATAGTAGAATTGGGATAAGTAATAAGCTCTTACATCAGTAGCGTCCTTATTATTTAGGCCTCAAGACTAAAAAGTAAGTGGACAGATATAAACGATTTAGTGGTTTGGTTCAATTCTGGCCACTACTTACTATGGATCCATAATTCATTGAAACGTCGGGAGAGCTGCATGGATATCACGGCAGCAGCCTGAGCCTTACAGTTCTACTTTTCCCTGTCAGACCAACTCACGGCAGACATCCATGTGACCATTCCACTTTTTATTAATATTTGCACTGACCAAACACACCCAGTTTCACAGGCTCTTCACGTGCTTTAAAATAAATTAGCAGTTGGTGGCTCCATTTAACTACAGGGCAAAGAGAGCTACAGGGAGGTCAAGATCCTTCTGCTCTGACACTCGCACAAGCCACCAGGGGAAGAGGGTCACACTCTGTTTCCTCAAGGTCTCTCCAGCCCCAAGTTCATTTACATGAACTTTTCCCACTTCAAAGGAGCATGTTGCATTTCATATGATAGCATTCCCCTGGCAAGGTCATTCTTTTTCATATGTTCACTTGGTGATTTTCATAGAGTGTAATGAAGCAGACATGGGATGATGGAGTTGTCCTTAAGATGAGGCTCTTGTTTCAGGACTTGATCTTTGTCAAGTGGTTCACCATGTCTTAGTGATGTGTAGAAATGAGAATGGCGGTTGCCTATCCTTTCTTTGTTTCCATAGTCAGGATTATTGTGTAGCAGAGACTGAGAAACTCTTACCTCTACACTCTCCCCAGATTGCCACTTCCCTGCTGTGGATAAGACCGAGTTCAAAAGTCAGAGATCTTACAAGATATTGGGTATATTATTTAAGTTCCTCAAATATGGGGGAGAGCAAAAAAAAAAAAAAAACCCACCATCATTTTCTTCACTCTTATTCCCAGTTATATTTCAAGTCCAGAATTTTACTAGGAAAGATACACTTTGTGCCAATATAGGATGGGGTGAGCATTCAGGATTCACACCAGTATTTGTTGACGCAGGTCTGTTTTGAAATGTTCTAGGTTATTCCATAGGAACTGGGGATTTTCTCAACTTACAAGGTCAGTATGCGTCCCCTGGAGTGATGTCTCAAGTTGCCCTTTTGGATGACTATGTGTTCAGTCCATAGTGTTCTCTCTCTCTCTCTCTCTCTCTCTCTCTCTGTATGTGTGTGTGTGTGTGTGTGTGTGCGCGTGTGTGCTTAACTTACTGTTTGACTTCCTAGTTATGTATGGAATGATTCCTACTCCAATAAACAGAAAGAGGAATGAGTATTTCTCTGGTTCACTTTATGTTCAAAGGCTCAAGAATATAGTGAAGCAGAGTAGCAAATTTTCTTGTTTGGGGGGAAAAAAGCCACTCATTAGCCTTTCAGGAATGAAGCCCCTGTATCTGTCAATTAGGTATTCAGTGTGACCAAACAATCTTTGTGTTGCCTGCTGGCTTTGATGCCTGGATTCTGGTGAATGAAGCTCTTAATTTATAAGAACTCTGGCGTACACAGAGTTAAAACACTTCCCAGTCTCTTAGCCTCTGTTCTCTGCATCTATGGTCCAGGGTGGGGCTGAGGGTCTTGACCTTGTCACTCTTTCTAAGGACAAGAGGAGAGGAACAGATGAATCCAACTGTGAATGCAGTGTCCCAGAAAAGAGAGGCAAAAATCCTTTTGAGTACACTGACCTGTTCAAATCTCAGTCCTCTGGGATTCTTTGCTGATAGTTGATAGTGAACCGTGCTATAAGATTGGTTTTGCTTATATACGTGTGTGTGTGTGTGTGTGTGTGTGTGTGTGTGTGTGTGTGTGTGTGTGTGAAATCATATGTCACTGAGTTGCTTAAAATCTTCCCAGTTTTTAAGATGGTAATTAGGAGATCCAATGCCAGGCTTGAGTGCATGCAAACAAGCTCTCTCTAGAAGACAGAGCATACCAGTGCAAAAACATGCCTAGATAACATAACTTGTCGGAGAGGATTATTTCTTCCAGTGAGTCTGCAGGAGCCCTTTTCTGTACTATTCAGCATTTGAGAGGAGAAGAGAGAGAGGGAGAGAGAGGGAGAGAGAGAGAGAGAGAGAGAGAGAGAGAGAGAGAAAGAGAGAGAGAGAGGAGAGGGGGCGCATTAGTGAATAGCGACTGTGGCATTGATGTTTGAGCGCACTTCTGAACTGGCTTTTGTTGAGACTATCAGTGTAGAAAGCATGCGCTGTCCCAAATCCGCTGTTACTATGAGAAATGAGGAGCCGCTTTTAAGGTATGTTCTTGGGTCCTTTGTTTTTAACGTAGGCTTTTCTAGTTCTGAGAGCTGGTGGAGACGCCAGTCTTGCCCTGGATCAAGCAGCTTCCTTATCTTAGAAGAGGAAAAGAGAGAGAGAAAAAGAATCTAAACAGAGAGAGGGAAATGAAATTGAGACCAAGAGATTGGGAGGGAGAGAGAGAGCCAGGAAGAGAAAGGAGAAGGACTGTTGTGAGGGAGTTGTATGTGTACTAGTTGTCTTTTGAAAGCAGACCATGCATTTGCTCCCCGCTACCTATGAGCAGCCAGTGGATGTTTTAAGGGTTCCGACTCTGGCTGTTAGTTCGGCTTTTCCTTTGCAATGTCTAAGCCTCTTTCATTATTATGCGCTCTGCATGGAATAATCACCGAAAAAGGAGCTGAGGAGACTCCATATTAGACTTGCGTTCCAAATACCACTCTAATCTGGACTTAGCCACCTAAATAGTCCTCTCGTGTTATCAGGTTTGGATCACTTTATCCTGCTTGCCAAAATGTGTACCTGTTTGGAGACCTCTGTTCATGCATGGCGTCCTGGGTCCTCTTGTGCGGGGAAAGCAGATACCTGCTTCCTGCATGGGTGATGGGGTTCTATCATAGACCGAGAAGGAGGCACAGCTGACCTTTTGGGAAGCGGAGAGAGAATTATGATAGAATTGGCATCCTGCTTTTAAAAATGCAGTCTTTTGTTTATTTGCTAGCAGACATTGTAGCACTGAATACATCTTTGGGTCTGACAATGGGACCGGTGGAACAATGGAGCTGTCAAACTCGCTTAATGCATGTCTGGGGCTGGTTTTTCTGTTTGTTTGTTTTTTGTTTTTTTTTTTTTCCCCCCAGCACCCCTTTTATCTCCTATAATCTTGTTGTGTGGACTATCAGAGGGAAGCTTTGGGTCTGCTTATTTGTGGTTTTATGCTTTTAAAAATTTATTATCTGCCGTTCTCGGAGCTTTTTGCATTTTGCAGTTATGTTGGCTGGATTAAGTTAGAGATTTATGGCTTGCCTCCCTGTTAACTACAGAAAGAAAACTTATTGATTGAGGATGCTTGTAATACTATTATCATTGTGGCAAATGCCTTGTTGATCAGACCTGCTTCTACTGTATTTACTGCAGAGGGTTTTTAAATACTCCCTTTTTTTTGGACCCAGGGAATGTAGCATAAAAGAGAAGTTAAGAAGGACATACCTAAGGCTCAAGTAATCAGTATTCCTAGTTTTTAGCTTCCCCTTTGGCATCCACAGATAAGCAGTTTAGAAATCCAAGAATAAGAAGTTTTGCCTTTCCAATTTTGGTTACCAACTATTGTTCTATTACTTTGTTAAGTGAAAGGTTTCGATGGAATATATTGATTTTTGATTTGATGTTTATATTCTTACACACTGCATTTCTATGCAAGGCAAGTATTTCACGTGTATTCAGATGCCCTTCATTTATAAGGTAAACATTGGATTCTAAGGGATACTGTAGGAGAGAATATGGAAAAAATCTGGTTCAAACTTCTCAAACGCTGAAACCATTTTTATTCCACACTAGATGTAAAAGAACTGAAATTAAAATAATAATCAATAGATTTACATGAAAATCCTCTTTTTAAGGTTGATGTCTATAAGGAATATATATTTAGAATGTTTTAGTGTTTTTGCTTAATGAACCATTTGTGCCAGATCAATATTATGAGATATGTATTAGTATGTTCATAAACTAAAACCGAGAGCCCAGTATGAGAAACAAAGGGGGAGTTGTTTCAATGAATAAAATAAAAGATAAAATTGGTTTCAAATATTTCCTGATAGAGTTTGGTACAAATTGGGGATGCTCCTCATCAATAAGGACGGAGATACATGTATTATTTATAAAACACAAGTATGAAGTACTAATTATTCCTTAGATTCAGAGACAAATTTTAATTTTTTTCAACTTAAGTTGAAATATTATTAAATACTTATTGTATAATTATTTACCTAAATGTTATCGGCTACCAGAATTGCCTTTGCAAGTTGAGATTTCCTACCGGTAATATTTCCAGGACTTAGATACACCCAAAGCATATGTGTGTGGTGTAATAATATTCTTTAAGTTATCCATTGTGAATAGAGTGGGTTTTAAAGGCATGCTTGTTATGTTCTCTCGGTTCCAATGGGATCTGAACTGCTCCTTGCTTTGGGTATACCAATAATTGCTTTCAGGATGAGCTCATAAAAGGTAATGGGTAAGGCTTCATATCCGAGGCTAACCAACTGTTACCAACACACCCCAGTTCTGCTTTCACGGAAAAAAAAAAGATTTCATTCTAAAACACAGGCTGCAAATCAGTGTGTGTGTGTGTGTGTGTGTGTGTGTGTGTGTGGTCTAAGAGAAAAGCAGTCTTCCATGCTTGCTAGATGCTTGTCAGGAACTCATTTAAATAAAGAAGTCACTCGGAGACCATCGTGTTGAATTTTTTTTCTTAAATTGGTAATTATTTAACTGTGATATATTCACTTAAATTCCTGATTGCTCGTTGTTAGGCTGGACACAGGGGGGGTTCACTTGTCCACTCTTCTCTAGTGCTCTCATGCATGACCACTTTCCAGATTTGGGGGTCCCATACCTCTCTCCCACCCACCATTCAATTCCAGCAGCCAATATACAGAACAATGTGTTTTTCTCTATGCTCATAGAAAAAGTATATTGCTGGGAGTTGGCAAACGTGCCTGCTTTTATTTCTACAGGAGTAACAGGATAAGGTGCAACATACTATTCAAGCGGTATGCAATGGTTCTCCTGGACGCTGACCCACACAAGCCTAGAAACAAGATTTAATTCTAACCCGAGACCTGAAGAGAAGCCATAGGCAAATATTCAAACTGGTAAAATGGTCTCTTTCAGTAGAGAATAACAACTGCATCTCAAGCCCCTTTATGCAGGGGCCTCGGGA
This sequence comes from Mus minutoides, assembly GCA_902729485.2. Lineage (NCBI taxonomy): Eukaryota > Metazoa > Chordata > Mammalia > Rodentia > Muridae > Mus > Mus minutoides. Next base: position 1,702,590 of record LR753326.1, on the reverse strand, counting down.
ATATTTACATAAATGTGTTCAGCAGACCACAGACCAAGATCTATAACCCCCCACGTATTAAAAATTCTTTTCTTTGCAAGGATGGAACCTGACAAACATTTCTTTATTGGCTCTCTCTCTTTTTTTTTTTTTTTTTAATATGACTAGATAAAATTGCGAGATGTCCTTGGGGGGCTGGAAAGATGACAAAGAGCGTTTGACTAATATTCATATCTAGAACTTTATAGCAACTGTGAATTGTGCTTGAGTACCTGGGAAGTCATTCAAAGAGTGAATCAATACTAATTATTGTAATCAGGGGGGTTAATTAGGTGAAAATGTGGCTGATGGAAAGTTCATTGCTCGCAGCCCCCAGGTTGATCGGAGGAAAGAGAATTAGAGAAGGAAGCTGAGTCTGATAGCACCAGCTCTCCTAAAGAAAAACACAACTGGATTTTCTTTCATTATGTTAGTGGTGAAATTAGGAGGGCCAGCCTTATTGTTCTGCAGCTGTTTGAGTGATGGGTTTGCCTAGCAGCCCCTCTGCCCTGTGCCACTTCTCTATTCTTCTTAACACTGTACCAAGTTCAAGTCCTGTTAGTGACAGCCATGTCCTCTTGGATCATGTCTTCCAGCCTTCACCGAATTTCTTTATTTTGATAATTCCCGAGGGAGTCTGTGGCCAGGCAGAGATGCTACTTTCTCATTTCCTGAAACTACAGCTTGCCTCTTTAATTATTGGACTTGCTAGTTTTCTGAGATACAGTGGTGACTTCTTTTAGTCTGCAGAAAAGACAAGGCTGGGGTGGTATGAAATCAATTATAATTTTGTGGCCTTTTGCTCAGCTGACATTAGGAAGAGGCTGTTAGAAAAAAAAAAAAAAGGTTGTGTGAGGATAGATGGATGAGAAGCCTTAGGTTGTAGCCAGCTCAGAGCAGAAATAAAGTATCAAAGAGCCAGGGTGGGTTTGCAATACACCACACAAACAACAAAGGGGAACTCTGTGTGTGTGTGTGTGTGTGTGTGTGTGTGTGTGTGTGTGTGTGTGTGTATGTGTGTGTGTGTGTGCATGCATGCGTGCACGTGTGTTTATATGTGTATGTGCATGCAATGTGTGTTTATGTGTGTGCATGTGTGTGTCTCTTTGTGTGTGTGTGTGTGTGTGTGTGTGTGCATGTGTGTGTGTGTGTGTGCATGGTGCGTGTTGGGTTCCACTCAACTCAGAGTTGCCACTGGTGGACTCTGATGTGATACAAGGTCTACTTTATTCCCCAGTACACCTTCACACATCATAGAAAGTCATGATTACAAATGATCAATTATCACGTACGGGTATGCTTATCTTTCCCACAGTTTTCTTCTTGTGACCCACCTAGCACATTTCCTTGTATGCCAAAATTAAGTCAACAGGAAATGACATCTGCAGAGGGAGGATGGACCAGAGTGACATGTATCATGAGGACAGTTTGAGCTTCTACTACTCCAGCCCACTAAAGGTTGTTCTGCTCATCATCACACGGGGTCAGGATGAATCACTGGAGTTTATACAGCATCACTACTGGCATGCCTCCAAGGAACAACAACAACAAAAAAAAACCCTAAAAATCAGAATTTACTTGTGAAATTATTCCATTCCACGAAGTTTGTTGTGGTAGCACAGAGGACCCTGTAAACTGCTGGTAGACTTTTGAGACTCATGGCTTTTTTTTTTTTTAATCTGCATCTTGAGAAAGCTCACAGTTGCATCAGTAAGAATTCTGGATAGAAGTGACACTAGCTTCTCTCAGGGAAGTGAGTGGTCTCTATGTATTAACCTAACTACATTTTTCACCTTCCTGGAAAGCCATCCATCTTGGTCCTATAAGAGTCACAGGTCCTGCACTTTTCATCACTTCTTGTTCTTTGAATACCATTTCAGGCCCCCAGAATATCATCCTTTCTTCATAGACAGTATCCTATTTCTTCTCTCTGGGTTAGGCTTCAGGCTTTAGACATGTCACTGAAATTTTAATTCTAGAAGAATAAGGTTGTCTTTCTTCTCAACGGCCACTTTTGGTTTCCGACAAAGATTGGGGTGTGAGATGTTATGATAGAAAGCATACAGTTAAGACTTAGTCACAGTTACTCTTTGGTTGGCATTCTATTAAGTGCTTATATTCATATCGTCTAATGTAATTCTCACAAATATCAAAGTGGTCATGATAGTTGTTCCAGTTTTAAAGATGGAAAGCTAAAACTGAAATAATAAAGTCACATACCTACAGTCATAGAGATCATAGTGAAAAGGACTATAACTCAGAGCGCAGCTAAATTCCTTCCCTGGGCAGTGGCAAATACAACAATTTAATATTTGCTTCTCTCTTTTTTTTTTTCTGTTACTGTGAATTGAATCTAGCATTTTGAGCCACTGAACACTTATCTAACCATCTGGACACTCCACCACAACACTTTGAGACAGACTCACACTAAGCTGCCAAGGACGGCCTTGAATTCATTCTGTAGCCCAGGCCTGCTCCTCCCAACTCAGTCTCTAGAGTGGGATCCCAGGGTTATGCCACAGGGCGCAGTGAGATTTGCCATTTTAAAAAGTAATTGTTTTTATTTATGTCTTTGGTGTATCTAGGTATGTTCATGTGAGAGAGTTATGGGGATATGTAGTGTGATTTTGTATTGGATACCTGGGAGCTGGAGTTACAGATGGTTGTAAGCCCCACAAATAGGGTGCTGGGAACTGAACTCTGGTTCTCTTCAGGAGTAGTACACGATCTTAGCCACTGAGCCAGGTATTTGCCATCTTAAAACCTATGTTGCAGCATTCCCACAGAAGCCTTTGATTGGCAGTTGCTTCTTTCTATTGTCATTGGTCCATTCATCAGTGGACTGCCCACTCAAGGGCTCATCAAGTTGCTGGTCATAGCTCATGGTTTTAGCTGCTCTAGTCTTCCTGGATCACAGTTTGTTTGTTTGTTTGTTTTTTAACTTTACTTATTTTCCAGTGTTAATTTTTGGAAGGGTGTAGGACTTATGATCCAGAAGAAATAAAAACTGGTGATAACAGAGGAAGGATTAAGAGAACAAGGAAGGAAGGAAATTATTTGAAACATCACAACATCACAGCTTCTGCGTTCTCACTTGCTTGCCTTAGAGTTCATAAGGTCTTTGTTTTAGTGTTAGACAGGATCTCCACATACAACTCATGCTGGCCACAAACTCCACATCCTCCTGCCCCTACTTTCCATGTGCTGAGATTTATAGGAGTAGACCAACCACACTTGGCATTCAAGAAGTCTAAGAAAGAAGTATGCCATGCTCATTTCTCTTAGACTTTCAACTATACAACAGAAACTGATGTTGGAAAGAACAGTAGAGAAATTCAAAGCTCCATGGATTTAAAATGTTAATTTTAAAAATGTCATATTACAGTTATAACCAATCAAACAACAGTCAAATGTCTTCAATAAAAGACATTTCCTGGCTGTCAAATGGCTCCAAAATTCTTGGGGAGAAAAGAAAACTATATATGGAGAAGGATCAGTGGTCAAATGAACACTGACAGACACTGAACTTGGCTTTGAAGGATGTGCAAGGTGGAATTAAGGCAGTGGGTAAAGAAGATGTCTACCTTTGTTATTAAAACCAAGCAAAACAAACTCCCAAGCTTACCCACTCGCCATCCTTAGTTCCCAAGCTCTCATCTTTCCTCCTTCCTTGCCATATTCCTATAAAACAGGACAAACATGGGCTGTTACTCTTAAGAGAGCATTGAGAGACTTAGGGATTAGGTAACAGCTTTACACTCTACAATAGAGATAGAGAGAAGCTATATATTCACCCTGGATAGTTAGACAACGTCCATAAAATGGCAAAATTTCCATGAAGATCTATGAGGAAGAAAGGAAATTTCCTCTAATAGACTTAGTAGGATTTAGCATCAAAAGCAAATTTAAATAGGCATTTGGGATCTTCAAAAACCTCTCTTATAGATTAAAAGTAGTTTCAGATATGAGACATTATTATAGGGAGAATTTTTCCTGATCTCAATACCTTGATATATTTTCAACCTACGTGTCACTTTAATAGCTCAGTTATATAATTGCTATAGTAATAATTAGGTTAGCACATTATACACCTTATCTGAGGATCATGGCAAGCTTTGAATTGTGAGCCATTCTTCTCTACTAAGAAGTAATGACCACAGGTAAGAAGAAAGTCTAGTTGATTAATCACAATGTTAAATGACTTGTTCTGGTGTCAATCAATGCTTTGACAAAATGAAATTCAGAATCCAGCAGGTTTCGTTCTTAAATCTCATGATCCTTTTACTCAGTTCAAAATTATCATTTGCCCTAAAGGGTCTGACCTGTAAACTTGAAGTCAGATGTTTCCTGATCTTAAGAGCCCAATTCTCTTTGCTGGTAATCAGTTATCACTGGAAGCAAGCACTTTATTTTTACAGAAACCCAACCTTTTAGTCTCTTAATCCTCACTCTTCTTCCAGTCGTATTTGCTCAGGAAAAACAAACGAACAAAAACAGAAAATAGCTTTGGACAAATGAAGCCGATTGTCTTTTTCATTGAAAATTCCGATTCCGGATGAGATCCATCTCAGTCAACCCCAGGCCTAAAGCTTACCACATCCATTTGTTGATTTCTTTTTATTCCCCGCCCACCTGTTCCTGCTCTCTCGGGGACCTCATGCTATGCAGGCAACTGGGTCCTCCAGCTGTTGCTGCTCAGCTGCTGTAGTCTGTCAAGCAGCAACTTCTCCCTTTTAAAATCTGACAACTTGGGAGAGAGTCAGATAACTTTCCGTGGATTAGGGGAAACATTTGATGGGCTAGGTTGTTGATGAGTGGATTGCAAGGGAATTAGAAACGTCACTCTGATAAGTATACATTTTGTTCCTGGCGCCAGTCTGGCACCAAATAAGGGCGCTAGTATCATCTGACAAATCTCAGCAACTTCCAAAAGGGTTCTGGAACATTCCTTCCAATGGCTGCCCCCCCCCATCCCCTCCACTGTCTTCTGTGTGCAAATCTCCATGCTAGACAGGGAAGCCTTTTTGCTTCTTCCTACCCTTTCCCAAGACTTCTTTGAAATGTTCACATCCTATCTTCTTGCTTTGTGGTACACAATCTCTCATCCTACCCCTCCTTCCTTCTGGCAAACGAAAACCTGCCGCTCCCTATAGAGACAGCTGTTGCTACTTCAGAAACCAGCCTTGGTCAAGGCAAGTGACATTTGATTTCTGGTAGAAATAAGTAACCCTCGGCCAACTCCTCACTACACTTCGGTAGCCACCCACGCTGCCTCAGACACACAGCTGTAGAGGAGGGTGAGACTTTGGCTCCCATTTGAAAGAGAGAAAGAAAAAGTGGTGGGTGGGGCAGAGAACGTAAGAGAAGGCTGAGCAAGAAAAATTAAAGGCTTGCAGGAGTGGGGTAATGGAGAAAGGAGAAAAGGGAAAGGTCAGGTTAGTGGGGGAAAGGAGGCGATGGCTGGCCTCTGGGTCTGAAAGACCCAGAATATTAAGGTTCTCTGCCCTTGGAATGGAAGCTCCTGACAGCCCTGGAGGGGCATCTCATTTTCCAGTTCGAAGGTAGGTATACAAAGAGCAGCTTCCGTTGAAGAGCCTCTTCAGAAGGAAGACAAATTCACCATGCTGTATTTTGGCTCTATTTAAAAACAAATTGAGGGGGGGGACCCTAACAACAACATATGACTGCACAATGTCAGTAGAAGCTGTTCTCTAAGGAGATAGACCAGTTAAAAATGTAAAGTGAATGTTTAGTAACTACTTTATATTCCTGGGTTTTAAATTTTTCCTGTTAGTTATAGGAATGTGTTAAAGATGCACTCAGTATGGGGAGAACAGACGAGATAGTTTTAAATTTATGATTAGTGTTATATTTATTCTTAAATGATAACCCTTAGGCACTAAAGCTATATTTATAATGTATTGCTTGAGGACTTGTTTGAGGCTGTTTAAAATCTTTTTTTTTTTAAGCCATTGTTTATTTTTGAAAGTTGCTGGCAAAACTGGAATGAGCCAAGTATAAACACATGCCCACAAAGTCAGATACTCTCTCAGGTACTTAAAATTCATATAGATTTCAAGTTTATTGCCTGAAAATGATAGAAAATCCCATAATAGGGCCTACATTTCTTGCTCCAAATGGCTCTGAGCACACTGGGCTTGCTTTTGTTTATTTGTTGTTGTTGTTGTTGTTTTTAAAAACTGAAACAACTATGTTAACAAAATTTGAATCCAAAAGTGTGATAAGGAAAAGATATTTTGGCTTTTGGTTTGTGTTTAGTAGCCAACAGCGAGAAAAGTAAAGAAATACTTTTAAAAAATGGGATTTTGGAGTCCAGTGAACAACACAAACACATCTTTGTTAATTACTGATGGCCGGTGCTTTTAAAGGTACAATTATGTGGGAAGCCAAGAACGGGATTAATAAAATACAGAAATTTGTCTCAAGCCATATAAAGTTATCTGCAGACAAAAACAAAACTTCTTTTACTATGAACATTAATGGGCTGTCAGGTCTCCGTTTCAAATGCAAGTATCCATTTTGCAAAAACCAATAACAACAACAACAACAACAGCAGCAAGAAAAAGTGGAAAGATCCATAGCTAGTGGAATGTATTCTGGTTTCGTGAGTGGGTGGAAGGAAGAGGATTCTTCCATTTAAAGGAACGCACACTCTTATGTGAGATGCATTATTAGCAACCTGTTTTATCGAGGAAGGGTTGCTTTTAACCCTGGTGATAATTCAGTGCTCAAACAATGGCCACTGGACAAAATAGTATGGGATGCTGAGGAGAGAGAGTGGAGCTGAAACAGCACAGTGCACTGCCGCGCCTTGGAAAGCCGCATGTAAAATGAGGTCATTCAGAAACTTTCCCTTGAAGTGCTTCCAATTCTTGAATTGCCTTTTGTTTGGGAAATGAATAGCAAGTTGATTAAAAAAAGGAGACAATTAGGGGAGGTAGGGGGATGGGGCAGAGACGAGCTTAAGGTTTTGTTCTAGTGGAGCTAAAACTACGAGGAAACTTCATTGTTCCTATGCCTGGTCCCCAGGGATGTCTGTACAAGGTGGTGCCACCGACTAGTTCATATCCACCAGAGAGACCCCACTAATGTCCCCGTCCCCTTTCATCGCTCTCGATAAGATCATTGGCTTTAAAAATCGCTCTTCCTTGAACCCGAGTGTTCAACTGTGGCCCGGTGAAGCTGTCTGCCAGTTAATTTTAACTGCCAACACAGGATACCTGATGGCTCACTGCTAACACGGGATACCTGATGGCTCACTGCTAACATGGGATACCTGATGGCTCACTGCTATATGGAGATTTAAAAAGGGGTTTTGTTGAGTTGTTCTGGGGGCGTGTTTTTCCCCTTTTGGCCAAAGTGGAAAAAAGGAGAAATTGAAGCTTTTCATCCAAAGCTCTTTAGCTGTGTATTTATATTTTTTACGTTTAAGTTGATTTTCAGAAGTGGACAACATGGTGTGATTATAGAAGCTGAACAGACCTTAGAAACCAATGCTGTCATTGGGCGACCTGTCAAGTGGGGGAGGGCGAACATCCCCCCCACCCCCGCTTCTACATCAGGTGCCTAGGCAGCCACGCCATCATCTGTGTATTTGCCAGCCAGAGTGTTTAAACCCAGCTACACTCTGTGAGCTCTTCCAGGTTCACATCACCATATTCCATGTAGTGTGGTTCTATTTTATTTTTGACCCTCGTTTTGCTTTTAACTTCAAATGGCAAACGCAAATGTGCTTTGAAAAGCATGCTACACAGTAGTTGTTAAATAAGGCAATAACCTATGCACTTATAATTCTCTCCCTATGACCTACTTACATCCTCCTTCACCCTCCTTATAGTATGATTAAAAGCTGCTTTGAATCCACCATTGCCTCAAGGGATTTGAAGCTAGACTTTAACAAACTGCTGAGAAGGCTTAAGTCAGTAAGAGGGCTTCCCTACAGCTTCCTCTAACTAATTCACATACAATTAAAGAGAAAATAAATATTTTACAAGTGTGTATGTCGATGAAGCATTTCTGCCTTATAGGATATAGGTACACACAGAGCTTTATTCCTGGAGCTGGTGCTTTTCTGTGTGGTTGTGTTTGTTTTGGAGGCTGGCTCTGTTCGTTCGGTCTCAAATTTACTATCTGGCCAACTCATTCTATGCATTCAGGATTTATGTAAATAGTATATAATAGTCAAGGATAGTCAAGATTTGTCTTCAGTTATCCAGCTAACTACTTAAGTAAGATAATTTCAAAATTAGTTGGCAATGGCTTGATAAGGAGTAGAAACAGATTAGGATTAGGAGGAAATGCTTGGGTATGGTTTTGATCTAATAGTTCATTTTTGATGCAATTGTCTGTCAAGTGATTATAAGCTGGGACCTGACTCCTCCAGAAAGGCAATATTTTAAAAAAATGTAAGTTAACGCTCCCATCTTCCAACCTTGCAGTCGGGAGGCTAACAGGCAGTTGAAGAAGGAAGTTCTAGTTAATTACATTTGTTTGTGTGGATTTAACTGAATGGCATAGGCCTGTTATTCCACATTGCTCACTGACTTATCTGGATTTACAATTTTGTCTTATAATCTCCAAGGACAGTGCTCACTGTCACACAGAGATTGGTGAGGAAAATGTGAATCTTTTCTTTATATCATGTCTGATAAATTTAACAATTGTTTACTTAGTTATTTAACCATTTAGCTACCATAATCCAGGCATGCCTTCATTTGTGAGGGAAAACTCCTTAGTACAGTATTCTGGTTTCTTTAGAATAACAACAGAACAGAGTAGACATAAAATTTCAAATAAAACCATAAATTTATATACATCCGACGTCAGTGTTTGTATGTGTATACATGCATATTCTTAAGTGTATACGTATATATATTACCTCAAAGTTCAAACCATGTCATTTGAAGATAGAATAAAAAAAAGATTTTACCTCAAAGAGTAAACTATAAAGTTTCTGGTATGTCATTTACAATGTTTACTTAGAACAGAAAATTAAAGATACATGTGGCTATACTGAAAAGTTTGCTTTCACCCAAACAGCCAAACAACAAGGACAATAAGCCCCGTAATAAAACTACTTTTCTTGAAAACTTCTGCTAAGCATCTGTTCGCTTTTCTCTCAATTCCTAAATAATAGGAAATGGCAAATTTGCCATGCACTCTTCGTTTTGAAAGCAATGGTATCTGTGACAGTTCGTCATTTTAAGGCCCTTTTCTTTCTCAGTGTTTAAGTAGATACCAAAGGCTGCACAGTTGTCCTCCAGTGTGTCACTCGGGCCACTGCGCCCAAAGACGGTTACTTCCCCTGGAACAGATAGACAGCAGCACCCCAGGGGCGGCCAGCCCAACCTCACCCCGGGATGGGGGCGCGGAGGTCGCGCGCGACGCCGGTCCCCGGCCGCTTCGCTCTCCGAGAGGCCGTGGGAACCGGGCAGGCGAGCCGGCCGGGGCGACCGCAGCTCGGCGCGCGGGGGCTCGTAGGGCGGTGCGCAGAGGCCGGGCGAGCGGGGCGAGCGGGCGGGCGGGCCCGCAGGGGTTAAGCGTGGAGCGGCCGCCCCGGGAGCTCCGCCCCCGCCCGCCGCACCTGGCGCTCGGCAGCCAGGCCGCCCCGGCGCCGGCTCGCGGAGGGGATTGGTGGAGCGCGCGAGGGAGAGAATGTGACAAGTGCCCGCTTCGGCGGCCGCCCGGGGAGGCCGCGCGCACCTGTCCCTGCCTGTCTCGCGCCGCCCGCGGCCGCTCGGACGCGCGCACAGCCCCCCGCCGCCGCCGCCGCCGCCGCCGCCGCCGCCGCCGCCTCCGCTACCGCCGCCGCCGCCGCTGCCGCTGCGTGCGCCGAGAACATGACTTCTGCCTTCAAGCTGGATTTCCTCCCGGACATGATGGTCGAGGGCCGCCTGCTCGTTGCTGACAGAATGTGAGTGGCCGAGGGCCCGATGGGGGCCGCGCGGCCGAGAGTGGGGCGTCGTCTCCTCCGAGGCAGCGGCCGCCTCCCCTCCGCGTCTTCTCTTCAGAGGACACGGCTGGGACGGCGCAGGGCCGAGCGGGGCGAGCGGGAGAGCGGGGTGAGCGGCCAGCCTTCCCCCCGGGGCGCGCCGGCGCGGGGCTGGCGGGACAGGACCCGCGAGAGGTCGCGCGGCGTCCCGGGGCCCCGAGCTGGGCGCGGTGTCCTGCGGGCGGGCGGGCGGGCGGACGGGCCGGCGGGGCGCGGGGTCCGGGGCGGGGCGGGCGCGTGCTGCCTTGCACGCTCGTGCCTTTGGAAATGCGGGGTGGCCCGGCGGGCGGAACAGCCCTGGCTCTCGCACTCCTTCCTGAGATGGGAGAGGAGGACGAGCGAGAGAAAGAGAGGAGGAGGAGGATAATTACACACCCTTAAGGGCTTTAAAACTAGCCAGGTGTACTCGCGTGTGGAAATTAGAGGTAATTTTTACGTAATCGGGATGGTTTTGTCTGATAGGTAGTCTGTGATTTAATAATTAATGTGATTCTGGTGGTTTTACGTGTCGCCAAACTAGGATCGAGTGGTTATTGGGACAAGTAGAGAGGGCTGAGATCCGCGAGGAAAGGAAACTAGATGTAATTTTTTTTTTTTTTTTTAATCTGTATGGTCTGTCTTCATAGGGAAGTTTCTCTCTCTAGCTCAGGGATCTCAGTGGGATACACTTATATTTCAGGCATGTTATGTAAAGAAACCCTAAATAGAAAAGGGATTGCCAGAGCGAGATGGGAAAGTCTGAGTCCTCCTGAGACATGGGATGTATGTAATTCTCTTGTCAAGTGAGGCATTCGATAATGTATCAGATTTAGTGGGGGAGGGTGCTGCCGTTGGTTAAATGATGTACAAAATTTTCCTGCTGTCTCCGCTGTGAGACTTCACATCCATATGCTTTCTGGCACCCTATGTTACTCTTCCAGGGTTTATGACCCATTTCCCTGGCAGCTAACTTTCCCCTGTAATACTAGATTCTTTTCCTGGTATGCTAAGTATTATGAGTAGAGAATCTTGAGAAACTCCACAATGGCCAGTTATTGACGCCCTAGAATTAAAAAAAAAAAAAATCAAGTGGGAAGATAAGGATGATAGAATCTGTTAAATATGTATTGTCTTTTCAGTCGATGTTAGGGCTGCTAACTTGAGTGGACACAGGATCACTATCTCAGAGTTAATCAGATAACAAATTAAAATATCGAATCCCCTTTTGGCACTTTCCTCTGAAAAATTAATCTTGGTTAGTAATATTCTCATGATGGTTTTAAGAGATCTTTATCCTGTCCTCCTCTTAAAATCCAAATCTTACACACACACACACACAAAATCCCTGACTGTACACGAGTTACTTTGCAAGTCTTTCCTGTTTTTCTGTGGTTTTATGTGATAGGTAGTGTGATGTTCTAGAATGTTAGGGGTGTATCAGGGCGTGGGATTAATGATTATGAATTTATGGTCACCTGCTATATAAGTGACATAATATATCTAACTAGTGGATGCTCTATGAATTTAAAGCATTAATGGTCTCTGAAAGATGTAGTCTCTTGTCAATTAAATTATGGATTATGAAAATTTAATTCCTCCTTTTCATTTGGTAGATGAATGTGGTTTGTTCAGACTCTTAGCTATGAAAGGGGCTTTTGTATCTCATCCATGGAGTTTTTGGGTTTTTCTTTTTTTAAAATATGAATCATAATATGACTTCTACCCCACTTTTCTTCCAAAAGTTCATGATTTCCAAACGATAGCCTTTGGCGTCAATCCCAGACTGTTTCAGTGTTTGACAGACAGCTATTGCTTAAATGAACTAAGAAAAAGGAAATTTGCAAACTCTCCCGTTCTTGTTTGTTTCCAAGATAACTGTTGTACATCTCTCCTGTCCTGAGAACACTGAGACATATTTTCCACAAGAGTGTGTGATTAAGCCATGTTAGATATTGTGTTTGGGGGCCAGAGGTATATGGATGAGATCATAACTTTTAAAATGCTTGAAACCCACCTAGGCGGTGTATTTTATAGCTATATTTGGACACTGAAGAAGATAGCTGTGTGGACTTATTGTTTGGGGGACTGGTTGCCATGGGTGGTATATTACCATGTGGCCTAAAATGATGTCTGCTAGATATTGGCCTGTTCATAAAAGGAGTTTAAATAAAGCATAGGGGCTTTTCTGGTGTTGATTTTCTAAAGCAGAACATATTTTCTCAATGGTGTTTTCCCACAGGAATATATTAGATAGGTTTGCAAGATGTAATATGTTTGAGTCCTCCAGGCAGATGAACAAATAGCTTTTGAGATGAATTATTACGCTTGATGGCCCCATGAGCCATCCAGTGTTTAAAGAGCCCAGATCATTTAAGGCTCTATAGTGATATAGAATTGCTATAACATATGCTTCAAAGTTTTGGGATTTTAAACATTCAGTAAGAAAACTGTAAAAGGAAATAAGCATTTTAAATAATATTGGCTGTTAGAGTTTTATTTTTGTGTGTTATTATAAACTCTCATTCATAGCAAAGTGTAATGAAGACAGGAACTGAGTTTTAAATTCTGTTTTAAGCTGAGGCATTTGGTTTGCATTGAGAAAGGCAATGAGTGTTTCCTCTTTGTTTTATTTCATTAGTGATACATTTAGAGAGTCTCTTATCTTTTTTTTTTTAACAGAGCCAATATATAAAGGCTTAGAGATAAGAAACTACAGGTGAAAATGTAGCTTGAAAATTATTAATATCAGTCTTTAGATTTGCAGAGTTAGAAGGCTAAGAAGAAGTTATTGATAAAATGAAATCTTTTTTTTTTTCACATTCAGTAAGTAGTCGTAGAGAAAATAAGCCATCCTGACTGTAATAAACTTGGGGAATTCATCTGCTTGTTGATAACAGGCAAAAACATTATTTATCTGTGTGTAAGTCAACTGAAAGGCACTCCTCGGGTCATCATTGATAACGTTAAACCTCTTACAGGGCAGTAGGACTGGCCCCCGGAGGCAAAGTCATTATTGTTTCTGCAAAAGCAAAAATGCACGGCTACTGTGTACCAAGGTGCCTGATGTATATGATCTCTAATCATCATGGTGGGTCTAAAGGTTACGTAGTGTTCCTGTTGTATGGAAGATGCTTAAAAACCAAAGTTGTATCATATAAGAATAATGTGTCACCTGTTTAGGATCACTATACATGCTCTTGTTTCTGATTCAAACTTAGATTACTGCATATGTTTATTAACTAATTGACCAATGAGAATATACACTAAAGTTTTTAAAGTTTACCAGCAAGATGAAGATGAAAAGCATTTTGCAACTTTCTCCCCACTTTTTGTATGGCTTTTAAAGTTTACGTGGAAAATGACAAGATTACGGACATTTATTCCCATGATTCCAGCTCCATAATGGTCATGAAGGGAGGCTAAGATGAAGCGCTGACAGAAGCTGTGCCTGTGGACGGCTCTGTGCCTGTGGACGGCTCTGTGCCTGTGGACGGCTCTGTGCCTGTGGACGGCTCTGTGCCTGTGGACGGCTCTGTGCCTGTGGACAGCTCTGTACCTGTAGACGGCTCTTTCCTGGAGACTTTCAGAGCATGTCGTGGTGGGCTCTTCAGTTAACAGTACTTACTTTTCTACCAGCTGCCTGCCTTCTGAGACTAAAAGCTCTTGCCACATAGCTTTTCAAGAATGGGAATGTTATCTTTGATCTGGGCAGAGGTATTACTTTAATTGCAAAGTCTTGCTATTTAATTGTGATGTGCTGGATTGAGATTGCTCTAGCATTTGTTGATGAGATGCAGTGAACTAGGAAAACAAGAGCCTTGAAAGACAAGATAAAAAGGAGATAGGATTTTCAGATACGCACCTAGTAATTAAGATTTCATGGGATGATGTTTTCTACCTTGGAGTGTGTTTTCCTCCTCTAACAGTTATAATAACACTATTTGGCCTTTGAAGAATGTAGTCTTTATTTTACATAAATCACCAAACTTTTAATTTCGTTTTAACTGTGTGTGTGTGTGTGTGTTTTGTTACTTTCAAGTTAACACTCATTCAGTTCCTACAAAACAGGTAATGTTTTGATATGCTAGATCTGTCACACATGAGTGTGCATATAACTAGCACATGTTAAGTACAAATATTGTGCAGAAATTGAAGGCAGTGTTTATAACAGGGATCTGAGGTCATTATAAGGAATTAAAAAAAACAAACCCAAAAGAACCACACTCTCACAAATGTTCAACAACAATCCATAAGCATTCCTTATTAGCATTTAAATAGGAAATGTTATACTTTCAGCATGTTTTAAGGAGCTAAATTAATAAGTCATTGCTGTGGCTTACTTCCAAACTTGAACTTCACCCAAGTTTACAAAGGCATTATTTCAAACGTAAAGTTTTATTGTTGGAAGGCTTTGTTTCTTCAGGGGAGGGACATATTTTTTCCCCTAGGTATAGATTATGTCATCATAAAGAGCTAGGTAGTTCTGATCACAATATTTGTTTTACAAAACTACAGAGAGGAAGGCTTTGGAAAATACTAATGGTTTCCGGTTCGTTAGCACCTCTGAGTTCTTGAGCCACCCTGCCTGTCTCTACTGTTGCAGAAGTATCAACTCATATAATAAAGCCACTGTTAGCGCTGTGCTACCTGGGTAGCCGTGCAGAAAATGTATTTTTATGTTTTCCTTCAGAAAAAAGTGCTTGCTGAACCTAAGAGAAATGGAGCTGCAAGTTCCTGGAAAAACCTTTGTGGGAAACAAAAACTAATTAGAGCAGTAAATGTGGTGCTCACAGGTAATTGTAAAATAATTATTCCCCGTTAGCATCATCACTGTTTAATTGTGCTATCCAATATCTTCCTGCTCTGAATCCAGATGTGAAGGGAGAGCAGCCTCCTCCTCCTCCTGGGAACATCTTTTTCATTTAGTGTGAGCCGCACACTCCTCCTAAAGGACTTGTAAAAGACAGAGGAGAACATTTAGGGAGGGTTTGAACAGCTCCTCTCTTCCCGTTTGTCCTCAATCATGACAGAAAGTGATTACTCCAACTATTTCTATAGAAATATGATTCCACTTATGTGGCTGAAATGCCTTCTGTGAGCATGTGGGAGATTTACACGTTTTTTAGTGCTAACCCAGAGGTTTATGAACATTCTCTTTTATGAACTGCAGATTGTATATTACGTTCCATGTTTTTCGGTTAAGAGAGTACTATTTTCAGATCAGCTGACAATTTAGAATGTGATGATCATAAATATGTAATCCCTTGGCTTTCAGAATGGCGTATGAGTACACATTCAGATTTGGGTTTAATTTTAATTATTTCAGTTAACGAAGGTCTCAGCAAACTCGGTAGAAAAGATTACATACAGCTTTGTTCTAAAAACACAGATTTAGACTCTGTTTAGAATAAATTATAACACATCATTTTAGTTGATTCTGTACTGTTCTTTCATGCACATGTAGCTTTAAGGTCAGATTAGTTGAAATAATCTGTACTTCCTTTAGGGCAGCATCAGGGTGGGAGGCGCCCATCTGGGTGACCAGGTGACCCAGGTTCCTTTTTGAATAACAATGCTTTTAAAATGAGCTATGTGTAGTGGTTTGATTTTAAGTGTCACTAGTTACAGAAGTGTGTCTCTTCAGTGACATGGACTCACTCTCTCTCTCTCTCTCTCTCTCTCTCTCTCTCTCTCTCTCTCTCTCTCTCTGACATAACCCTGGAAACCATGGTTGCCTACTCCAGAAGCTGCGTTTTCTGACATTTATTTTTAGACTTATTTAGGACTGAAAATTTTCACAATGAATTTTACATAGTATTCAGAATGCAGTTAACTGTAGTCAATTTATTTGACATAACTTTAGTTTAAAATGTTCTTTTACTATATAGTATAGTCCTTTGTATTTTAATTTTCTATTCTAAGTCCAACATCCTATGATTTTTTTTTTACCCTAAAAGACTTAACTTTCATGCTTTTACTTGAGTTCATTAAGTTTTAAAATAATCTTTTCCACCCTCTCCCTATGAAATTTTTGTTTTTCCTTAACTTTTCCTGTAGCAACAAAGTTAGGCCTTAGTTTTCTGATATAAGGAGACTAAGTTGATCCTGAGGGCTAAAAGAGGCAAAAACTTTATCTGCTTGGCAGTGGTCAGTAGATATAAAGTGAATGTGTGTGTGTGTGTAAATGTATATTTATAAGATTATATTTATCAGAATACTTCACTTCCTTGAGATATCTTCCTTTGTGACAAAATATACATTTGCTTTTAGGTTATTACCTTTATAACTGGATTTTATGTTTTAGGAGTATTTCACACATTGACCAACCATACACTACAAATTATGATTACTGCTATCCAAAGGTCTCAGAATTGTCTTAACCTTTGGCCTAGACCACTTTCAGAGAAAAAAGGAAAATCATTTTGATAATTCCATTATATCTTAGTGGGTAAATAGCTGCTGGGCCCTCACCAGTGCCGTGACTTCTTTACCCCTTAGAGGGCGTACGTCAGTGCTGGAGCTCCAGCTGCCCCACACAAGATCTGCATTTGGGTAAACTGGGCAAAGACTCCTCACACAAGAGTCATGGCAGTAAGTCCTAGCTGTCTCGTTTCTTTCCATGTCTTTAGATATGATGCTGACCTGACTGCGTTCCTTGCATTGTACTTCTTTGGTGCCAGCATTATTTTCTGAGCACTATATGTATCATCAGCCACAGCTTGCAGTTGATGCTAAATGCGGTTCGACTGTTGTGATAGGAATCCAGCACTTAGGCTGAGCATTTGACAAAAATGAGCATTACAAGAGATGGATGAGTCTACGAGCCCCAAAGAACTCATTAGTATAAGCAGAGTTAAACACACATGCAGAACCTCAGCTCATTTGTCTTTTTGGAGCTGAAGTAAGGTACTGGGTGTTAGACAACCGAAACATGCAGTGGGTTGCAGACTGATGTTTAAATTTGTCCTTGAAATTTTTAGGAGAAAAATAGCAGACAAGGGTAAGATGAACAACATTAAAAAGGGACAGCATCTGGTAGGAGATGATTGATGAATAATTACCTTTTCTGCTTATTTATTGTTTTCTTTGCTTTCTTTGTACTTTAGCCTAGACTCAGTGGGGGATATAAAAGTCCATCTTTTAAAAAAAAAGTTTTCTTGATGCCTTTATTATTTTTTCCTTGTACATATCTTTTACTTTACTCTTCTCTGAAGCCCACATGGGTTTTGACCTGTTCTTGAATCTCAAAGGGCTGTATCCATGACTGACATAGTCCTCAGAATTGGATTTTTGAGAGACGAGAATCAAAATACCTATATCACTCCTGGGACAGCTGCATATTTCTATGCACAAATCTCTATTTTGACTTCCTGTATTATAGAAGGGGTGTTGAGTTTTGGGGTTGAACGTACGGGTAGCGTATTTCAGAGTGATTAACTTTATGGACGCCATTGTCTTGGCCAGCTATATTTGACTATGCTGCAGCTGTGTTTGCTTTCTCAGAATTGTCACCAGGAGGCCTCCAACTGCAATCATTCACTGAGTCTGTGCTAGGAGCATCTTTCCTCAGGACTTGCGTTATCTAGTAGAGCATCTTTTCAGTGTTAGCTTCTAGAGATAACACATGAACCCTCCAGGAAGCCAGAGTACTACAGGTGCTGTTTGGTGCACCTATTCTATCTCAAAACAATCTCTTAATACTAATCTTTCTGTTTATTCATAATCATATCTGCCAGGATTCTTTCTTTTCACACCATGACTATATTTCATTAACTCCTAGTTCCTCATTTTCTTTGTTTGTTTAGATGTTGAGAACTTGTTCACAGCATCTGCTGTTGGGTGGTATGTCTTCCTCTTCTCAATTACTAAAACATTTTGGAATGCATTTTTTTTTTTTTTACCGACTTCTGGTGCCTTAGAAACCTCTAACAGTTTGGATTGGAGCCACAAATCTTTTTATTTGATTGGCATTACCATCAATTTATTTTTCTTCGTAAGAACTTAGAGATTTTTTTTTTCCTTAATGCAAAGCACCATATTTCTATGGCCACAGGTGGGTTTCATTTTTAAATAAAAATAAGTTATCTTGTGTTGTTTTGGCCATCAGGGATGCTTGCTTTGGCATGGTCGTCTCTACAGTCTCTTCAGTCCAGTGTGGTTAGGTATCCTTTATTTCATTTACTCCAGTCTCCTGTTGAGTTAAATTCTACTTTGGTTTATGCCACTATCTTCCAAGTCTCAATTGCCTCGCCAGAATTTCTCAACAAGAAAATATGGGTAATAGCTTTTCAACGGTCACACACTTTTATTGTGAGACTAATTTGGAGCAAGAATGACAACCTAAATATTTTGTAGTTTCATAGTACTTGAAACTGACCACACATTCTCCTGTTTCCTGGGATCATCAAACATAATGGAACCCCATTATAACTGAGCCATTAGTGCTTTTCATCTCAGGACATTTATATTGTAAAGTCTCAGGCAAGGAGCCATACAACATAGACTTTCAGGAAATGCTCAGTGTCCAGCACAACATTATGATGACTGATTTTTTTTTCATCTTCTTTCTGAATGATGATAGAGAAATATAATGCAGTTTATGTTCTAACTATGAACTTGTGCTCAGACCTCCCATTCTGGGATGAGGTAATGCCTCATATATATAGTCTGTAAAGCTCATCTCTATACTTCCTGATTGAGATTGAACTGTCTTAGGATTAAAATAAAAAGACAGGTAGGCAATGTTAAGGTTGGTTCTCCCCTTGCACCCCTTGCGTTTTAGAAACCCAGGCATCTGAGTTGGAATGTGGAAGGGAGGTAGTGTAGCTTCTGCAACCCAATGGCCTCATTAGCTGCTCTGGCCACAGCATACCTGAGGAACCCAAAGGGGGGAAAAATCACTTTTTTTTTTTTTTTAATTTACAGTGTGGCACAGGCTGAGCCAGTGAGCAGCATAGTGTGTGAGCTATTTGATGCATCTGGTTGTTAACCAGCTGCTGACGGATTCTTTTCTCTTTGTACTTAAGAAAGAGCTTCCTCCTCCTCCAGACATTGTTGATAGATCCTTAGAGTCTTAAGAGATCAGAGTAGCTGTCATGTGAACGTCTGATTCTGATGCACCAAATCACCTGATTCTTTAAGATCAGTTATGGCCGTCTTTTCTTCAGAAGCTAACGCCTTAGAATGTGACCCACTGCCTAGGAAGTAGTCTTTGTAATGGGCCAGGGAGGGGAGTACTTGTCTCTTCTGTGGAGAAACTCTATAAGCTATGGAAGTGACCTCACCAACAGTCTCTTGCCTCCTAGAGCAGAGCATTTCCTGTGTAAGGTGAGCCAAATAGGGACTTCTGCTCACCTTCTGCCTTTTAAGTCTGTCAGGAAAGCAAAACCAGGGTCCTGGTGGGAAGCTGGCAGATCTTTAGAAAAGGGGGCTAGTTCCTCAGATACTGTTTCTATGTGAAATAATCAGTTCTTTGGAATTAGCACATTTAATCAGTGTCAAAGAAGTCTAATTTGCTTTAAAGGCAAATCTTCATTTGGCCCAAGATATTTTTCAAAAGTAACTAAAGTTGGATTATTGACAGTCAAAGAGGTTGTATGCGACCCATATTAGTTTGCTGCTCTATCTTATATATCTGCTTGGGACATAATATTTTAAATACAGATTTATTTCTAGTTCTCTGTTCACTAAAATAGCCAGATAGACCAAGAAGAAGAAGAAGAAGAAGAAGAAGAAGAAGAAGAAGAAGAAGAAGAAGAAGAAGAAGAAGAAGAAGAAGAAGAAAGTCTATTAGTGTCAACAAAACTCATTCTTTGATGTTTCTTTCTTTCTTTGTTTCTTTCTGTCAGCAAAACTAATTCTCTGATGTACCTGTTTCTCTCTCTCTTTCTTTCTTTCTTTCTTTCTTTCTTTCTTTCTTTCTCTTTTTTCTTTTCTTTTATTTTCTTTCTTTTCTTTCTTTCAACTAATTCTTTAAGGGATCCTTCCTATAGATAAATTTCTAAACTTATTTATGATCTTATTTTTTATTTATTTAGGATACACTATGGTTTAACAATTAGGCTAATGAAATTAACATATTATATTAGTAAAGAAAAAATGTTTTGCAGGTTAAGTGACTGAGGTTCAGTAAAGTGGGCGTGCTGTAAAGCCACACATGTGTGGCTTCTGATTGTCTCTCCCTGGAATTTAAACCTAGAGATTGCTCTAAGACTTTTGAGTTCTTAGCTCTTTTCAGGGCTGAAAACAGGTAGAGTTTCCTGCAAGTGTTGATGACTATGTATGTGGATTTTGAATATTAAATAAGTTCAATTTCCTTTTTCTTCCTTTTATTGACAATAGATTTTTTTCTCATTTGACATAACTGATTACAGTTTCTTCTGCCCCTACTCTCCCACTTCCTCTCCTCTCCACATCTGCTCCCCTTCTAGCGCTCACTAGAGAACAAGCTTCTCAGGGATAATAACAAAATTAGAAAAAATAACACAAGGTTGGACAAAACATACAGAAGGAAAAGAACCCAAGAGAACACCCAAGAAGTGGACCCACTCATTCACACATTCAGGAATCCCATGAAGCCCTATCTAGAAGTCCTAATGTGAAAGTAAAGGACACGGTGCAGAGCTGTGCCGGGCCCTGTGCGTTCTGCCTCATTCTTCCCATGTGCTTTGCTCGTGTGGATTTAGAGACCTTGTTTTTTTGGTGTCCTCCATCCCCTCTGGCTCTCACATTCTTCATGCCTCCTTTTCTGCAGGGGTCCCTGAGCCCTGAGAGAAGGAATTGAAGGAGATACCTCATTTAAAGATAAATGTTCCAAGGTTTCTCCCTCTCGTCATAGTGTCTGGCAATGGGGTTCTCCATATTTGTTCCCATCTGCTGCAGGAGGAAGCAGCTCTGAATATTGCTGAGCAAGGTGGTGATGTATGAGCGCAGCAGAGTATCATTAGACGGAGTCATTTTATTGCTACTCTGTTACCCTGGGTCCATAGACTGTTTAGTTTCAGGTTCTTGGTGACCCAAGCAGCATCAGGTATGGGTTTCATATCAGACAGTGGACTTTAAATTAAATCAGATAATGACTGGTTACTCCTACAAACTTTGTGCCACCATTGTGCTAGGGGTATCTTGCATACAGGACACCATTGTAGATGAAAGGGTTTGTGACTGGGTTGGTATTTACATTTCTCCGTAGGTTGTATGCAGAGCACCTTCCTATCTCATGTTCAGTGAGTGAGTTGTCTAGGTATCGACTTCAGCAGTGGGCCCTGGCAGTCACTTGTGAGGGATCCCTTTAGCCAACAACTCAATTAGATGTAACCTGATCCCAATACTGAAAGCTTCATTTAAAGACAAGAGCTGTCCAGTTGGGACTCTTGTCTCCCCCATTTTGGCAATTTCATTTAGATCCCCTGCATGTGTATGTATGTATGTGTATGTATGTATGTGTGTGTGTATATATATATATATATATATATATATATATATATATATATATATATATATATATATATAAAAGCTTCTACCATATTAGGTATATAAGATGGCCCTTAATTTTAGTCGACTCTCCTTTTATTCCCTCTCTTGTTCCTCTTTCCTATCCCCACCTGATCCTTCCAATCCATCTCCCCCATCTTTTTTTAATGGCTGAGTAGTACTCTATTGTGTAAATGTACCACATTTTCTTTATCCACTCTCCTGTTGAGAGGCAACTGAGTTGTTTTTGATTTCTGCCTATTATAAATAGAGCATCAATGAACATGGTTGAGCAAGTATGGTAGGACAAAATGACATTTGGGTATCTGCCCAAGAGTGGTAGAGCTGGATCTTGAGGTAGATCGATTCCTATCTTCCTGAGGAACTGCCACGCTGATGCCCAAGTTTGCAGCCCTGCTACCAATGGTTAAGTGTTCCCCATGCTCCACAGACTCAACATCATGAGCTGTCACTTTTTAAAATTGATCGTAGCCATTTATCATATGTGTAGTTGAAATCTCAATGTAGTTTTTGATTTGCATTTCCCTGGTGACTGAGAATACTGAATATTTCTTCAAGTGTTTCTTGGCCATTTGCAATTCCTCTATTTTAAACACTCATGTTTAGATATGCACCTCACTTTTAAATTGGATTTCTTGTTTTCTTAATATCTAGATTTTGGAATTCTTTATATATTTTGGAAACTATTCCTCTATTGGATGTGTAGTTGGTAAACTCTTTCCTATTCTGTAGACTGCTACTTCATCTGGATGACAGCGTCCTTTGCCAGGCAGGAGCTTCTAAGTTTCTTGAGGTCCCATTTACTAAGGGTTGACCTTAGTGCCTATGCTAACAGTATTCTATTCAGAAAGTCGTTTTCTATCCCTCTGAGTTCAAGGCTGTTACCCAGTTATCTCTTCTGTCACGTTCAGTGTATCTGGTTTTATGTTGGGGTCTTTGATCCTTATGGACTTGAGTTTTGTGCAGTGGTAAGTATAGATCCGTTTGAATTCATGTACCTGATGCCATCGGTTTCACCAGCATCATTTGTTGAAGACATCATTTGTTTTCTTTTTCCAATGTGTATTTCTGGCTTCTTTATCAAAAACTGGATGTTCATAGGAGTGTGGATTTATGTCTGGGTCTTCAGATTGATTCCATTGATCAATGTATCTGGTTTTGTGCCAATATTGTAGGTTTTTTTTTTTTTTTACTATAGCACTGTAGTAAAACCTGAAATTGGAGATGTTAATACTTCGCTTGGTTCTTTTATTATTAGGATTATTTTAGTGATTGTGGAGGTTTTGTGTTTCCATATGATGCTGAACTTTTTCCTTTCGAGATGTGTGAAGAATTATGTTGGAATTTTGATGGGGATTGCATTCAATCTGAAGATTGCTTTTGGTAAAGTGACATTTTTATTATATTAATCCTTTTAATCCATGAGCATAGGCGATCTGTCCATCTTCTGATATATTCTTTAATTTCTTTATTTCAAGTCCTAAAGTTTTTATTGTACAAGTATTTTACTGCTTTGTTAGCGATATCACAAGGTATTTTATATTATTTGAGGCTGCTGTGAAAGGTGTTTGCTGGATTTCTTTCTCAGTTCATTTGTCATTTGTCAAAAGAAAGGCTATTGGTTTTGTGAGTTAATTTTGTATCCAGCTACTTTGCTCAAAGTGTGTATCAGCTGTAGAGTTTCTGGTGGAAATTTTAGTCACTTATGTATACTATCATATCATCCGCAAATAAAGATACTTTATCTTCTTCCTTTCTAATTTGTATTCCCTTGTACTTTTCAGTTGTCCTATTGTTCTAACTAAGCAGGTACTATGGTGAACAACACAGAGAGAGTGTACAGTTTTGTTCCAGATTTTAGTGGACCTGCTTTAAGATTCTCTCCATTTAAATTGATGTTGGCTGTGGGCTTCCTTTAAATACCATCATTATGATTCTTTTATCTCTAAGTCTTTCCAGGATTTTTATCATGAAGGAGTGTTGGGTTTTCTCAAAGTCCTTTTCTGCATATAATGAGAGGATCATTTTTTTGCCTTTGTTTATATGGTGGATTATATTTATCAATTTATATATGTTATACCATCCCTGCATATCTGGGATGAAGTCTAATTGAACACCATGGATGATATTTTTTATGTGTTCTTGGGTTTAGTTTGCAAGTATTGAGATTTTTTTTCTTTAATCTATGTTCATAAGGGAAATTGGTCTGTAATTCTTTCTTTGTTGGCTCTTTATCTAGATGGAGTATCAGGGTAACTGTGGCCTCATAAAATAAATAGGGCAATGTCCCTTCTGTTTCTGATTTTTGGAATAATTTGAAGAGTGTTGACATTAAGTCTTCTTTGAAAGTCATGTAGAATTCTGGTTTAAAACCACATAGCCCTGGAATTTGGGGCTAGTTGACTTTTAATTACTGCTTCTATTCCATTAGGGGTTACAGGTCCGTTTAAATGACTTATCTGATCTTGATTTAACTTTGATAAGTGGCATGTATCTAGGAAATTATCTGCTTATTTTACAATTTGATGGAGTATAGGTTTTTAAAGTACGTCCTTATGATTCTCTGGATTTCTTTGATATCTTTTATGTCTCCCTTTTAATTTCTAATTTTGTTAATTTAGATTTTCTCTCTCTGCTTTTTAATTAATTGGAATGAGGTATAATTTCTTCTTTTTGTTGTTAAATTAATAGTATGAGTTCTCTCCACATTTTTATATAGAGATTTAGAGCTATGAACTTGCCTTTTAGAACTGCCTTCATTGTATCCCATAAGTTTGGTGTGTTGTATGAAGTCTTTAATTTCTATCGTGACTTTTTTTTAAAAAATTCAATAGTGAGTTGTTCAGTTTTGAGTTTTCAAGAGTTCTGTGGTTTCTGGTGTTGATAGCCAGATTTAATCCATGATGGTCAGTTAGGATGCCAGGTTTTATTTCCGTTTTCTAGTATCTAGTATCTCAGGCTAAAGAAGACTTGTTTTGAGTCTGACTATGTAGTTAGTTTTGAGTCTGACTATGTAGTTAGTTTTGAGTCTGACTATGTAGTTAGTTTTGAAAAAAGTTCTATGAGTGCAGAGAAGAAGGCATATATTCTTTTGTGTTTGGATGAAATGTTCTGTAAATATCTGTTGGGTCCATTTAGTTCATAACATCAGTTAGCTCCAGTTTCTGTATTTAGTTTTGCCTGCATGGCCTGTCTATTGGCTAGAGTCAGGTATTGAAGTCTCCCACTATCAGTGTGTGAGAATCAATATGTGATCTAAGCTGTCTTAGTGTTTCTTTTAAGAACTTGGATATCCTTTGTTTAGTACACAGAAGTTAAGAATGGCAGTGTCCTCTTATGGAATTTTTGTTTTCCATTGAGAATGTAGAATCCTTCCCTATCTCTTCAGAGATACAAAAATGGCTATATCCGCTTGCATTGTAAGTCTGTTTGCTTGCAATATATTTTTTCATCCTTTTACCGTGAGGTAATGTTTATCCTTGATGTTAAGGTGTGTTTCTTGGCTGCCTCAGAAGGATGGATTCTCTATTTGCATCCATTCTGTTATTCTGTGTCTTTTAAATGGAGAATTGAGACCATTGATATTGAGAAATATCAATGTGCAGTGTGTGTTGACCCTGGTGTGTTTGTGTTTGTGTGTGCATTTCCTGGTCTGGGATTATTTACTCCTTGTGTTTTCTTGGGTGTGGTTAGCCTCCTTAGGTTGGAGCTTTCCTCTTGTGTTTCTGTAGGTCTGGATTTATAGACAGACATTGATTAAATTTGGTTTTATCATCCAATGTCTTATTATCTCCATCTATTTTGATGTAACGTTTTTATGGGTGTAGTAGTTTGTGTTCCCTTATTGTTTGCAGCACATTTATCTAAGCCCTTCTGCTTTTACACTCTCCATTGAGAAGTCAGGTTTAATTCTGGTAGTTCTTTCTGCCTTTATATGTTAGTTGGTTGCTTTTCCTTGCAGCTTCAATATTCTTTTTTTGTGTGTGTGTGTATGTTTAGTTTTTTTGTTTTGTTTTGTTTTGTTTTTTTTTTTTTTATTGTGTGCCAAGGGGACTTTCTGGTCCAGTCTGTTTGGTGTTCTGTATGCTTCTTTGTTGGCATCTCTGTTAGGTTAGGGAAATTTCTTGGGTGGCTTTGTTGAAAATATTTTCTGGGTCTCTCACTTGGGATTCTTCTCCCTCCCTCTATTCTTATTATTTTTAGATTGATTTTTTTTCAGTGTCCTAGATTTCCTGGATGTTTTGTGCCAGGATTTCTATATTTAACTAAATACAATTTCATAGTTGTAACCAACACTCTTGTGTGCCTTTTTTTAAAAAATACTTTTCTGTCAAATACCTTTTTATTTTCTTTCATAGTAAGACACAACTTTCAGTGTGTAAAGCAATAGTGGTGTAGCTGTGTCAGTGGAAAAGGGGACCATAATAATGTCAAGAACTGTGCGTGTGAGGTAGATGCCTACCTATGTGAGATAAGAAAACAAACCTTAGATGTCAATTCTTTTCCCTCACTTACGGTTGTATATATTATCACGAGTTTTCTTTTAAGAATTTATTAGATACCTGGAATTTCCCTCTGAGAGCTGTACTTCCACCTCCTTAATATTTGCATTTGATTTAGATGAACAGTTGATTTTTTTGGCAGGTGGAGGTTACCTGTAGCTCTCTGTATCTTACGGATTAGCAAAAGCTCACAAGCAGTGTTTGGTCCCCATCATCTCCATTAGTTGTCAGTTTTATACGGTATCTTTTCTAGAGTTAGAACCATTCTTAATCTCCTCAAATGGGCCATAGGTTAGCCAGTAGAGTAAGTGAAGTTTAAACAACATGGTTTATCTGCACAGCTCATGCATGGGACCCGTTTCACATCAGGTGTCATTGCATTACCCCTTGATCCTCTAGGGGGTGGAGCTTTTCCTCAAGTGGATAAGCATTTAGTTGGATCCTGAGTTTCCAGGAAACCGTAAGTTTCTGTCCTTTCCTTAACACTGAGTGTCTATAAGAGTTAATAGCAAAGTTAGAGAGGAATTCATGCATGTGTTGATCCAAACTACTAACGATTTCATACCAAATATTAGCTTGTAGAGCTGCCTTTACACTTGGCAGGAGACAAGCACTGTAACCTAAGAGGATGTGATTGGAGTGGGGTTTTTACGCCCCATGTGCTTATTGTATTCTTGCTACTGATGCAAACATTATCTATAATTACATTTTCAAGTGACTGAAAATTGCAGGCTTTGTTGAACAAAAATACAGCCAAAGAATGGAATGTATATCCACTCTGTCCTCATCATAGGGCTTTCAGAAATCAGACTATAAGGCCCAATACCATAGCTCTCAACTGTGTGATACCAACTCCATTCTCTGATGTTTGAACACTTTGTTAGAATGCCGGGTTTCCAGTGATGATCCTGTAATTGGAGGGAAGTGCCATTACTCCTTTAGCGCTTCATTTGCTGTATTGTCATCTCAATCACCAGAGCGTCTACTCACACACGTCTTCTGGTTCTAGGATGTAAAAGGAGAAACCACAATTTAGTTTAGCTTTAGGCACGAAGGGCAATAAAGAACATTTGTGTAGGTACAGATATTTTTGCCTTCCTGGAGAAGGTACAGTTGTATTCTTCTGACTGTTGTAGTTATAAACCCCAGCCATTGTTGCACCACTGATTAAAACACCAAAACGTTCCTATAGAGACCCAGTGCATCGTGGGTTCTTCCCTTCTCCTTAGAATCTGGCCCTTGTACAGAGAAACATCCCGCCTAGTTTCATACTTCAAGACACATACTTCAGACATCATTTCTAGCAGCAGTGAGAATCTAAACCATTTGGATTTTTAAAAGGAAAGTAAAAAGAATTAGATATAATGCAGCTTATAATTTGTTCATTGTTGTTCATGATTTTAAAATCCATGAAATACAAAATGTGTCTTGGCTTAAAGTAGAAAACTTACAGGAAGAAGTTATGATTTTATTGTTAATTTGTTTTGGTTTTGTTTGTTTGTTTGTTTTTTGGTTTTTTTGAGACAGGTTTTCTCTGTGTAGCCCTGGCTGTCCTGGAACTCACTATGTAGACCAGGCTGGCCTCAAACTCAGAAATCCTGGAACTCACTATGTAAACCAGGCTGGCCTCGAACTCAGAAATCCGCCTGTCCCTGCCTCCCAAGTGCTGGGATTAAAGGCATGCGTCACCACTGCCCGGCTGTTAATTTGTTTTTAAAGACCAATTTTATAGTCCTTCTGCCATATTATGACATTATCATTCACCTTCCAATCTATACTACAGCCTAAAGCTGTTGAAAAAAATTAAAGAAAAAAAATATTGTGATGGCTTTATTTCCCAGGAGCAGCAAAACAGAAAAACAAGGTAGTTCCAAAAACTCACAAACTATTTCTGAGTCTTTTGTTTTTCTTTCGGACAGATGAGCAAGTTTGCTATCAAACAAAGCAATATTTATTGGGTCAGAATTAAATGATTGCATGGTTAGGGCTGGTGTACATACATTAGATTTCCAATATGATTGTTGAGCTATCTCTTCAAATAAAATTATAAGTTACAATATATGTTATGTTTTGAACAGACTATTTTATAGACTAATATGAAGGTTTCCAATTACATTATGTATTTTTAACATTTGTAGAACTGAAATAAAATAACCAGGAATTGAATAAAAGGTTATCTATGTAATACAACTTACCTGCAAGGGGTTTTGTTGTTGTTGTTATTCTTTTTGAAATGTAAATGTATCATTACAGTTTTGTAAGTAAGCTCTGACAGTAAATATTCTGAGAGACAGGCAGTTTTTATAATTGCCCAATTGTAAGGTGTAAGTGAGGGCAACTTGAGTTATCTATTTCTTAAGGTTCCTCTATGAATTACAGTCAGTAAGTCTCTCCCCCTGCTCCTCTCCATCCTTTTCCTGGATTGCTTTTCTTGATAGGTTGTATTTTTGTTTCTAAGTATGTGAGCTCTTGATAACTTAGATTCTGAGCCAATCAACAGAACTCATGTTAAGAAATGCAATTAGCCTAGAACTAAAGTATATTAGCCTTTAAAGTTATCTAATTTTCCAGGTTTCTTGTGTGCCTCCATAGTAGCAAACTGATTGCACTGTGGTCTTCTAAAAACAGTACAAGGCAGAAACTACACTGTAATAAACTGCAGTTTGTTCTGCAGATGGAATAGTTAGCATTCAGTTGGATAGCCGAAGATCATTTAGGAGTCACGCTGACCTGTTAAGCTGAAGTGTCACCTGTTTTGTGGAAATAAACTAAGTATCTGTTCGTACTGGACTCTATTCTCTTTATATTATTCTGTTCGTACTGGACTCTATTCTCTTTATATTATTCTGTTCGTACTGGACTCTATTCTCTTTATATTATTCTGTTCGTACTGGACTCTATTCTCTTTATATTATTCTGTTCGTACTGGACTCTATTCTCTTTATATTATTCTGTTCGTACTGGACTCTATTCTCTTTATATTATTTTATAGTGCTTGCCAATGAACTGCTACATTTATTCCAAGTATAATACTTCACACATTCAAAGTCTCATATGGACTAGATGTTTACTGACTTTTAGGTGTTCTAAGAGTTTGTAAAATGTTCTTAGAGTACAGGCATTAAACAGGAAGATATTCTGAGTTCTAGCCTGTGACCTTCAGAAATACTTGTATCTTCTTCAGGGAGACACTTAATTCATCAGTGTTGGCTAGTTTTGTGTCAACTTGACACAGCTGGGTTATCACAGAGAAAGGAGCTTCAGTTGGGGAAATGCCTCCATGAGATCTAGCTGTGAGGCATTTTCTCAATTAGTGATCAAGGGGGAAAGGCCCCTTGTGGGTGGGACCATCTCTGGGCTGGCAGTCTTGGGTTCTATAAGAGAGTAGGCAGAGCAAGCCAGGGGAAGCAAGCCAGTAAAGAACATCCCTCCATGGCTTCTGCATCAGCTCCTGCTTCCTGACCTGCTTGAGTTCCAGTCCTGACTTCCTTTGGTGATGAACAGCAGCAATGTGGAAGTGTAAGCTGAGTAAACCCTTCCCTCCCCAACTTGCTTCTTGGTCCTGATGTTTGTGCAGGAGTAGAAACCCTGACTAAGACACTCAGGAAGGATCTTCAGTTTTAGTCTGTTTAAGCCATGTTAAATTAGTCCAGGTTTAAGCCATGTTGAGTCTTCCTAACTTTCCATAGAACTTGATTTTTTTTCAAAACAGTAATTTCACACTTTGTCAAAAAATGCTGTAATATCCTATACATTATACACTAACTTAGAAAAATAATTAAGTTGAAATATGTGCATGTCTTTAAGCTCCAGAGGAAGGCAGTGTGGGGAATGTATATGTGGTCTGCACACATGTGGGAGGACACAGTCTATTACTCTCTACCTTATTCCTTTGACATAGGGTCTCCCACTGACCCTGGATCCAGGCTGACAGCTAGCAAACACCCCGGGTCCTTTTAGAGCTGAGGTCATACGCCTTTTATCAACATCAAACGTTTAACATTTGGTCTTGCCCGCTCCTCATGCTTGTGCCAAAAGTTCCCTCACCCACGAGCCATTTCCCAGGTTAGGACTTTCCCTCTTTAACCTACAGATCATGTAACATTAATATTACATTGGCACATCATATTTGTAAAAATAATTAATATATTACTTATCACCAAGACCACTGGAAAAAATACATTGTCTCCATGACAGTGTTCATGTATGTTAGTTTTTTTGTGATCTTGGTTCAGTTAGCTTGTGATAGCAGGAAGTCAACATGAATCAAAAGTAGGAAGATTATAGTTCTTCCAATCTGAAAAAGCGCTAAGAGAGTAGTGTCCTTCTCACTGGGTCAGATTTGAGTCTTCTGGGACCCACAGGATTAGGTGTGTGAGCAAAGAGGAGGGGACTTTTGTCTGGTCCATCTTTTGCTCCCTGAGCTTACTTCAGAAGACTTCTTTATTTTAATGGTGATTGAGAACAAGAAGGCACACATGGCTGAGAGTAAGAGGAGGGGATAGTCACCACTTGGCATTCAGTTGGGACCTCTAGTTCCCTTTCCCATTCTTAGTATTGAAGGCACAGTGACCCTGTGGCATGCTCTGCTAGGGTAATCCCAGCTTGTCACTGTTGTACCAATGCCATCGTCAACTGTGTACTCCTGCTCTAAAAACTGACCTGGTTTGAATGATAGGCAGTGGTACCCCATCTCAGGTGTAGCTTTGTGTCACTAGCTTTTGTAGCTATAAAGGTGTGCTGACTGCCAAAAACAGATCCATGAGGTTAATACAGACCTTTCTACAAAAATGTTCAGGAAAAGATATTTTTATCTTCTCTTTAATTAAGCAAGCAAAGCTGTGACAGGCTTTCCATTATTGTTTCTAATGTGTTAGCACCCTGCAGGGCACTTTACCATTTGCCATTTCCTTAGGTTAGTTTTATTCTTTAACCCAGATTCTTTGTATTGGAAATTTTGGGGAATAGCTTTCTGTTCACACCCTTCCCCAGTTCCCAGATCCTTGATGAAGGAGCCTGAAAGGAAGAAAAGGTTAGAGGGAAATCTTATTCAATTGAAGTCATGAAATAACTTTTCCTTGTTCTGGAAAGTTCAGCTAGAAAGCTGATGACTGTCACCTCAAGCGTGACCAGAGTCAGAACCTCTCAGATGATCCTGCCTTTGACCTCACACTGCCCTCCCTGAAACCACAACACAAGAGCTCAGTTGAGGCATAATGACCCCAGGCTGCCCAGGTTCATTTTTGGATTTTAATCCCTGGGATACTTTCTCTATAATGTCAAGTTATCTTTGTTGTACAGTACTAGAATTTCAGAGGATTTGTGAACTATGTGTGTTTTAAATTGGTTTTCTGATTTTTACATTTATACCCAGCTGTTTGTTATTCAGAGCAGCCATCAGCGTGAGTCTCAATGGACCGTGGAATGTGCAGCTGTAGCCAGACGTAATGCTTCCTCTCCCTAAATGTTGCTGTTAGAAGCTTAGAGAGGCAGGCTAAAGACTGCTGATAACCATGTTGCCTGCATTAATTTCCCCTCTGGAGCTACACAAATCTGCTTGGCAATTTTATTTCATGACCAACAAGCAGAGCAATGTTTGTGATCTGAATCCCTGGTAGTAATGTTGACAGTGTATATCGAATCCATCTGCATTGATATGAAAGGCACTTGTACAGCTAATTCAAGCTGCAGGAAGCTGTCTGATCTGCATGCATAAATACACTAGAAGCAAGATTGTACTTTGGAAACATCAGCCGAGATTCAAATAAAACCCTTTGCCTAGATTAAAATAGGTCCATAAACTAGTTCCTTGAACAGAGAATTTTTTTTCAGAAAAATAATTTTATGATCATTTTTTCTTTAACCTCTATAGTCAAATCTTGTTTTTAATTTGCATTTATTATTCCAATCTGTGTTTTCTTTTGTGTTTATATGATGTATTCTTGTTTAGAAGCTACAGCTTCTACTAAATTTAATTACTTCCCTTCAAGGCTTTAAATTGAGGGCAGATTCTATTAATTGTTAATTACTTTCCTCTGCCGTTTACACAGTAAAGGTACAGTTACTAATTGAGGGTCTGTGCTGTATAGTGACAGGTAGCTTCTTCCATCTCAATATTTACCTTTCTATGGATACATTTTTTTTTATTTCTCTACTCTTTTATTGATACAAAAGTAACACATTTAACTGATATATTGGCCATTATTATGGTCTAGTGTCCTTACATATTATAGATAAATAAATGGCAACTATGTTTGACTCTATGTTGCCATCTGGTGGTATGTTGATCTCCTTGGCCCCGCCTAGGCCTATCTCCAATGGGAAGATGGTGTCCTGAAACTCTTACCTCAGCAGTTTTCCCCTCCAGCCTCTCACTGGTGGGTCACAGGGAGAGGGAGCCTTACTATCAGAGGACAGGGTCATTCTCTCACATCTGGAATTGTCTCCTTAAATGCTTCCTGCTCCCTTTCTGTTTACTCCTTGTATCCCACCCCCACCCACAAATTGGTCCTGCCTGAGTAAGAGCTGCTTTGTCTCTTAACCCTTTTTCCTTTTTCAGCCTCCCTTTAGTGAGCTTACATACACACCTACCATGTCTAGACTGAAGGGGAATGGAGTACAGGTGTTATTCTTTAACATTTGACATTTTGATCTGCTTGTCTCCCCATGAGTTGTTTTTTAGCCTCAGTAGCTAGGCTTAGAATCAGTCGGGTCAGGTTTGCCTGCTTATTGATAGACATTCCTGAGTTGCCCAGAGTCTCATTTCAACGGTCTATTAAAAGCATTGCAGTTTCAACCAAGTTTAGCTTATTAAAACTGAAGATGTTCATTTATTTGACTCAGGAGTCTTCGAGATGAAAGGACTTCATGAACTAGCTTGAGTTAATTTCTCACTGCCATTTCATTCCTCACCCTAAAGTGAGTTTGCTGTGATACTTAGCTTTGCTCTGATTTCACATGCTCCTAAAGGTTTCTTGTTGTTTGTCTTCTTTTTTTGCGACTGGGTCTCAAGTCCTTGTTTGTCTGGAACTCTCTATGTAGATAGGCTTGTGATGTCCTCAGAAAGACCCGCTTGCCTCTGCCTCCCACATGCTGAGATCAGAGGTGTGTGCCATCATAGTTAGTTAGATTTTAATTTTTAAAAATAATAAATGTGGATATCAGGTTGAATTAAAGTAGTAAGTAAAAAGATTTTTCTCATTTTTTGGAAGCAGGTCGTTTTAAGCAATTTTCTCATTTTTATTAGATTTTGCAGAAATCCCCTGTGGTCTTTAGGCTTCTAAGTAGTAGTTAAGCTAGCTCATATAGCTGCCGTCTCTGGTAGTGATGACAGGAGAGGAGGGATGGAGCACGGAAGAGGTTTTCTTTGTGCCCATCTGTGTAAGCGGCAGTGGGTGCTTCTGCGAAAGCTCAGCTGTAACAGCAAGGATGAGCATGAGAACAGTAGACGTTGTAGTACCCTTTGACAGTGATTACCCTTTCTGCCACCTGTACCTTCTTTTCTTAGTAGAATCTCTTTGTAGTCTCTGGACTATATTCTGAAGAGAAAATTCTAAGACAGCACACGTCTAAGGTGGTTTGC
Source organism: Mus minutoides (assembly GCA_902729485.2). NCBI lineage: Eukaryota > Metazoa > Chordata > Mammalia > Rodentia > Muridae > Mus > Mus minutoides. The sequence goes on along the minus strand of LR753326.1, from coordinate 1,669,004 downwards.
AGTGTAGTACTTTGCCAAGTTGGGCTGGCCGAGGTATGTGGTGTGTGAAATTGAATGGTCTTTCAAACTGAGGTGCTTATTAAGTTATTGATACAGGATGGTTGTCGACTTAGGCGAGGTATGAAGATAATCTATTAGAAAGTGATTACTGGACAACCAAAACACATCAACATAGTAATACTTAATTGTACTAGGATGGATAGTAGGAATCCTGACAGGTTTTTTGTTAGCAGGAAAATGTTATGCAGTACACAACTATAAAAATGGTTTCTAGAATAAAAAGTAAAATATCTACTTTGCACTGATTTTGTATATATTACACATATAAGTTATGTGTAAATCATAAACAGTCATACATAAATTATAAAAGTAGGACACATTGTTCTTTCTTAAGGATTATGATTTTCAAATGAGCTATATGGCCTTAGTATAAATCCCATCCCAAACTATTTTAATATTTTCTGTACTATGTATGGGCTTGAAATTATAATTATTTTAAATTGTACTAGTTGATTTTATTTTTATTAAAACATTTCTGGTAGTAATGATGCTTACTTATTAAATGGGATTTTAGAGTTTAAAATGGGGAATTTTGAACTGGACATGGTGACTCATGCTGTAATCATAAAAATTGGGAAACTCAAAACAAAACAAAACAAAAAAACAGCAGCCAGGTGTGAGAGGCAGAGGCAGGTGGATTTCTGAGTTTGAGGCCAACCTGGTCTACAGAGTGAGTTCCAGGACAGCCAGAGCTACACAGAGAAACCCTGTCTCAAAAACCCAAAAAACAAAACAAAACAAAACAAAACAAAACAAAACAAAAAAAAGTGGGAAACTAAGGCAGGAGGATTTCTATGAGTTCAGGATCAACTTGGACTATATACAAAATTTCAAGTGAAGAACAAAAAGAATGAATCACGAAAGTTTTATAAAACATTCTAAGCTGAGTGTTTCTTTGTGTCCCTATTGTCCTGACTTGTTAATGTCCACATAGGTGTCCACGCTGCCCTTTAATGGCATTGATTGTATAATGGCAGCATTACTCTTGTATAGTCTCTCCCTGTGGTCCTGAGTAGATCCCAGGGTCAAAGTGAATCTTGGACTACAGCTCTTGGTATCCTGTGTCACATGGAAGAAGGTGAAGATAAAGAGAAGTAGAGAAGTCATACTGCTGGTGTTGAAGTGCACAGATGTTAACAGAGTCCTCCTGTATACTAGAATTTGTGATATGGAGGTCAGAAGCATCTCACCAGAGCTACTATCAGTTCTTCTGGCTGTATTCTCCTTACTTACCTCTTCTGCTAGTTGTATGTATTCAGATTGAGAGCAGGGACTGCTGTAATTACAGTATAATCAAACATGCCACAAGATTAACACTCTAATTAATCTTTAGGATTTGTTTTTTTGTTTTGTTTTGTTTTTCGAGACAGGGTTTCTCTGTACATCAGGAGACTTCATAACCTGTTTCATATTTGTCTGGGTACACTTTTTCTTCTCTTTGTAGCATGTATAAGCTTTTAGATTCATATTATTGAAAAATATTATGCTTTTTAAAAATGGTTAAAGCCAGTCAATAGAAGATATATTAAATGCACATTATAACTTTGATGACTAAAATGGAAACTTATCACCATTAAGGCTAATTAAAAGATAATTATCTATTAAATTTTACACTATACTGGTTAACACTAGAAGAAACCACAGGCTACACAATCCAAATAAATAGGTAATAAATGTCTTAATTCTAAGTGATATGTTGAAGGTGAGGCTGGCAAGGAGTTTTGCAGTGCTGTCCCTGTGTGCTTTGCTTTTGTCAAGCTGAGCACACACATACACACATCGGGGTCATTGAGAAGAACAAAGGGTGTTGTACTGAGTTGATATCCTTGAGCTGAAAGAGATTGCTTTTCTTTTTCTTCTCTCTGAAATGGTCTCACTGCATAGTCCAGGCTGGCTTCTAACTCACAACCACCTCCTGTCTTGTGTTCCACCACACCTGGACAGCTTGATTTTATTTTATTTTATTTTTTGAATTGTTTTAGAGTTTAGTGCAACTTAGAAAAGCAAAATTTCTGTTATTGATCTGGGGATACATGAATTTAAAGTAAGTGTAGGGCAAGAGGAAGTGAAGAAATACTCATGGCAGTGCAAAGCAGGGGAAAGGGACACTGATTTTTCTGGATTCTTTGCTGTGCTCTTATGTGAATTGCCTCCCACAGTATGCAGACAATTCATAACAGGCATTGACAAGATGTAGATACAGGGTTTTAAAGAAACAAAATAGGTTCTCTGTTTCATAAACATACTCTTTTATGTGTCCCATTTGATGAAGATTTTAATCTACAATGACAGTTTCATAGCAGACAAATTGGATCCTATAAAAATAACAATAACTTATAAAATGTTTAAAGTCATAATTCATATGGGATTTTATTTATGGAGCAATAAGAGTCAGCTATAATCCTGTATGGCAGCTTATATCATTGTAGCTATGCTGTGTTTAGGTTTCAGCCTTTTTCCTTTTAGGATTTTCCATCCTCCAGGGTTATATGTTGTTTCTGTTTCACTTTGTCTTTCAGAAAGGTTAGTTTAGCCACAAGGAAGACAACTTCCATCCACTCACAGCATCTTGCTGGGTAACAAAATACCATGGACAAAGGGCAGGGGGCTTAGACAACTTATATTCATTTCTTGCAGTTTGGGAGGCTAAGGAGTTCAAGATTGTCATGCAAACCTAAGTCTGTAGGTTTGGATTTGGTTGAAGGCTTTCATACAGAGAACCACTTTCTACTGCATCCTCATATGACCTCCTTGTCTAATTCCCTTTCTTCCTCTTATGGGGGTGTTAATCCTCTCAGGGGCTCCTCATCTGATATAATCACTGTCCAAAAGTCCCCATTTCCTAATACTATCACATTGGAAGTTATAACTTAAACATAGGAGTTTTAGGAAGGTTGTGGTACACAGTCAGTCAGTCAGTCAATAGCAGACACTGGTAGAGTCGACCTAAAAGCAAATCCCAGGAGAGACTGAGGGTCTTCAGTCCCCACTGTCTTTGGCTTAGCACTGTATTTTAAAATCAGATTACCAGATAACTCTCCCAGGCCCACTAGCTAGGGCTGGGTATAGTCAAGTGTTAGAACACTAGCCTTTGTAAGACCTTAAGTTTGATTCCTAGCACTGCAAATAACAAACAGCATATGCGCTAGATATGACTGACATGAGAATGTCCTTAGACACATACCTTAGGATTTCTGTTTTAGAATCTGGGAAAGAGCACTTAGAAAGCCATTTTCCCCAAGTCCCCAAACTGTCTTATGTAATGCAGAGACAGAAAAGAATAACAGAAAGTGTAGATATAGGCAGAGTCAAATATGTAAGATTTCATAATTTCAGCACGATTTATTTCTTACTTTTCTCTATAGATTTTAAATTTCTGTCCCAATTAAGTTTCATGAAAATTTCTCACCTGACTTTAAAAAGAATTTTACAGTGAAGTTAATATATATATTCATTCACAAAAAGATAGACCCTTTTCTCTGCCTTACCTCACTCACATCCCTGTCAGACCATTCTCAGGATATAGCATTAATTCCTTTGAAATGCAATATATCCTAGAGAGTTGACATCCTGTTTAAATTGGTATTAATCCTGTGACTATATCTTTTTAAAAATTCTGAAAGGACTGGTTTTTATGTATTTGGTATTGGTTCCTGTAGTTGTCTAGATTTCATAGTATCTACCATGCAGTTTACTGATATAAATCTACCCATTGGGACAAATTCTGGATGTTGGGTCAGCCATAGTAGAATCAAGGGTGCCAATGACTTTGGGTGAAATATATGTTAGGATGATAAAAATTTCAGTGGTAAGATGAAAATAAATGGAGAGGGTTCCCATATAAGATCAGGAGATCACCAAGAAGGGTTCCCATATAAGATCAGGAGATCACCAAGAAGGGTTCCCATATAAGATCAGGAGATCACCAAGAAGGGTTCCCATATAAGATCAGGAGATCACCAAGAAGGGTTCCCATATAAGATCAGGAGATCACCAAGAAGCTTATTTTCTATGTGACAGAGGCAGTTTTATGTTTACCCCTTTAAGACCTCTGTTATCTTCTCACAGTAGGGCCTCTTTATAAAGAAGAGCTTTTAAAAGCCTAAAAACTGTATTATGTTAAGTGGGCTTTAAACTGAGTGCTGAGGGTTAGGGTTCTGGGGAGCTAAGGTGCAATGTTGTGTTAGGAGGCACAGTAGATATGTCCACACATGAGGCCATAGCCTATACCCACTGTGGAGTAGGGGGATGTAGGGTTGTGGGTCCCGAGTCCACTCCACCACAGGGCACAGGTGCTTGGGGAGACAGGACAAATATCCTGACAACCTCTAGGACACTCTCATTAATGTTTCTTCTAACAAGGTAAGATTTCAGTCTGGTTTTTCATTTCTTTTTCTCTGGGAAGTTGTCACCATCTTTGTTTTAAGACAATGAAGCAAACAAATAAAACTTTAAAAAAGTACAAAACCCCAAGTTACAATTCATAGCCATGATCATCACTCTACTAATATGTGCAATTTAGTTATGTTTTCAGTATGCTCACAAAGTTGTGCAGTAATTACCTGCATTTTCAAAACGATTTCATCACCCTTAAAAGAAACTTCATACCCCATAATTTTTACCTCCCAGCCCCTCTCCAGCTGCTACAGCTGTAGCAACCTTTCTGTAACATACTGTTTATTAATTTTCCTGCTTGCCCCTTCTGAACATTTCATATAATGTAGTCATACAACATGTAGACTTCTGTGTTTAGCTTCTTTCATGTTATAGTAGTTTCCTAAATGTTAATCCATACAGTTTATGCTAGCCCCTTTTTGTGGCAAATAATATCCCATCACATGTACAAATGTTACAATTTATTCATTAGTTGCTAGATGTTTAGGTTGTCTTGGCTGTAAGAAACAATTCTGCTACCAGTATTAACCCATGTACAAGGCTTCTGTAGGAATTTGTTTTCAGTACTGGGATAAAACAATAGCATCTCTCAGGCTAGGCAGATGAAGTTGTACAAGTTATTTCTCTGTAGATCATGCTGGGCTGGAACTCTCAATCATTCTGATCATACTGCTTCTTACATTATATCACGCCCGCTTATAAAAACATTCATTTTAGTTGAATATTAGCCTATGGATAGAATTTCCAGGTCATGTGGTACTTTCTGAGGGATTGCCAATCTATTTTCAGTAGACATCAAAACATTGACTATATGTGTCACCTTACCACTATCTGTGTATGAGTTCCAGTTTTTCCATGTACTTTCCATTTGCTATTGTCTGCCCCAGTATCATTCTGTGAGCTCATGTCTCCTTGTCAAAACCATTTTTTTTTAATGTGCTACACTTCTTCAGGAAAGCTGAGTGAGGACTTAAGAAAAGAAAGAATTTAGAAGTATCTATTTTGTTTTCTTATAAAAAATAAAGCATTTGAATAGGGCTATGGAGTCAGTACAGTCACAGTCAGGCATCATATTATCAGCACAGAGGAGATTTTATTACCCTGGAGGGACAAGTCAGGCCTGCCTCAGGATAGGGCAAAGACAGCAGCTGGTGTTTCTGCAGGAGTGGTGTTAGGAGTAAAAGGCAGTGTGTCTGTGAGGATGAGATAGTAAGTCCTGATTGGAGAAGTTAGCCAGTGTAGCTAAAAAAGTGAATTTTGACTGCTGGACCTTGATGTTTTGATAGTTGGACCTTGGTGATCAGCTTCAGAAATGAGTTAGGCATAAAGAAATGGCCAAATAAGGGGCTAAACTTGGTAGAAATGTAATCTCGCGATTTAGCAAGGGAGGGGGGAGCAAAGGGGAGGGGTGGGCAAGATCTCTGGTGCTGTGTGTGCTGTTAGAGAGGCCTTCAGCGTTGACTCTCTTGGCTTCTGTGATGATCCCCAGTTGTGTGTTCTAGCCTTAGCCTTTATTCTAATGAGCTTGGGTAGCCAACCACTTACTTGCCTGTCTCTACTTCAGTGTACACTGGGCATGTGGAATTTTGCATTTCCCAGACCAAACCAATCTTCTCATCCTTTACTTTCTTACTTCTCTAAATGGTAACCAGGTGCTGGGGGAAATCCTCATGCTCTTGCCTCCTGTTTCCCAGACCTAGTTAATCAGCTGAGCTGTTTTTGTGTTCAACATTGAGCCATTCTTGTTCTATCATTTCTGTCGTGTGTGTGTGTGTGTGTGTGTGTGTGTGTGTGTGTGTGTGTGTGTGTGTTCATGCACACACATGCGGAGCACATATGTGGTCGGCGTGGGGGAGACTTGTAGAAGTCACTTCTTTCCTTCCACTGTCTGGGTTCCAGGGATTGAACTCAGGTGGTCAGGCAGGGTAACAAATGTCATTAGCCACTAAACACCATCTCATCATGAACCAGCACAGGTCTTAAAACTTATTTACATGCTGCTTTATCAGAACATTGTTTTAACTTCAATATCAATGGCTAACAGCTAGGCATTTTCTGTTATTATTGTTACAAATCTCTTTTGAGACATTTTGACTATTTGTTAGCATATGCTGATTTGTTTATTTTCTAGCTTATTTACTGAGTGTATGCTTCAAGACAATGGAGGATTTTTATCTTTGGTTTGCTGCTGTTTGTGCATAGCCTGGAATACCATTTAGTTTATAATAGGTATTCGGCAATTAATATTAAATAAATAGGTATTTCATTTCTTCTCCCTTGAATCACTTGTAACATTTGTGCTGCCAGTCTACATTGGGTGAGCCCTTAATCTTTTCATACACTTTGGGAAGGTGTCCATATATATTTTGGTACTGTCTTCCTATAACTTGATATCTTTATATATGAATTTGAAGTAGTTCTAGGCCTTGAGATCTCATTTGAAAGATGTTTTCCTCATAAGTACTAAGGATTATGATGATAATATAATTTTATAACTCAATCTAATTTTAATAGAATAGTGTGGACCCTATTAGCTAAGCACATGGTAATAACCTTCTATTATAGTACCCTAGGATATAATATTATAATATAATAATTTCTTATTACTGTGGTTCCACTATAAGGGTCTCAGTTATATGCACACTGAGCTTTCATAGTTTAAGAATAAATATCCAGAGTAAGAATTTGCCATTGAGAAACGTGTCTAAAATGTAAAATACTATTATCTAAAGGGATTTTTCACAAAATATGTCTGTATATTTAAATTGTACCTTTTTGTTTTAATAAGCCATTCTTAAACCACATAACATGTTTTCACCTAAAATTCCAGATTAAGTGCCTTTAGCTCTTGTCTCACCTTCTGTTTGACTTAATGCAATTGCCAAAGAGAAGTAAGGTTAAAATTAGCTTTGCAGAGAATGGTCTAGTGCATTAAATAATTAAGGAAGACATGAGATAGTGACTGAAACTTGGGTCCTGTAGTCATTTGTAGAAAGGCTTGAATTTTAACTTTATATTTATATTTTAATGTGCTGTGCAACAGTGAGGGTTATAATATTGCTAATCTTTCTTCTGTAATGTGAAATGAATAACCAGGACAGTGAATAAGAACCATGAAAAGCAAATAAGTATAATAAAATGAGCAATAATGCTTACTGTAGGTATTACTACTGTTAATGCTTTTTAACTTTGTGCATTCCTTGGTAAAGTGATGTTGGAAAGATTATCAGGTAAAGAGAGTAAGAGCTTCAAATAGAGCAATAAAATGCAAACATATCACTTCTGCTTTGCACTTAGAATCTAATAATGATTGCTTGAAGAGAGAAATGGAGCTGCCTTTAAACACAAGGTAGCAAGTTCAGAATAGACACCCCTAAGGGTCCATACCTGTTTATCACTTATCTAAAGCTACAGAATTGGTTCTTTTGTAGCACTTTGTCGGTTCCAGACTCACTGGATCATGTGTTCATTTGTGACTCCATCTTCTTTCTGTGTATGCTTCCAGCAGTACAAGTGAGAGGAAGAGAATGCTCTCAAATGCTCTAGCTTTGTTTTGAAAAGCACCAGCCCATTCCTAGAGTCTGAGCCTTCAGTGGGATTATAGATCATGTGCTCTGTATACTTCTCAGCTTTGCAGAGTCTGAGCCTTCCCTGGTTTTATCAGATCTTGTGCTCTGTATACTTCTCAGCTTTGCTGCCGTTTCACATTTGCATGGCTCCCAGAGATGCTAGAGGCCAGTGCTTCTGCAGTCACCGCAGGGTTTGTGTTGGTTTGTTTTGTTTTTGTTTTGTTCAAAAACAAACAAAAAAGCAAATCCCAAGGCTGCAGCTTCCGTAGGTCCAGGTGGGGCTGAGAGTTTGCATTTCTAACAAGTTCTGACGAGGCTCTGGTTTGGGGGCTTCTGGTCAGCAAGCAAGAGTTAGGCACATAGTAAGCTCTCAATAAGTGGTAGTTGGTTCACTGCATCTAATGACACTGGAATGAAATATAAAGGGAAGATCAAGTATATTAAGGTTCTCATTAGGGGGCACTGCCTGACTCTCATTAAGACTGTCCTGATTTCTTTTCTGTCCTGGAGATGAGGGCTCGGTGCTAATTTTCGTGGCTCCTGTGGTCCCTGAAGTACGATCCCTGTCAGCTAAGCCCAGGCTCTCTTTACCCTTTCTTTCTTGACTCATTCCAGGCAAATTACTAATAATGTCCAATAGAGCCTGTAGGACTAATAAGTGAATGAGAATCCCTGTACTTTGCAAAGAATTTGGTAAATACAATTTGACTGTAGCTGCTTCCACTAAGCTAACATTTGACTGAGTTACTGGAGAGAAGACATATAAAAAGAAAAGAGAAGAAAAGAAATAAATTACGCTTGTAGAGAAAAAGATGGTTGGAATTGCTAAATTCATTGTTTATTTCTCTCATGATTTTCTGAGTGTAAGCATGTGGATATTTCCTCACCAGAAAAGAATTTTTGAAAGATTGTTTGCCATATCATTTATATTCCTCCTATTAAAGCATTTTAGAGAGAAAGAGTATTTTCCATCATTAAAACAGGAAACGACAACAACAAAACCAAAACAAAACACAGAAGAGCCCCAACCAGCCTTTATAAGTTTTGTAAACTTTGACTGTTGCAGACCCTTCACTACACCACAAGAAGAAAAATACTGTACACAGGTTTTAAATGTCTTTTCCATTGACTTTCTGAATGTAATTTTCACTCTGCCCACAGCCAACATATGAATTCAGTTTTCAGAGTACTGTTTTCCTTCGAGTCCCTGAGACATTAAGAGGATGTTTTGTGGATAAAAAGGACTTGAGCGGAAATAAAACTTAGTAAAACAAGTTTAAACAAAGTTAAGCAGGTGTCTTTAATTTGGGACTCCAGAATGTTTGATGGTTGTTAGAAATTGTGGGTAAGGAGAGAGGTATATTTTCAGACCTTATATAACCATGAATACCTCTGGTACTGACACTGAGCTGAACAGACTTTGGGAAGTACAGTGTCTATCAAACCATACTCATTCCCCAGTCAAGAGGACTCAGGTGTAGAAAGCAGAGATCTTCATGCCGGTAGGAGGTCCAAAGTTTTGTTTGAATTTCGGGTGGAAGGGAAGTAGTGGGAATCTTTGGAAAGATGTAAATAGTAAAGAGTTTCTATCCCGTGGTTCTCTTACGAGTGAGACCTCAGGGCCTTTCTGGAATGTTGAGTTCTGTCTAAAGTTTTACTGAGATAGTGACTTTTTCATTCTCTAGTGCCTTTATTTTCACAAAGTTTCATTGTCTAATTCACCCAGACTGATGGTATTGCCAGATGTACTAGAATGAAATGTTGCAGGGAAGTTTTATATTTGACTCCTTATTTCTGTCAAATTTCAAAATTATGGAAAATTCAAGTATCAATTTAAGGTCCAACTATTTATATCCTAAACAAGCTCTAGAATCCTCTGCCAAGATGGAGGAGGTGTTCTTTGCCAATTCGTATTCTTTCTAGGCTCATTGTCTGCACCCCTCCCCTATCCCTCCCCAAGGCAGTATTCTAGTTAGCAATGCTCTGCCTGTAATGTTGCTTTTCCTGCTTGCTAGGAAATGTCAAGGAGGTGTAGTTTGAACTGTGGAGGCTATTAATCTCTATGACAGTGTCAAAGGAAAGAGTACAGTTTTATAGCTGCAGGTTATTAACACTCCTGACAATAGAAAGTTGACATTTTTTCTTTTTCTTTTTTTTTTTTTTTTTTTGCATTTATGCTCTTGCATCTTGAAGAAAACTTGCAGTGAAGAGAACATGCATTTTACCTGTTTTAGTATTGCATTCACGAAAGGGATGGGAACCCCAGAGTAGGGTTTTTTCAGGTTTGCAGTATAGTTGAACTTTTAATCCCTGAGTGGTTATTAAGGATAGTAATTATTCACTGCCTCAGTCTACCTCTTGTCCCTCACATAAGTACTATCAGCGTCTGGAAACGGGGCAACCTCATTTGACATACTTGTTAAGATGCGCTGCGCTGTGAAAAGGCAGCTATCTATAAGCATCTAAGGTAGAATTTAAGAATGCAGGCTTCCTGTTTTCTCTTCTTACAGAGTAATCCAAACTTTTAACTTGATATATTAAAGAGTACTGTCATTTTCTGTTTCAGCCAACCTGGTTTGTATTCAGACTGTATTTATACTGTATTCAGAAATACTGTTCGTGTTTCTGACTGTAATTATGAGTGGAGGTGTGTGAATTAGTTGGCTTAAAAACTCCAAATCGTGCACACTTACAAATGTGTGGCATGTAAATGTTTCCAGTATAGAATACCTAATTTAAATGAATGACAGGAGGCACAAACATCATTGGAATTGTGAGGAAAACAGAAATTAGACATGTTACAGCCTTGCTTTTTGTTCTGCATGCTGCCTTCATGTGTGAGAAGCCAAGAAAACTACAAACTGTGTAGAGAATTGAGTAGGGTCATGGGTGTAACCTGTTTGCTTGAAGCATTGGCAAGAAAGAAATAATTTGTTTTCTGTGTGTTATTACGTAACCAAGAACACACTATTTTGTTTGTTTTTTAAGCCTTTACTTTTCCCTTGGTGAAAAAATGATGATGCTGCTGTACTCTGTGTGTGCTTCTGTATGCCTCTCTCTCACCTCCAAACTGCATCTCTGCATTGCAATGGGGATAGGAGTCTAGACTGAGAGCCAGGGCAGTTTGACTTACAGTTACTATTTTATGTCTTTAGAAGGTTACGTTGTGTTCAGACGTGCTGGAGTTTGTCGTCATTTTACCCTGTGTTCTGATATCAGCAGGCTTTTACTAGTCCAGATTCCTTGTTTGTATCTAATCATTTTATCATAAATGTAGATAGAAAAGATGCTAAAGACATAGCTTGTGGACACATGAACCACAACCCCTGATTTTTTCCTCGTCTGAATCACTCTGTAAGATGCCTTTATTTGGTGCCTCTGCTCTTTCTCCAGTTGCCTCTCAACTGTGTTTCTCCCTGTACTTCTGTTTCTCTGACTTATTCTTTTTTCTTTAAAAATTACTTATAATTTGATATTTGTATCTCTCATTTTTCTGCACTACCTGATATTTCCTGTACACAATTATGCATATCAGTTCCTAGAGTTTGAAATAGAAAAGGGTATAGAGAGACTGTTAAAATGTCTCACCATCTTTCTCTAGGCAATCACTTTTAAAACAGGATATTTATGCATTGTAGCTCATAGAGAAGCCAATGCTAAATGTGATAAAACTTATAAACTGTATCATTACACAAAAGAGGGTGCTAGCACATGACCAGTATGGAGAACTAGTAAATATCTTCGTAGATTTCCCTTGTGTGTGCCCTTTCTCAGGGCTGTCAGGAATACCTGCTGGTCACACATTCCACCTGTGACCCATCCAGTGTTCAAAGGACAAGCAGAGGCAGGCAGTACTTGAATGGTTTTATCTGGATTTGTGGCTCAGCTGGACTGCTACAGCTTTCTTGCTCCCTCTGGGTTTTCTTGATGAACTGGCCTCCCGCTAAGGGGTGGGAACCTAAAGGCAATGGGAGGAATTAATGAGCCACTGAGAATGTGGCTCTCTCGGAACAGAATGTTGCTTGTGTCTCGAACTCTTTGTCCCTAAAGTTTTCAGAGAAACCCAGTGTAAAGACTTTTACAACACCATGCTTATGTTGATCTCTTTTGAATGGCAAAAGAAAATGGAACATTTAAAAATCATTAAACCACATTGCTTGAACATTATGTTGAGCTTGGGTTTTAGAAACTTCTGGGACATGCATGAGATGCTTGTTGCTACTAAAAGACAGAAATTGGGGCAAGTAGAAGACATTTATCATAATGTTGCTTTCCTTGAGCTTGGTTTGTTTTAATTTGGTTCTTCTAGACTGTTCTTAACTACTGTTGGGGAGGAAGGCTATTTTTCACTGGTTCACAGTTAAACCTAACTAGGTAGGTAGGTAGGTAGGTAGGTAGGTAGGTTGGTAGGTAGATAGACAGGCAGACAGACAGACAGACAGAGGTAGGTGGTAGGTAGATAGCTAGCTAGATAGGTAGGTACCTAGCATACTCTTCCTTTAACACCAGTTTGAACAGTTTGTTTTCTATAGCACTTGTTTCTGCTCTCAGTGGGTCTTTTTTCTCCATTACTGCATCACGGCTCTTACCATCTGGATTCTTCTGTGCATCTGTTTGTGTTCATTCCAGCACTTTCTCCCCCAGTAGCTAGCAGCCTCCCCTGTGGAGCCATGCCCATTCTCCAGTAGTTCATGGACACTACAGACTAGTCTTCCTTGCCATGTCTCTTCTGTCTTCCTTCTCACTCACTGCATCAATGAGCCTGTCTCTCATTGCCTGCCTCTTTGCTTTTATCTTTATTGTTCTGCATAAAGCTACCATTTAGGTTGAAGGAAAGATCGGCAAAAACCCAAGTTCTGGGAGAAATTCACCTGCTTTGAAGACGTGTGTTCTTTTTCTCAGTCTGGTGAAGATGCATAGGAGTGTGACTGAACAGCCCTGGGCCTGAGCAGTGCCTTGTTAGAGCATGGTAACAGAGTTCAGTGTGGGAGAGGGACGGATTCTGAGCTAAACACCTAGAGTCCGTGGTTTTTTAAAAACAATAGCTATCCTTGAAAATAATTTGCCTTTTAGAGGCTTATTAAACAGGACATTTATAAATCAACTATGCAGTGATTTGACATACTTTGAAAACATCTTTTCTATATTTCACATGAAGTACCTGCTTTACATTTTGAATATTGTATAGTTGAACTGTAAATATTTATCTTGGGCTTCTACTTCCTGTAATTTATGCAAGACATTTATTTCTTATAGGATCCTTAGCTTTTAGTTTTGCTTCTCTTTATGAACTATCTTAAAAAAAATAATAACCTAACTAATGTATGTGAAAATAAACAAGATGTCTCTATTTAGCCTATTTAGTGGTTATTGAATAGCCATACATACTAAGTAACAAGGGAAGGTAGTATGTTAATATGGTTCCCGAACAGATTGTGTTCTTTTTATAGGTTTTATTCGTATTATTGTAATATTTTATTTTTATTAATTTATTTTAGCTTTCTTAATACTATTATAATGTATTATACTAATATTTCTACTAGGTTTGCACTTGCTACATTTAAAACTAACTAATAAATACTTAATTGTGTGACTTATTACCAAAGATTTATTGAAGTGCAGGTGCAGCCAACTGAGAACTGATGAAAAGTTTGAGTTTCATATTTCCTTTATAAGATTCATCATGTGATGCTTCTCAGACTTTAAAGATTTTTTTTTTTTGGTTTTGTGTGTATTGTATGGAATATGTAAATGTATGTATTTGTTAAAACTATTTATAATTAGGCAAAGTCTGAGAGGAGTTTAACAAGTAGAAGACATTTTTACACAGAGTAGAAAATTTAGTCTTCGTGCTTTAGTTTTTATTATTGGGGTTCAGTTTTGTTTGATCTAGTCAGCTAAGATTGTAATTGTGTGTTCTTACCAAGCTCTAGGTTGTTTGAGCTCAGAATCACCAGAGTGGAACATCTCACATATGTTTCTTTACATGGTCATTGTGAGGACTTTAGGTAGCAGCCTTTGGAATATCAGATGGATTTTCCCTGTTGAGAACTAACTAGTGCAGTGCAGTATGTTAAAGTGAAAAACTAGCTTCATATAGGAAAAAATAGAATTCTATTCTTTAATAGTTTTAGTCAGGTTGGCACTTACGGATTTTGGTGACTGTCTCTAGTAGTAACCATGTAAAGGTTGTATGGTAAACTCTGTCTATATTTTGTTTGATTCTAGCGTGGCTCCCAGTAGCTGGTCCTCATGTGATAGCAGAATTACAGTAGGGAGCTGTAACTTGGGAAGATGAAGGCAGTGGCTTTGGATTCTTGAACTAGTGTGCTGTGTGATAGAGAGCACATGATTTCAATATCTGGGTTTTCTGTAGTGTTTCTGGGTTTTCTGTAGTGTTTGTAGCTGCTCAGTACTAGTATTTCAGAATTTGTCAGATACCTGATTATGAAATATCATGGTATGTTATTTAATTGAGTGTTTTCATTAGAACCTTTAAAAGGTTTCTGATTTATTCTTTACTTTTGCTCCTCTCTCCCTCTCCCTCTCCCTCTCCCTCTCCCTCTCCCTCTTGTCTCACTTTCTCTCTCTCTAGAAAATCAAGATTATAACAAAATTTTATTCTCAGGGCAGAGGACACCTTAAGAAAACCAATATATCAATAGCTTTAAATTACAAATCATAAACATTGTAATTGTGTGATGTTTTCTCTGTTCCTTCCCCCCAGACACTTTGATAGCAAAATATCGCATAACATTCTTTTGTTTCTTGGGTAAACTGTTAATTAGTTTTTCTTCAATAGACTATCTTTTCAGTTAAGTAAATGAAGCGACCTGATTTTTTTTTTACATTTTCTAGTGCAAAATCCTACTTCATACTGTTCTCGGTCCTTTCTATAACCCGAGAAGCAGAACTAAGGGAATGAGTACACTCAGATGCATTCAGCACCATCTCAACTGTGTTGATTAGGAGAAATAGCTCAGTATTGTTTTTCTTTTTAAGACTCCCAGGGTTAAGCTAACAGAACTTTACTTTTTTTTTTTTTTTTTGGTTTTTTGAGACAGGGTTTTTCTGTATAGCCCTGGCTGTCCTGGAACTCACTTTGTAGACCAGGCTGGCCTCGAACTCAGAAATCCACCTGTCTCTGCCTCCCGAGTGCTGGGATTAAAGGCATGCGCCACCACGCCCGGCTAGAACTTTACTTTTTATTTCAACAAATCGTGTCATTGTTGTATATAACATGGATTTTAATGAACCAAACCAATCTCTTTGAACATTTGTAGACATTTGATTCTTCTCTGGCAGCTCATCTTGATTATCTGTTTGACAGTTACGGTTATAGGTTTTATTAATGTTATTACAAATACTATATTTGAATGATTTTTAAAAAATAAATAACAATATCCTGGTGTGGTAAGACCCATTGCCTATAATCTAAGCACTGGGGAGACTAAAGCAGTAGGAGCAGGACTTCAGGGTCAGCGCAGGCTACATAGCAAGTTCCAGGCCAGCCATGGAGACATCCTGAAACTCAAGCTTAAAAAGTAGGGCTAGAAAGTGAAGATGTGCAGAAAGAAAGAAAAAAAGAAAGTCCATTTTGATATTACCGACTATTAACACAAGGAATTTTGGTATATACTTGGTAGTATCTTTAGATAGCAACAAGTTTCCAACTTTTTCAAGTTGTGAGGAGTGAATTAATCTACATAAGTCAGTTAATCTAGAGTCTGACATATAGGAAATACACAGTAAGTACTCTTGGGTCTGTGTTAAAGCTTGTACATATTCATATAGCTGTCATATCATACAACAGGTATCTTTGATTCCGCCCTACCTCTCCCTCAATAAAGCTTTGATTTTCATCTCTCCATCCTTCCCTGCCATCCTGTGAGCGCTTACTCTAGTGTCTTTGATTTTCATCTCTCCATTCTTACCTGCCATCCTGTGAGCGCTTACTCCTAGTGTCATTAGGAAGAGTGTGCCTGGTACCCAGGGCAGTGCTTCCTGGACTCCGAGGGATGTATAAAAATGCATGGATGGTTTTTTTGAAGCAGGCTCTCACTGTATAACTTAGGTCTACCTCTAACTTTTACTCCTACTGCGTCAGCCTCCCAAAAACTTAAAGTATAAGTTTATTTACTATCATGTTGACTCTAGATTTTATTTGACAGTGAAAGACTTTTAAAACAAGCTATTAGTCATTTACTTTACATATTTAAAAAAGAAGTATATGATAAATGTATGTTTAGATTATCTTTTAGCCCTTGAGGGCTCCCAGAGACTGAACCACCAACCAAAGAGCAAGCATGGTTTGGACCTAGTGTCTCCTGAACCCCCACACTTATGTAGCAGATGTGCAGCTTGGTCTTCATGCAGATCCCCCAACAACTGGGGTGGAGACTATCCCTGACTCTGTTGACTGCCTGTGGATCCTATTCCCCTAACTGGGACACCTTGTCTGGCCATAGTGGAAGAGGATATGCTTAGTCCTGCAGTGACTTGATGTCCCAGGAGGACCTTCCCATTCTCAGAGAAGGGGAGAGGCTCTGTGAGAGGAGGGGATTAGGACTGTGGGAGGGCTGCAATCAGGAAGTAAAGTGAATAAACAAATAAATTAATGAAAAAAAGATTCTCTCGTAGGGGCTGAAGAGATGGCTCAGATGTTAAGAACACCTATTGTTTTTCCATAGGACTTGGGTTCAAATCCCAGCATTCACATGGCAGCTCACAGCTGTCTGTAACTCCAAGATTGTACATCCTCACACAGAAATACTCACAAGCAAAACAGGAATGCATATAAAATAAAAAATAAAATTAGAAAAAAGATTCTTTAGAAATTGTGTTTTAAATAATTTCAGGATATGATAACATGTAATTTTAGTACTTCTAAGATGGAGGCAGGAGAATCTGTAGTTGAAGATTATTCTCAGCTGCACAGTGAGTTTGAGGACAGCCTAGGCTATTTGAGATCCTGTATCAGAACAGACACTCATGGCCTTGTTGATCCTGTTCATAGTGGCTTCGGGGAAACTCTGTGGCAGACCTCTAGTCTGTGTACGTTCTATGGGACCATCAAGTGACCCACAGAGGGCAAATGAAGGACGGGGCATGAGGGCACGAGGGTGAGACTGTTTACTCTGCTAGCATAGTTTGTAGTATACGTCTGAACTATTGTTGATTGTAAATTTGATTACATTATGTATGTTACCATAATGGTAATAGTATATAGCCCATGTGTTATATATTTGTGCCAATTTCTGTTGAACAGAAAACAGAAAAAAAATGAAAAGACATTCTCATATTTCATAATTTTTCCTCCTTTTCTATTTTACTATTCAGTATGAATTACAACTGAAGAACATTCACACAAAATTAGTAAATAGGTTTTCCATTTGTAGAATGTCTTTAAAATTGATGCCCATTAATTTTGTATTATGGTATCATTATAATCATATTTTACACACCTGGATTTCTTTTTCAACGTTTCTGAATTGAAATAACAGAGGAAAACAGGATGTGTTGGTTTGGTGAGAGACAGTGCTAAGGACACAGTGTTAATATTAGCAGACAACCCAAGCTAAGACAGTGCATTGAGTTTGTTTTTGTTTTGTTGTCCATGTGCCCTCATATATCATGAGTCTGTGGGTGGGTAAGTAGAATTTTCGTGCTTGATTTGAATGCTTTTTAGATTGGTCCTAAACCTGTGGAATGAAATCTGAAGAAGAAAACAGTTTTATTTTGCTGCCCAAAGTTTGCATATGTAGAAGATACAGCAGAAGTAGTAGACTGAGTATAATGCTGAGCAGTCCCCATGCTGAGCAGTCCCCATGCTGAGAGCTCTGTGTGCAGCCTGCCTGCTTTGCTTCCTTCCCCTCTCCCTATCTGCACTGTTCCCTATCTGGCCCTTGCTGAAGGTTCCTCTTCAGTCCCTACTGCTGTATTATTTAAACCCCATCTACAGCACATGCTACAGCAGTGCTCAAATCTGCTTTTGTATCAGAAAACAAAGCTTTAAAAGCAGCCAGGGGAGCCACACAGAAGAGTAGAGATTTTGTGACAATGGCCTAAATCAGGAAATGCATTTAGAGTTTTTGTTTGTTTTAGGTAGAATTAATTGACTTCAGCATGTTTGTCCATTGAAAATGGAGAATACTTTTTTCTTTTCCTGAGACTCAGGATTTCTAGTCTATGTATTGGTGTGTGTTTTTCATGTACTTATATCCCATCGTTGATTAAAGACTTTAGTGTGCACTTAGGACCCTACAAATAATTTATTCTGCATGTACATTATACCACTTATACATTCTCTGGTATTTATGGGGTTATTCCATAAATGAAATATTTTCATGCAAAATGAATAATTACATATTTTGATAGATAACATCTACCTTTTAAAAATTGCATAGCTGGGAATATATAATACATAGCATGTTCTATAGTTTGTAATCCATCAGTTGGTAATTTTTTTTACCCACCTTTCCCACATTGACAGATAAAGAGAAGGAAATCTAAGATTCAGTTAAAAGTAGACATCCTACTTAATACACAGTAATGTAATAGGTAGAGAGAAATGGGTGTGTGTTATTGAATCTTTAAGGAAACAAGGCATTAAGGCTTTTGAACTTTATACCAAGAGAAATGAGATGAGAAAGGGCAAAAATGAAATGTGTACAGAGAATGCTGATGCATTTCTTGGTTAGAAGCCTCAGTAAACATTTTAGAGCATGCAAGGCAGATGGGATTGATTTTCATTAGCACAGCAGACCACTAATCTTAGGAGGTAAAGAGGATGCTAAGTACAAGTGCTAGAAACAAACCATTTTGAACTACAGTTGCATTCTAATCAGGCTGAGTGGATAAACATTAGAAGTAACTCATGAATGTAAACCAAAACAGAAATGATAAAAGGCTTTATGTAGTGAAAGACAAAGGCCTTCAAGAGGAACCAGAGGCACTAAGCCCAGTTCTTATCTACATGTGTCTGAGGGTCAGTGAGAACTGGTGGGCCAAGGAGTCCAGTCACCTGCCTCCCAAGTGCTGGGATTAAAGGCTTGCACACGCCACCACTGCCTCTTTTCTCCTTCTTTATCCTGCCTAGGTTTTTTCATTCTCTCAAAAGAAGTAAGAGGTAAAACACTATGAAAATACTTTCCCAGCTAAGGGGGAATGTGTTGTCTGAAGGAAAAAAATATGTGAAACTTGAGTGTTTAAACTTTCTTTTCTGGAGCCATTGGAGAGTTTGGTATATTTCAGTTGGGTTTGATGTTTAAATGTGATTGATGTAAAAGAGTATACTCTTTATTTATAGATAAAATAGCTTGCTGTAGACAGACGGACCTCACTTGGGTCCTTGGGTTCCCATTACAGGTGGGCAAGGAGCTGGCACGGATGACAAACAAACACAGACACAAGGGAGTGTGGTATCGGAATATATGTTTGTCAAAGAGAGCACCAGTCTTTTATATTACAGGAAACAGAGAAGTTAAGTGAGACATTAAGGCCATTCAAGGTACATTGAAGTTATCTGATGCAAAATTACTTTTACAACAAAACAGAGGAATGTGTACTTAAAACCTAACTGGAACCAACTGGGATAAAATCAATGTTAGCAATTGGGCGCACACCTTTAATCCCAGCACTCGGGAGGCAGAGGCAGGCGGATTTCCGGGTTCGAGGCCAGCCTGGTCTATAGAGTGAGTTCCAGGACAGCCAGGACTATACAGAGAAACCCTGTCTCAAAAAACCGAAGAAGAAGAAGAAGAAGAAGAAGAAGAAGAAGAAGAAGAAGAAGAAGAAGAAGAAGAAGAAGAAGAAGAAGAAGAAGAAGAAGAAGAAGAAGAAGAAGAAGAAGAAGAAGAAGAAGAAGAAGAAGAAGAAGAAGAAGAAGAAGAAGAAGAAGAAGAAGAAGAAGAAGAAGAAGAAGAAGCAGCAGCAGCAGCAGCAGCAGCAGCAGCAGCAGCAGCAGCAGCAGCAGCCCCACCTAAGGTTGGCTTAATCTTAGAAGCCAGGGGCTGGGGCTTCATGCCCTTGCCATAGTTCCAATTCCAGTCTGTTGTATAGTCCACCTTCCCCCAGGCCATTGTAAGTTCCTGTGTATGGGTGTAACTCAGCTATCTATAGTTCTAAGTATTTACTCTAGTTCCTCCCTAGGCCTTAACCTTGCTTCTTCCTAGGTAATGGTAAATTCTTGCATATGGGAGTAGCTCGGCTATTATTCTGATTGTGTGGGGGGACTTTCTACTAATAAGTAATGTAGTCTACCATACATAACTATAATAAGAATTCTAAACTTACTTTGCTAAGCTTGCCCTGAGATTTCTAACTCAATGCAGTAGATAGTAGTAATACCTGATTTCTTTCACTATCTCTTTTACAATACTAGCAATTTCAAATGTCACTGAATAGGCAACATTCTTACTGAATTCAAAGCCCATGGTCGGCTTAAGAACTACGTAGGGCATTGGTGAAGGCCAGGAAGCAAAGTTCAATTTTGCTTAGGTATTTGGC
This sequence comes from Mus minutoides, assembly GCA_902729485.2. NCBI lineage: Eukaryota > Metazoa > Chordata > Mammalia > Rodentia > Muridae > Mus > Mus minutoides. The sequence goes on along the minus strand of LR753326.1, from coordinate 1,648,473 downwards.
AAGTCATTGCTTGGAGACACTTATAATAAAACAATACTGAGGGAAAGCACACAGATCCATTCACCGACTAAAGCAAGGACATTGGAGCATGCCTTATACAGGATGCCAAGGTTCCAGGAGACTAAGTTTCCATGAACTTTTCACCTCAGGACAACATCCAGGTTTCTAGGCCTGTCGCACTGGTCACTACTGGAGTGGTTGTAGCAATAGCTGACTAGTTTAGCCTGAACTCAGCCATGAAATAATATTTTAGTGCTTTTCTGTCTACAAATTGTCTTCCTATAGGCATAATATATTTAGCTGTGCCTGCCAATGGTATGTCTTCTTGATTTAAAAAAAAAAGAGAGAGAGATTTAAAAGAGTTCCACAATACCTTTTACACTTGTTAGCTTTAGCAGATTTCCTTGAATTTGTTGTATTAAAGTATGAAGTATAATGGTTTTCACTAACCGCTCACACACTTTGGGAGTGGAATTGTTCTCTTTCCTTTGGATGTGAGACAAACTGTAGAAAAGGTTAAAGCTCTGTCCACGCTCTGTGCTTAGAACAGAACTGTTGCTCAGACACAGGTGTTCCTAGTCACATTCCAGCACTGGCTCCATCCTCTGCTGGCTCTGTCCCTTGGTGATGCTGTTTCCGTGGGTCAGCTAACATGTCTATTCTGTTCCTTAATCCCTGACTTTTCCACTTGATGTGAATGAAGTTGAATGTTTTGTTTTGGAATGGAGAGAGAATGTTTCAGTGCATTTATCTTTACAGTGTACCTAATAACTTGATCAGCCTCATAGGAATGATGGGATTTTTTTTTTTTTTTTTTTTAGATATTTTGATGAGCTGAAAAGCAAACTTTTCAGAGAATTTCCTAAGCAAGTAACAAAAAAGGGCAATGTGTTTTTTGTTGGTTTTTGGTTTTTGGTTTTTTTTTTTTCATAATGAAGTATTTCTCTTGTCTCATAGTCCTTAAGGAAAAGCCTGCTGGAAGCAGAAATTGGGAAAGATGGTGAAACACAGACTATGTTATGTCTCCCATTTAGAGGAAGATTTTAAACCTCTAGAGTTCAAAGAAAATTGCTGTGCAGCTGCAATAAGCTTGTGGCTGTACACTGTCCGAGTGTGCCCTGGAGGCAGAAGATGGACCGCACTAGGAGCAGGCTTAGCCTTCAGCTCCTTAGAGAAGAGTGCTTTCACTTCTGGAGGCTTCGTAGCAACTTTTCTTGACTCTCTGAAATCTCAAACCTGAGTTCCCATCTTCTGACAGTGAGATGAGAGCATAAAATGTAAATTCCTACAGTTTATCAGATTTCAACCTTGAGATGCTTAGATACTTAAAAGTGCTGAGTTGGCCCATTGTTTTCTTTCTCTGATTCCTTTAATAATATAAAAGCTTCTGAAATGCTGATCTTTGAAATTAGGAGGCCAGACCTCAGAAAAGAGAGCAAAAAGGAAGTGAAGAAGATCCTAACTGGTGAGCACAGAACATTTGAAGGCAAAGCTCAGTTTGTCTCAGGTTGCCACAAAACCATTTGTCCTTGGAAAGACCACAGAATTTGATTTTGTTCTGCGGCCTGAGATAATATGGAATATGCTTTGCATTTTAATTTACCCCTTAAATACTCAGTAAGCATCACTCAAACACCTTCTACTGTGGGACAGATGTGGGTGCTGCTGTTCTGGCACAAAAAGCCATTTGTACTTCCTAAGGACTAAGGTAGCTACAGGCCAGATTCTATCACTATAATATGACTGATTATAGAACAATGCTGCTTTGGTTATAGGACGTACTTTCTGTGGTGTAGTGTCCTAGTGTTTCTGATGCTCTTCCTACTACAGCCTCTCACTACGGTACCTTTTACCTCTGCTGCATGTTAGCAATTCAGGGTCATCCTTCTCTGACACACTTTTGAGGAGGAATGTTTAGAAATATGCATGCTACATGTAAAGAGGTGGAAGCCTGTTAAATATTTGCTCCTTATTTGAATCTGTGAAGGAAGTGCTTAGAAATCATTACATGAGAAATACTGATTTGAAATGGTTAAGCAGCTACTATAATACTTGATTTTCCTATTAAAACATAAGCATAAAGGCATTAAAAGTAATTATTGAAGCTGTAGTATTTTAATTATCCATTTTTACTTCAAACACATTTCCCTGTTAGACATCGTGTGCATCATTTTCTTTTTAAGAGTAATTTGGAACTACAAATTTTACATGAAAGCATCATGTAAATAAGGTTTATTACTTCATTGGATAGTAAATAAGACATAATTGGAAAATGCTTTCATATTTTAAGTTCAAATATTGGACTGTTTTGAAATGTCATACCAATGGCAATTATCTTTAAATAAAAAGAAAACTTTTCTAGTTTATTAGTATACATGGAAGATTATTGTATACTTAAGAATTCAGTGTATGTCCACACATGTCTATAATACAAGTACTCGTGAAGCAGGGACAGTGGTAGGAGTAACTCTCTGATTCAGGCTGGCCTCGTCTACATTGCCTACATAGTGAGTTCTAAGCCAACCAAGGTGACATAGTGAGACCCTGTTTAAAACAAAAGAAAACAGGGGCTGGAGAGATGGCTCTTCCGAAGGTCTTGAGTTCAATTCCCAGCAACCACATGGTGGCTCACAACCATCCATAATGAGATCTGATGCCCTCTTCTGGAGTGTCTGAAGACAGCTACAGTGTAATTACATATAATAAATAAATTGTCTTGAAAAACCAAAACCAAACAAAAACAAAAGAAAACATATTCCGTGTTACACTGATATATTGGTGGTTGTCATTTTTGTATATACATGAACTTTACCTAAGTAGTATTTTAAGAACACTGATACTCAGGTGGTTTTCTGACCCGCTAAGTCAAAGTCTCTGAATGTGGAGCTTCAACATTTGGCATTTGGGGTTGTTGTTGTTTTGCTTTGTTTTCTTTTACCTTAGGCAGAAAGAGGAAGAAAGGATGTGTTCTTTTGCACTCTGCATGAATACTGTAATGTCACATCGCTCCTGCAGAGCCCTGTTCATTGGTGGGTTGTAGTCACTCTGTTGTATAACAACAAATGCTAAACACTAATACATTTGTTCAGAAAAATACCTTGTGTGGCTGCTGTGTGTGGTGGGCCTGACTGCCAGATCCTTCTGGAAAAGACTTCATCAGGATATCATCCTAGAGTTTATATTTTAGTTCTGGGGAAAGATATTTCAGTTTTCCTTAAATCTGTATGTGCCGCTAGCAGAATCATCTCATTTTCTGTGGCAGATTTAAGGTAATTTGTGGGTACAGGCTGAGTTTCTGGTCAGCTCACAGGGACTCACCTTTGTTTTCATTTAGACTTTTGGATCTTGTTTCTTCTCAACCACATTCTTTATTTGGATTGAATCACTATTTACCAAGGTCAGTCCCACCATCATCCCCTCATAATGGGTATGATGGATTATATTTTGTTTGCATGTAGTAGAGAAAGGACCTCGCTCAGTAGTCAGCAGCATTCACAGCCTGTGCAGATCTGAGTTTGGTTCCCATTACCCACATCCAGTGGCTTATAACCACCTAAAGCTCCAGCTCCAGGTATCTGATCCCCTATTTTGACCTTCTGAGAACATGTTCACATACTTAACGTTATATGCACACACACACACACACACACACACACACACACACACACACACACACACACACAAATAAAATAAATAAAAATTTCAAGAAACAGTTGATTGACTTTGTATAACTTTAGGTTCCAGAGTTAAAGCCAGATAGGATACCTTTTTTAAAAGTGAGTATTCAAAGGTATTGTTTAGATATGAAAGATTTGGAATGATATGATGGCTTAGCAGGTAAAGGCATTTGCTGTCAAGCCTAATATCCCTAGTTCCATTCCTGGAACCCGCGTAGAAGAAGGAAAGAACCAACTCCTTCAAGTTGTTTTCTGACCTCTGTGTGCGCACCATAGTGTGTGCACTTCCAACGCAGAATAAAGAAAGATGTCATTTGAAAGAAATAATTAAATATTTGAAATTACTCTGGTATTTTGAACTGTTCTGCTTTAAATGTAGTCTAGTCATCACAGTCTCTTCTGTATCTTTATAACAGTCTCTATCTACTCTCAATAACTCTACAAAATCTTGATATATAGAGCATGAACATCAGGAATGAAATTCACATTCAATTAGGCCAGAGCCTCTTTACTGACCTAAATAACAGTTCATTCATGAGATAATGTGACTTACAGCCAGAGAGAGAAATCTATTGCCTGAGCTGGGGAAGCCTGGCATAGCACAGACTCTTCAGTGGTCAGAAAATCATCTAAAATTAGACCAGGCAGGAAAAATAGTGCAGAGATTTACAGGTCTGATCTCTGTTTCAAGAATAGTTCTTTCTCAAGCTGTGTGTGTAATTAGTTGTGTAGATTAGACCTGGTAATCCTGCAGTACATGCCTTTATTAGTACAAAACCCGTATCAAAGGGATTTTGTGATTAAACAATTTTAATATTTTAAACTTATTTTGTTTGTTTTTTATAACTTGGGAAGTTCACATTTTTTGTCAAAGAATTTCTTCTTTGGACAGTTGGTCAGTGTATATTGGGAACTTGAGATAGCTGCAAGTTTGGCAACTGTTGTCATTACCAGAGTGACAATCCCTGATTTAGAAATGAATGTAGTGTATTATGTATGTAAGTGTTGGCATTTGTTTCATAAGGTTCTATTGCTGTGATAGAGAACCATAATATAAAAACAAACAACTTGGGGCAAAAATGGTTTATTTTAGTTTATGGTCCACTCCACAATCCATCAAGAAAGGAAATTGGGGCAGGAAAACAAGGCAGGAACCTGGAGGCAAGAAATTGAAACAGAAGCCATGACAGTACGTTGCTTATTGGCTTGCCCTTAAGGTTTGCTGAACCTACTTTCTTAGCACAATGGTTCTCAACCTCTGGGTCGCAATCCCTTAGTCTAACCTCTGTCTCCAAAAATAGTTACATTACAATTCATGAAACCAGCAAAATTAGTTATGACGTAGCAACAAAAATAATTATATGGTTGGGTGTCACCACAATATGAACAACTGTGTACAGTTCTTATTAAGTGTTGCAGCCTTAGGAAGGTTGCAAAGCATTGTTATAGTAGAATCATTCTCCCAGGGGTAGCACTGTCCAGTGAGCTGATACTCCAACATCAGTTAACAGGAAAATGGTCCATAGGCTTGCCCATGTTCTGATAGGGAATTTTCTCAATTGAGGATTCCTCTTCCAAAAAGACTCTTGTATCAAGTGACAGAAAAACTAGTCATTGATCATTTACTTGCTGTTTGAAAATATGAGATTATCTTATCCCTTCCAGATTTCTTCCCATGAATCTGCCATTAGCTTCTTAAATCTGTTAGAGGAAACTCCTTAAACTAGAAAGACATAAACTAGTAAGATTCTTTTTTTTTAATTTATTTATTAGATAATTTCTTCATTTACATTACAAGTGCTATCCCTTAAAAAAAAAACAAAAAATAAACAACAACAAAAAAAAAACGGGTCAGAACAAATTCATAAAACAAGTTACTTTAATATTAATTCAGTGAATAATTTGTTGGCTAAAGGTTTCTGATCATTTTAATTAGTGGCTTTTGATTTATTAATGTCAAAATTAGAAAAGAATAAGATATGGTTTTCCTTTTAGAGCTAGCAGGGGGAAACTTAAAAGTAAAATGAAGTTCAGATTTCATTCATTCAACAAGTATTTATTGACTATGAAGGAAGAAAGCAGACAGTTTCTTCTAGCTCTGCGAATTATACAATCTGCTAGGAGAAATAGAAAATTGGTAATACAACAACTGTGCTAAAAGATGCGTGGGCTGGAGGAGATAGAGCAGGGCAAGGGAATTTGGTGAGGGAGTGGTTGTTAAAAATGATATCAGTGTAGGCTTAATGTAGAAGGGGAGATACATGAAAATTAACAAGGACATAACAGGTATATCATATGGTAATGTAGGGGCACTCCAGGTAAAAGTTACATCCAGTGACAAGGATCTGGGAAACAGGATTGTTGGAACAGAAGCCTGAGAACCACTGTGGCAGTGTGGGGTAAAATGAGCTGATGGGTAGAGGATAGGGCAGTTTTGCACTTGCAAAAATGTGATTTTATCAGTGCAGGGAAAGCTTTGAAAGTGATCAAGCAGGAGAGCAAATGATCTGGTCCTACATATGTCTTGATATTTATCAGAATTTTTTACCTCCAATTCTGTCTTTTCTGGAGTGAAACACTAATTCCCATGCCTGAAAAATGAGTGAGAATTACACATTGACCTGGAAGTACATGCAGAACCTATGGCTCTGGCTCCCTCCTTCTCTCCTTCTCTTTCTCCCTCTCATTCCCCCCTTTCTCCCCCCCCCTCCGTGTGTGTGTGTGTGTGTGTGTTTATGTGCATGTCTGTGTCTCTGTGTGTGGATCAGTAGGTATGGAAAAGGAGGCAGAGTCAACTGCTACTTTAGTCAGCTTTATGTGAGACATAATTATGACCAAATTATAACATTTTTCTGTGTTACAGGAAGTGGGAATTTGGGGTGGGGGTGATTGCTACACACGTATCTACACGTGCTCATGTTCAATTGTTTCCTTCTCTATTTATACCACTGGTACAGCTATTTGTTGGGTTGAAGTAAAACAGTCAGAATAGCAATTTTTTTGCTCTGCAGTAACTGTCATGTGGTATGATAGATACTGCTGCCTAATGGTAGAAATTATGTAGAGGGGTTGAATTTGTGACTTTCAGTTCCTTCCCAATATCTTCTAACATCATGTTATTTCTCATTTGATGTCACTTCAGCCTTTTTTTGGCTATTGATATCACCTCATGCCTTTGCTGTTGCATTTTGAAAGGAGGGTGTAAAGTCTCTAATAGCAATATATGAGGTGAAGTAATTTCCAAAGAGGAAGCCATTATAACTTAGAAAACTATGTAAGTGCATGTGTAGAAGACAGGTTTAACCATGAGCTTCTTAGATTCTTTGTATTGTATGAAAACAAACATTCTTGTATGCAGTACAAACATTTTGAAGTGTGTAAGAAGTAAATCCCCGATTTTTTTTTTGGGGGGGGGTCTTCCTTACTGAATCTGATAAGGAAAGATAATTGCAATGTGTAGTATCAGTGGCATACCTGCTGTTATCCTGGAGCTGTCTTCCTATTTTCCAAAGAAAATTGAAATGTCTGACGGTACATCAATGGCACATACTCTACTTTTGAATGAGTTTCCATCCGTAAGGAGGGGAGAGCACAGCTTTACAGAAAAACCACAAAAACAAGATAGTTCCATTTAGTACCCACTGTTTTCTAACCAATAAACTCCCTGTTCTGGATAATTGTAACAGAAATAGACCATGCTTGCTTCCCTGGTGTCCTTCAGTAGGTGGGCAGAGAGAAAACTGGGCAGACTCAGATTAGGCATGAGTTTAAATCTCCTTTCTTGTTTATTCATTCTGTGTCCTTGAACAAGTTGGTTAACCTCCTAAATCCCAGCTTCCCATCTAGTAATAGAGACTAGTAATAGGTATTCATTTTTCAATAATTTGAGAATTACAATAGGAACCACCTGATCCTAGTAGGTACTTAGTAAATATGTCCTTTACAGGTAACCATCAAGGATCACACAATGGGGAGTAAAGTGGGAGAAGAATGAAAATAGATAACTGTTGTAGAAGTTCTTTACCCAATATGGGATTTCTACCCTGCCTTGATCATTCAGTTCCCAGATAAAAGATACACAACTTTTATTATTTACAATAAGCCTTAAACAGCTGGGCAGATATCTACCCTCTATGCTATATCTACTTTCCTATAGATAACTCTGTTATTACTATGTTTATGTTTCATCTGGGCTGCTCTTAACTCCAATTGGCCAGACCTCAGAGCCACATTTTCATGAACTCACCTAACCCATGGTAACACCTCCTCCATTCACTTTCTCCCCCTAATGGTTCTCTCTCAACACCCCTCCCCAGGCCTGGAAACCCCAAAACCCTCCCCAGGCCTGGGAACCCCAAAACCCTCCCCAGGCCTGGGAACCCCAAAACCCTCCCCAGGCCTGAGAACCCCAAAAGCCTCCTATGTCTCTTCTGCCCAGCTACTGGCTGTTGGCATCTTTATTTCCAAATCAGAAATAACTTAGAGACAAGGTCACATAGCATCACTGGGGTCTATATGCAGAATCTCTCCTCTCTAGGGCAACCAGGTCTAGGGGGCCTGCATTTATCATTACAATGCACAGCAAAAGACCAAACCACAATAATTCTCCTTTTTAGTACAATAAAAGGCTTCTTTTCTCTCAGTTTTAAGCTGAATTATAATAATTATGAAAATTATAAGGTATAACATCCAGTCCGTTTTATTTGGCAATTTATTTAAAGTATTATCTATGCTAGTTTAATGAGTTTACAATTCTGTATCTAAGTCATCTTTGATTTTAACTTGTGTTACCATCCTAAAACCATCTTTTAAAATCTACAACACCTTCTTTACAACTTAAGTTTAATTTGAGAGTATAACTATCTAGTCTTTAACACCATCAGAGATTGAGAAAGAATAAATATTGTTTGAGAATGCAGGAAGCACAGAAACATAGCTTCCAAAAAAATTATAGAAGTGACAGAGATAACTGACTACCTGGACAGCCCCAATATTTCATATAATGTTAGAGCATCTATGTTCAGCCTTTCATCCCAAAACATCTGATAGACCTTAAGTAAAGCAGAAATTATGAAGGACTAGCTTATCCTGTCTTGGCATTGCTTAGCCATCCACTGTCCTGCGTTCCTTTATCTCTTTAATCTCTGGTATACAAAGAATTCTAGAGGCAACACTGTGTGAGTATATAAAGGTAGATGCCACACTCACTCCGTAGCAGGTAGAGAAAATAGCAAGTGTAAAAGTCCTGAAATTAGGAGACTAATTCACCTGAGGAACCAGATGAGGCTTGGATAGCTGGAATTCAGAGGTAGTAATCAGCACTGGGCTGTAGTAGGAAGTGAACATAGTGCTTCTATGTCTTTGGAGGATTATAAGAGCTGAAAAGTCAACAAATAATTCTAAGTAGAGGAGTAAGCATTTTAAAAAAGAGATGAGCTCATCTGAGATAGCTTTTGAAATATGTAAATGATATTGAAGTAGGCACACCCCTTTCCCCATGATGGAAAGAACCCCATGAGAGCTCTGAACTGGAGATGTATGGTTATGATTTACTTGTTTTTAGTTTGGTTGGAAATCCTAATTTATTAAGGTCATTAACAATATGCAATAAGCCTGTGAGGTGTGTAAAATGAGAGAGGACCCAGTACCTGGTACCCTGGACACCAGAAAGAGGCAGATGATCTTGTAACTGAGGCTGAAAAAAGTGCACTGGCGTAGATGAACTCACCAGAATGTTAAGTGAAGGAAGTCAGCAGTTAGTATTAGGGGGAGGGGTCAAGTAAGAGGCAACGTTAAATGTTCTTGAATTGCTCAACATGAAGATATTTGATACTTGCAGAAATAATTCAGTAGAGTAGTATGGTTTCAGGCATCTATGAAACAGGAGGTGAAATAGTTAAGTCAGGTTTTTGTTTTGTTTGTTTGTTTGTTTGAAAAATTTGGCTGCTTAAATGAAGAAAAGAGAGTAGTATCAAGTGAGCAGATGTAATAGTGAATCTGTTCATTTTCATGTTTATGTTTTGTTTTAGTTTTAATGTATTAATTTTAATTCTGCCTTAATTTAAATCAGTATACATGAGCTTCTTGAATGCTCATGTTTTTGAACATTCAAATTCAAGAGTTTCCTTGAATTCTCCCTAACCTTTATGGTAAGATATAGAGAATATCATATATTCAAAATGAGGTTGTATTGGACTAGGCATCCAGTCATAGTTACATCAAATTTATTGTTCATAATTGATTTGTTATTACATTTAAATGTGATGAAACTATTTAAAGAAGGAACATTTCCTTTCCGAGATCAATCATTTAGGAGGAGGTAGAGATAAAATTCATACCCAGAGGAGTCAGGCTCCACATTTCGTTGCAGGTCTTCTCACACAAATAGTAGAACAGGTTAAGTAATCACACAGCTCTCACAGAGGATTTTCAAATCAAAGACTAGGTCCTTGGCAGAGGTGCTGCGCCATCCTATAATGCCAGCATACAGGTGACTGAGGCAGGAGGAACTAGGGCCTGAGGCTGCTTTCTAATGTGGCTCATATGGTATTTCTCCAAACGGACTTGGTTTTTTAATTTGTCCTTTTGAAAATTGAATTAACTTTAATCCCAGCACTCGGGAGGCAGAGGCAGGCAGATTTCTGAGTTCGAGGCCAGCCTGGTCTACAAAATGAGTTCCAGGACAGCCAGGGCTATACAGAAAAATCCTGTCTTGAAAAACCAAAAAAAAAAAAAAAAAAAAAAGAAAAGAAAATTGATGTCTTATATAGTTATACTACGAATACAAGTTTTAAATGATGTATTTTACCAACTATGTGAATTAATCATGATAAATTAATGTTAATATAGTTTTGCTTTGTTTTGAATATCAAAGCAACAGTACATTAAGGGTTAAACATTTTGCAACCTCTCCAGCTGGAACATTTGGTTTAATGCTTGCCCGCAGTGTGACCCACTATGCTTCACATTCTCCCTGTAGAGTGAGTAACACCTTCCTCCTTGGAGATATGATCTCCTATTACTGTCATATTCTCCCCCTCTGAAAGCTTTTTGGCTTTATCTTGATAAAGTTAATTCTCTGCCTCTCCACCTGGCATTGTCTTTTCATCGAACCTTTTCTGGAATGCTGATAGATTGATTCGCCACAGAGCAATGACAGTGGCAAAAAAGAACTGAAATATTATAATCACCTCAAGCATAGTTATGCAGCATGGATCAGTATTAATAGTTTAATAGCATTTGCAATATATACTAATTTCAATGTGGTAGTTATAAATATCAGCAAATTCAAATTTAGACTCCTACCATGGACCATGGATCAGGCATTGTGCCTTAATACATTAAATGCAGAATATTTGGTTTCAGGTGAAATGGTTTTATATTGTACTCAAATATGGTTCACTGATTAATGATTATTATTATGTCAAAATGACCTTGAATGCCAGAGAACTTATCTTACCACTAACCACAGGACAGAGGCTAGGTATTTCTGGGTATAAGTAAGGTGGTGTGATGTTGTGTGAACTTACTAGTATACATCTGTGCTTTATATTTTGTGAAGACTTAACTAATAACACTTTGTTTACATTCATTATCTTGTTCATTAAATTTTCTACAGTAAAATCAAATGTAAAATATTTTTTTTCTTTTTGTAATGATTAGGGATATCAAAATTTGAACTTTGCATATCCGTTTTAGAGAACTGTCTGGTCTGGATTTGGAAGGGCTGCAGTTTTCAAACCACTATAACTCAGAGTTGCCCAGCCCTCTCTGTGAGCTACAGCATGTGTCAGATAACAAGGGAGTTGTGATGTTTGCTAAATTTGTTTTTGCTCTTTTGATCAATCTAACATAAAAATTGTAAAGAATGTACTGAATTCAAAGTAGCTTTGTATCCTGGAAAGTTTGAGTTGCTCTATACAAAGAGTTCAATTATTATTACATAAGAGAACTAAAAATAACTTAAAAGATAGCCCAAAGGCCAGGACTAACTCCTTAAGATAGTTTTGTTATTTGTTTCTATTTGTTTGTTTATTTATTTATTTATTTATTTATTTGTCAAATGTTAGGAGTACTTGGTGATTTTGGCCTTTAGCCTAGTTCTTCATTCTTGGAAAGTGTCAGTTTATTCTAAAGTAAATTTCATCACTGAATTGAATATTTTCAATCTCCAAATATCTTACTACTGCCTTAGAATCAGCATAACACTAAAAGATTTCTAGTCCATGATAGATTGCCATTCCTTAGTTTTTATAATTAATATTCAGTGTGAAATGGAATCACTCAGTGTTCTTTGAAACATGCTAGCAGGTGCCTCTCAGTGCCTGTGCTTGCTCTGTGGACTGGTGTCAATGGCAGTGCTTGGGTAGGCAGAGATAAAACATATCAAATGCAGTTGAGAAAGCAGTGGAAGTTTTTATTATCACAGACAGTGTAAATGATGGCCTAAAAATCTGATCAGAAAGACACAATTCTAATGAACCTCTGCCATGGAAACTCTCATTTCATTAGGAAAGACCCATTAATCGTTCTAAGCCCAGCCATAGAAATTATGAGTTTTCTGCTTAATCTTCACATGTTGTAAGCAAATGAGTTGGCAAAGTGACAAATTAAAGTTTAAACCATCTATTTGAATTTGGGGATATTTGCGTTTAGGTTTCCAGTTGGAACTAGGAGTTTTTTTTGACAATAATAACATTTTTTCTTATTATTAAAGGAAAATTTTCCTCTCTCTTAATTCTTCTTTTCGTAGAGATGAACCATCTTACCCCTCACCAAGTGTTACCTTTTCCTGTTTCAGAGTAGGTAAATACATGTAGTTGCTTTTGCCACATGGACTCTTCATCTGTAATGGTTGTTCCAAAGTCATTCAGAGGTATAGTTGTGACAATTTACTAAAAAGCAAAGGAAAGAATATTGCCCACTCAACTAAATGCTTCTGCTGTTCTCCTTACGTGATAAGTTAGTCACACTCTTCAGTTCAGAGAAGAAGCATTTGTGTGATGTTTGTCCACAGGGTTATAGTCTATTATGGTTATAAATTAAAGATTCATTAAGAGTGTAGCCTACTCTGGAAGAGGTTGTGGAGAGTGTGGATGGATGGAGGATGGATGGGTGAGAGATAAGGAAAGCTTGTGAGAGGCAGTAATTTGATTCCCAAAAGCAGTGCACTAAAAGTCTTCTGTAGTTTTATAAAGACCTATTTAAAAAAAAAAAAGACTCCAAAGAAAGCTGTGGCACTCTGAATAAGACAGATATCCATGCTGGAACCTAAGTATTTCCACAGGAATCCAAGGTCTCGGTATTGAATGTATGTTTTGTTTTCCTTTGCTCTGTTGGTCACCCATTGGAGACTTGTCTTAGTAGTGAGTAAGACTTGTAGGATGGCAAGGTGAAATGAGGATGAAGGATGAGGATGAGGATGAGGATGCTCACTCTGAGCAAGCCTGATAACCTGAGTTCACATCCCCAGTGTCCGTGTGAAGCTAGACAGAGGCATAGACCTGTATACCCTGATAACCTGAGTTCACATCCCCAGTGTCCGTGTGAAGCTAGACAGAGGCATAGACCTGTATACCCTGATAACCTGAGTTCACATCCCCAGTGTCTGTGTGAAGCTGATCAGAGGCATAGACCTGTATACTCTATGAGTAGGAGGCAAAACCAAATGGATTTCAGGGTTCCTGGCCAGCCAGTTTGTTGGACATGGTAAACTGAAGGTTCACTGAGAGACTCTTTCATAAAACAAAAGTAAAAAATAAAAAAGGAAAGAGGAAAGGGGAAAAGAAAAGGAAAAGAAAAAGACCAAGGCCCAGTGGTGAAACAGTTAAGGAAAATACACAATGTCAACTTTGACTTCCACACATGAATACACCCACGCAACCCCCACTCCCATGTGCTGTCCATAGCTAAAGTTTACTTATAGCCTGTTTTGATGCATACTGAAATGATGTGCTTTCATTACACAAAAATGTATAGGAAAAGAAGTATAACTCAGATCCATAGATTGGCTGCTTTTAGCTCCGAAATATGGAGAAAATTTAAATCTGCTGACTTGAGCTGTAAAACTCAAGACATTGATAGCAAATAGTAAAATTTTAGGTCTGTGGGGTTTTGAGAATCGGAAAACCTGCCTGCCCATCTAACCTGAATGTGTAGCATGCAGCTTTTAGTAAGCTGGTAAACTAGATGGACTGTGAAAGAACTATTGGACTTGTAGACACGATCCGGTTTTGAATTCTTGCTCCACCCTTTACTTCTCGGTAACCTCGGGCAACTCCCTTATATTTTTGTGAGCCTAAATTCCTTACCTATAAAATGATAAGTTCCCCCATCCTGTGCAATTTTAAAGACCATTAGCTCATATTAGTTATTGTATCCTTGGTGATTGTAGTTCATACACTTCCTGGGTTATCATGATTGACAATACAGTTTTAATGTACAGAATAGTTTGTATTAATAAGGCTAGGAGGAATAAATGCTTATAGAAATCAGATCATTCCCCATGCATGTTTCAACTCAATGCTTTTAAAAAAATGATTACTGTTGCCAATATTTTTTTCTACCTTTAAGCCATGCTCAGATGGGTAAGGAAGCAGTACACTGGAGAAAAAAAACATAATTCTTTTTTTGTTTGTTTTTTTGTTTTGTTTTTTCGAGACAGGGTTTCTCTGTATAGCCCTGGCTGTCCTGGAACTCACTTTGTAGACCAGGCTGGCCTCGAACTCAGAAATCTGCCTGCCTCTGCCTCCCGAGTGCTGGGATTAAAGGCATGCGCCACCACGCCCGGCAAAAAAATAATTCTGAGTAAATCAGTTCTCATTAGTCCATTGTAGGGTATCATAAGGCTTTTATAACTAGAGAGTTCAGTGCTCTGTGCTCTTCTGCCTTATGAAAAGATGTTAGTTTTCTTATATAATGTCAAGTTGGGACTAGAAAGTAATTAGTTTCAGAGTTAGTTGTTTATTATTGAGTGTGTTAAATATTCTAATGCTTTGTGAGATATACTGAAATACAGGCATGAACCTATTGACAGATAAAGTTTGCACAATTCACTCATAGTCCTAACCATATGATGCACATAAATGTAAAATTAATTTTAGTTTTATAACCACTAGTTCCATAGCTCTAGGAACTATTATATGAGTAGAAGAAAATATATAGGACAGAGTTCATAGTTCAACTTCAAATGACTATGTCAGGACTTAGATATATGGTAGTATCTATGAGTGCATTTAAGTAGTTTTGAAACCCAGAGTAATCCTTGGGAAAAAAGCTTCCCACAGGGAATGAAACATGTAAATGAGAACTTGAGAGTGACCCATTAGGTAGATTGGGATAGGTCAGGTTCTGCATGGTCAGAGCAATCGCCTAGTCCTGTAGTTTTCATTTTAGCCATTTAAGTTCTAAATGCTTTTCTTTTGAGGATCGGTTCATAATCTATTAGATACATACATTTCAGAGTTTTAAAACCACATTCAGCCTCATTTTTTCCTATTAATTTATTTTCCCTTTCTAGTTTCTGTGTAGTTGCCCTTCCTTATATCATCTACAGAAAGTTTATGGGGAAATATATGCTATGGGAAATGAGTTTCCATAAGGTCTATCTCTTGGGTTCTACAGATTTTACCTTTGATGTCCTTATGCTTTACTTAGATGAAATGATGGCAAAAGGGATAGATTTACTACGTTCCCTTAGATAAATCTTAACTATAGGTGTTCATAGATTGTAGATGGGAGTCTTTTCACGTCTCCCTGTTCTCAGATTACTGATTGGCCCATTATGGATTTCTAGGCCTAGAGCAGCAGTGTTCTCAACCCTCCTCATGCTGGAACTCTTTAGTACAGTTCCTCGTGCTCTAGTGACTCCCAGCTATAGCATTATTTTTGTTGTCGCTTTATAACTCGTTTTGCTACTGTTATCAATCATAAAGTAAATATCTGTGTTTTCTGATGGTCTTAGGCAACCTCTGTGAAAGGGTCATTCAACCCCCAAATAGGTCACAACCCTCAGGTTAAGAACAGGTCTAATATACTTGATCTCCATATCCTTCATTCTCTAAAATTTGTTTAGACTCCAAACTCTTCTCACAAACTACCCAGTTGTGGTAGAGAAATGGCGCTATAATATTATATGTACCAAGCTCACTAGAAGAAGGAATGATTATTTCTGATAACAAATGTAGATTGTCCCTTTTTTTTTCTTTTAAGATTTATTTATTTAATGTATATGAGTACACTGTAGCTATCTTCAGACACACCAGAAGAGGGTGTCGGATCCCCATTACAGATGGATGTGAGCCACCATGTGGTTGCTGGGAATTGAACTCAGGACCTCTGGAAGAGCAGTCAGTACTCTTTTTTTTTTTTTGGTTTTTCGAGACAGGGTTTCTCTTTATAGCCCTGGCTGTTCTGGAACTCACTTTGTAGACCAGGCTGGCCTTGAACTCGGCAATCTGCCTGCCTCTGCCTCCCGAGTGCTGGGATTAAAGGCGTGCGCCACCACGCCCTGCTCAGTCAGTACTCTTGACCACTGAGCCATCTCTCCAGCTCCAATTGTTCCATTTCTTAATTTAAAAACAAAAAGAAAAACAAAAGAAAGCATGATTTTTAGTTATCTTGATTAGGATGTATTCTTGGCCTATTGAAGGAGAGACTGTCAGTGTTGCATGCCTGGCAGCTGCTTACTTGGAGGGATGATGCTCTTGGGCATTAGTTTCTCTCATCTGAATAATGATGCCATTCCCAGCTTTAATGTAGATGCTACCAGGAGGAAGCAAACAAATGAACTATAATAGATTAGTTTCACAACTGATTAAAACATTCTTCTCTCATCTATTTATATGTACAGTTGAGGTATGTTAACAGTATATTTTCTTCATACACTGAATGTCTTTTTAGTCTTTAATCGTTTAAAAGAATTTTTGTACATATGCTCTTGCTCACTCACCCTCTCCCTCCCTCCCGCCATCTCTCAGCATGTGCATCTTTGTCTGTGTGTGTGTGTGTGTGTATGCGCGCACATACGTGCATGTGTGTGTGTGTACCCAATGCAGATGTTTAGATTGAAATTTAGCTGTCAGCTCTATAAAAAAAATGCAGAAAAAACACACTTGGCCTACTTCTACACCTGTGAAGTTGATCAGTTCCTAGTAGAAAAATAATTCAGCCTTCACTCTTGGGCTAGCCTTTGCTATTACCCAGCAGTATCATTGTGTAATGATATGCAAAGCAAACACCAATAGCATTTAGTAGTAAAACTTATTAGTTGGGTATTTGTTGGTCACTACTTGTATTACTCTTAGTGTACTAAGAGCACTAAGAAAACATGAGTCTACCTTAAATCATAGAAGTAACAAACTACAATAGATTGTTTTCAAGTTTTTTAGTGTTTTTCTCCTATTTATGAAAGCTTGATAAGAATGGAAGCAACTTTGTTTGTAATAGCCACCAGTTAAGTGCTGAATCTTGTAGTAATTCTTACTCGGAGTGATCAGTTTAATTCTTAGGAGCCTTAATGTCTTCATCAGGGATGAGGAAAGGGGAAGAGAAAGACTCTTCATAAAAATTAAGTGAGTGCATTAAACAGTGGCCCAAATATTGGTGCCTTTTATTAACTTCGCCTTGTCTTTTCTATATTTGTTTAAATATCTATTTGCAAGTCTTTTTAACATCATTAATATATACTTTCTTCATGCCTGTATTAGGCCTTTTCTAGCTACTGAGTGGATGATGATTGAAGAAGTTTCTGGATGGCACCTGTGTTTAGTTGGTTGTGGATACTATTTTCTCCAGAAATCCAGAAGCATGGATTTTGCAGCTTTCATAGGATTACTCAAAAATATATTCACAGACTATATGAGAATCTAGAAATGTAAACAAATTACTACTGACGGTTAAGTTGATCCAAAGATGGTAGTAGATGTGAAAGTTCTTGTATGTGTTATTACTACCTTCACCTCTCTCCCACACTCAGTGTGTAAGAATATACTTTCTGTATGGTTCTGACTCAGATATTGAAGGTCCTATTGAACAGAGAGAACTGAATATTTGAGTACTCAATTTCAAACTTACATGGTAAGCTACTCTTCTGGACAGTGGGCAGAGTTTGTGCAGGGCCAATCTTTACTTTGGTCTGAAATCCTAATATCCATTTAATGAAAAGAAAATTGTGTGAACTGTGAGTTGATCCATGCATGTTGTCATTAGAATTAAGTTTAGCTAGTTCCATTTTTAAGGGGCGTGCTAGAGCTATTTCAACACGCTTCTATTTTCTCTTTGTAAATTGACTTGGAAAGATAAAATAGGTATTTGGTTGAATTTCTAAATGTTGGTTCAGTGTCTATTTTATACAAATTAAACTTTGAGTGCACATACCATTATTAAATTGTAACATGTTAACTTGGGAGAGAGGGCAACATCAAAATTGTAGTAGGTTCCTTAGTGAAGAATAAGACATTGATAATTTACCTGGTGCTATAAAATGATTATAAAGTGATTATAAAGCAGGGCTGCTGTCACATCAGTAGCACAAACCTAAGATGTTTTGAAGACAGTAACATTTTCAGTGATTTTTCTGTTTTATTAGCATAAGGTAGCAAACAGATGAAAGATCTTGAGGGTCATACCTAAATCTCAGGGCAGGGGGAGGGTATAGGGAACTTTCGGGATAGCATTTGAAATGTAAATAAAGAAAATATTTTTTTAAAAAAAGAAAAAAATTCAAATTAATTTGATTTAAAATTTGAGTTCACCTCTGTACCAATACCATGAGGTTTTTTAAAATCACTATTGCACTGTTGTATAGCTAGAAGTCAGGGATGGTGATTCCCCCAGAAGTTCTTTTATTGTTATGAATTGTTTTCCCTAATCTTGTTTTTTTTTTTTTTTCTTTTTTGTTTTTTCATATGAAATTGAGAATTGCGTTTTCCTTGTCTTTGAAGAACTGTGTTGGAATGTTGATGGGGACTGTGTTGAATTTGTAGATTGCTTTTGATAGGATGGCCAATTTTACTATGTTAATCCTACCAATCCATGAGCATGGGAGATGTTTCCATCTTCTGAGGTCTTCTTTGATTTCTTTTTTCAGGGATTTGAAGTTTTTATCATATAGATCTTTCACTTGCTTGGAAAGAGTTACACCAAGATATTTTATATTATTTGTGGCTATTGTGAAGGGTGTTGTTTCCCGAATTTCTTCCTCAGCCTGCTTATCATTTCTAAAAAGGAAGGCTATTGATTTAATTTTATATCCAATCACCTTACTGAAGGTATCAGTCATACAAGTTCTCTGGTAGATTTTGGGGTTACTTATGTATACTATCATGCCATCCTCAAATAGTGATATCTTGACTACTTCGTTTCCAATTTATATCACTTTGATCTCCTTTTGTTGTCTTATTGCTCTAGCTAGAACTTTAAGTACTATATTGAATAGATATGGAGAGAGAGTAGGCAACCTTGTCTTGTTGCTGATTTTAGTGGGATTGCTTCAAGTATCTCTCCATTTAATTTGATATTGGCTGATGGTTTGCTATATATTGCTTTTATTATGTTTAGGTAAGGGCCTTGAATTCTTGGTCTCTCCAATACTTTTAACATGAAAGGGTGTTGTATTCTGTCAAATACTTCTTCAGCATTTAATGAGATGATCATGTAACTTTTTTCCTTTGAGTTTGTTTATAGTGGATATGTTAATGGATTTTCATATATTGAACCATCCCTGCATCCCTGGGATGAAGCGTACTTGATTGTGGTGAATGATGGTTTTGATGTGGTTTTGGATTCAGTTTGCTAGAATTTTATTATTTTCACATACATATTTATAAGCAAAATTGGTCTGTAGTTGTCTCTTTGTTGGGCCTTTGTGTGGTCTAGGTATCATAGTAACTGTGGCTTCATAGAATGAATTTGATAGTGTTCCTTCTGTTTCTATTTTATGAAATAGTTTGAAGAGTATTAGTATTAGCTCTTCTTTGAAGGTCTGGTAGAATTCTGCACTAAAGCTATCTGGTCCTGGGCTGTTGTTGTTGGTAACTTTTTCATACAGGTTGATCAATGGAATAGAATTGAAGACCCAGAAATAAGTCCTCACCCTTATGGACACTTGATCTTTGAAAAAGAAGCCAAAGACATACAATGGAAAAATGAAACTTTCTTCAATAAATGGTGCTGGTCTAACTGTTGGTCTGTGTGTAGAAAAATGAAAATAGATCCATATTTATCACCTTGCACAAATCTCAAGTCCAGGTGGATCAAGGACCTCAACATAAAAGCACATACACTGAATCGAATAGAAGAGAAAGTGGGAAAGAGCCTCAAACTCATTGGCACAGGGGGAAACATCCTAAACAGAACTCCGATGGCTCAGGCTCTATGATCAAGGATTGACAAGTGGGACCTCATTAAACTGAAAAGCTACTGTAAGGGAAAAAGATACAGTCAATAGGACAAATAGCCAACCTATAGAATGGGCAAAAACAATCTTTACTAACCTCACATCTGATAGAGGGCTAATAGCCAAAATATATAAAGAACTCAAGAAGCTAACCTCCAAAAAGCCAAATAACACAATTAAAAAATGGGTATAGAACTAAACAGAGAATTTACAACAGAAGCATCTCAAATGTAGGAGAAGCATTTAAAGAAATATTCAAAGTCCTTAGTCATCAGGGAAATGCAAATCAAAATTACACCTTACACCAATCAGAATGGCTAAGATCAAAAACTCAGGTGACAGCGCGTGTTGTTGAGGATGTGGAGAAAGAGGAGCTTTCCATTGCTGGTGAGATTGCAAAGTGGTACAGCCACCCTGGGAATCAATCTGACAGTTCCTCAGAAAATAGGAAATAGATCTACTTGAAGACCCAACTCTACTATTCTTGGGCACATACCCCAACGATGCTCCTCCATACCACAGGGACATGTGCTCTGTGATGCTCATAGTGACCTTATTTGTAATAACCAGAAGCTGGAAACAATCCAGATGGTCCTCAAAGGAACAATAGATTGAGAAAATGTGGTTCATTTACACAATGGAAAGCTATTCAGCTATTAAAAATGAGGACATCATGAGCTTTGCAGGCAAATGGATGGAACTAGAAAATATCCTGAGTGAGGTAACCCAGACCCAAAAGGGCATACATGGTATGTACTCACTAATGCATGGATATTAGCCAAAACAAACAGAATACCCAGGATACAACCCACAGAATTTAAGAAGTTTAACATGAAGAAATGCCAAGTGAGGATGCTTCAATCCCACTTAATAGGGGGAAGAAAATAATCAAGGAAGGAAGAAGGGAAGGATTTTGGCAGGAGAGGGGCAGGGGAGGGGAAAGGGGGGTCAGGATCAGGTATGGGGGTGTGGGGGCAGGAGAGAAACCCAGAGGGCCAGCATAATGAATAGAAATATGCAGCCTCAGAAGGTGGGAGGTGGGGAGATGTCTAGAAAGTACCACAGATCTGGGAGGTGTGAGACTCTCAGGACTCAAGGGAGTGACCTTGGATGAAATGCCCAGCAAAGCGGAGAGGGGGCTCTTAAGAGTCCACCTCCATTAGATAGGCAGGGACAAGAGGAAGGATGGTGATACCAACCCACAGTCAAAATCTCTGACCCAGGGGCTGGTGAGATGGCTCAGCGGGTAAGAGCACCCGACTGATCTTCCGTAGGTGATAAGTTCAAATCCCAGCATCCACATGGTGGCTCACAGCCATCCGTAACGAGATCTGGCACCCTCTTCTGGAGTGTCTGAGGACAGCTACAGTGTACTTACATATAATAAATAAAATAAATCTTTAAAAAAAAAAATCTCTGACCCAGAAGTGTTCCTCTCTAAGAAAAAAGAAAGAAAGAAAGAAAGAAAGAAAGAAAGAAAGAAAGAAAGAAAGAAAGAAAGAGAGAGAAAGAAAGAAACTATAGTGATAAAAATGGAGACGAGACTGGGGGAATGAAGATCCAATGACAGGCTCAACTTGGGATCCATCTTAAGGGGAGTCTCCAAGGTCTGACACTATTACTGATGCTATGTTGTGCTTACAGGCAGGAGCCTAGCATGACTGTCCTCCTAGGGGCCCAACAAACAGCTAACTGAGACAGATACAGATACTTACACCCAACCAATGGACTGACTGAAGTTGGAGAGCCAACTTCTGATTGGAAGTTGAATTATGGAAAGGCTAGAAGTTGAGGGAGGAGGGTGACTCCATAGGAAGACCAGCAGTAGCAGTCTCAACTAAACCTGGACCCCTAGGAGATCCCAGAGACTGAGCCAGCAACCAGGCAGCATTCATGAGCTGGTCCTCCCCCAACCCCCAACACAAATATATAGCAGAGGACTGCCTGGTCTGGCCTCAGTGGGAAAAGATGTGCCTAATCCTGGAGAGACTTGAGGCACTAGGGACCAGGGAGGCCTGGTCGGGGGTCATTCTCTCTCAGGAAGACAGGCTGCAGGAGGAATGAGATGAGGAACTGTGGGAGAGGGACTGGGAGGGTCCATGGCTGGATTGTAAATAAATAAAAGAATTTTAAAAATTGAGTTCATTAAGTATACATATAAGCTCATGTGGAATGATTTATGTTTGAAAAAGTAAGTAAAGAATTGAAAACAGCAGAGGAGTTGAGATCAGAAGACCAATCAATAGCATTCCTCACTCTACCATATGCAAGCTACATGAAGATTCTCATAATGGACATGGAGATTTGGATGGATTTTTTCTGAGCACTTGACATCTTATCTTGTCTACTCTGATAAATAATTACCACTAAGGGGTTCTAGTGTATATTAACTAAGCATAATTAAAATCTGTTCCCTAAGATGGAAAGACTTTAAGGACTAATTTACTGCTAAATTTTTCCTGGATTTTGGTTCCCTCCTTTGCATTTTCTTCTGTATACTTTTTTGATTTACAGAGACTCAACCTTTATTCTGAAGCTATCAAACCACCTTTTCTCTGGAGAAAATTTCAAAGTTTTCTGTAGCATTGACTAGTTTATCAGTGTATGGTCAGTATTTTGTGGATAAGTTATATGCTGTAGATTTTTCATTAGGGTGGGTGAGACTATGAAAATCACCTTTCCTGTACACCAATTTCTGTCTTACCTGCCCTGAAGTGTTCTTTTAGAGTTGAAAGCAGAGCTACAGGTGACATAGCAGCTTTTGAGTGAGCTTCTGTCTTTCATTGCTGTGCCAGCAGGAATGAACACTATGACCTGGTTAAAGAAGCAGGATCCTTCTCCCAATAGATTGTGATTTTATTCTCTCCTGACTGGCATTGAGACCAGGGATCTTAAAGGCCCTCTGTTCATTCCATAGAATATGTTGACAGCTGACCCTCCCACTGGGAAAATAACAAGCTAGTAAAAGGATGCTACTGTTTTGACAGATGCCCATTTTTAGTTGGGGGTAGTGGGCCTCTTTTATTTGGTAGGTTCTTAATTGTGAGAAACAAAAAATATTTTAACTTCTTGAGTCATCACTGTGAATCTTATATAAGAATAACTTCTTAAAATAATTTTAGTTGAATTTAGAAGGAGAAGGTAGTGAAGACTTGCCTGTAGTTTGGTGACCATGGTATGTATGTGTATATATACACACACACATGTGTGTGTGTGTGTGTGTGTGTGTGTAAAGCTTTCTGCTAGGGGATTCCATGTCTCCTTTATAAAACTGCAGGTCATCCCCCTCTCTTTACCTGTTTGCTTTCTTGTTTCTCATCCCTCTTCCCTGAAATAGGGAAGAAATATAATTATTTTTGACTCATGTAGTAGAGAATTTTGTGGTTAAGATCAAGTATTGTGGGGTTTTGACAGCTTGAATTGAAATCTTGGTTCTTCCACTTATTTTGGCAGAGTAGAATCTGATAGTATTTGTCATTTGCTGGAACTAGGGCCTGGACCCCCATTATACTCAGAGCAATTACCAGCCTGCTCTGAAGATATGACCTTGCTGGTTGGTAGTGGTCTGGCTTGTATTTTATTTGGTAAGAGAGAAACTGTCATTTAAATAAGTTTTTGGGGGCTCCAAAAGACAGAGATGTCCAAAAAAAAAAAATCTATCTTCTCTAGTTGGCTATAACTAAAAAGGTAAAATTAATTTCAAAACATACTTGAATCACAACTTTTGTTGATGGTACATGCCATATATGGCGGTGGAAGCAAACACTAATTAAGAGGTCATCTATGTGCTTAGTTCTTGTTGGAGAGACAGGAAATGCACAGATGATAGTTTTTGCTATATGCTTAGCTAACTTGGATTATCGATGGGTTCTGTTTTTATTTAGGTTTCCCTAAGGTTCACCTAAAAAATGTACACTTGTAAGTCTGTACAAAATGCTTCATTAGAAATAGAAAAGGATTTAGAGCATTGCTGGAGATATGAATACCATTTGGAAAGGTTGAAAATGGCACTGGCCTGGAGTTGGATTTTGAATTAAAAGATGTATGGTATATTAACATACAAAATAATGGGTAGGTTTTAGGACAGAAATTATGAAATAATGCACTCGAATTCACAAGCACTCTGCTTTTGTTTGGAAAATTAAACTATTGCTTAAGCAGTAGTTTAAAAATAGCTAATTTTCCATTGGCGTAGAAATCTCAGATCTTGTTGATAATTAAAAACAAATCTCTGGAAAGGGGAATGGAAGAAATAATAGTTTATTCTAAATTTTGACACCAAAGTGGGTAATTATAGTCTAGAGATTAACAGAACTCTTTACCAACAAAAAAGTCCCTTTATCATCAAACACTAAGGTCGTCAGTGTATATACTTTTAAGTGAACCCAATGATCCTGCTAATATCATTATGGAAATGCAAGCTCTAGCACATTAAGAGAATCCTGTTGGGGTAGTCTCCTATTATTGAATTTTGTAAAAGGTTTGGTTCCTGAAAATTTTCTACAAATACCGTATAGTCTCATTATCATTGCTAATAGATAATACAATGATCTTCTAAATATTCAAATCTATGTTCCTTTTTTCTTAAAACTCAAAATTTAGAGTAAATTGCGTTCATTTTATATTATAATATTCTTCTAAAATGTAAGAGAAGAGTAAGTATAATCTAAAGTTTTATATAAAGTTTTATATAATGCTATCATCTAAGACATTATAGATAAGCTTTCTACTTACTATAGAAAGGAAAACTAAACCAAAAAGAATAAAGTCCCTTGACCAAGATCATATTGTAATTTCATGGATGACCTGAGTCTAGCAGCCAAATCTCATAATTTCTAATTTATTAATATTCCAATTTTAGGCAAAATATGTTAAAAAACTTAGACAAGTGCCTCTCAGAATACGATGAATTAAGAGAACAAGAGGTTGTTGATTGGCAAGTTGTTATTGGAAAAAAATAGTTACACCCTTTTAAAAGATCTCCATAGCACCTTTACATCTATTATTTGTTTAGTCTATCCCAACAACTTCATGTTATTAGGACTGTTGTTCTTCTCGGTTTATATATAAACCAGAAAATGTGAAAAGTGTACTTAATTGCTGAAATTCATATGTAGCTGTGTTGCAGAGTTTGAATTCAAGAGCAGATGAAAAAGCAGATGGTCTGAGTCAGTCTCAATTCTGCTTCTTCAAAACGAGATCTGGTCAGAGGAAAGTTTTGTTCTTATCTTTCCATTTTCCTTGTATCAAAAGTAGTTTTATAATTTCATATTAACTATACAGTTGGTTAAAAAAAAAGCAGAAACCGGAGAGAAGGCTCAGTGGTTAAGAGCACTGAATCTCTTTCAGGGGACCCAGGTTAGAACCTCGGCACCCATATGGCAGCTCACAAGCATTTGTGACTCCAATCCTAGGGCATCCATTGCCCTCTTCTGGGTTCTCTGTGCACTAGACACACATGTGGTGCACTTGTAGATAACACACTCATACACAGAAAATACTTAAAAGACTTTAAAATAATTTGGCTTATATTTCATTTGAAATCTATATCTCTGCATGATTTTCAGACATTCAGAAGAAGGTACATTGCTCTTGCCTCTGTGTAGCTCTGTAACTGTAGGGCAGTGCCATTGAGGAAGAGGCAGGGACTCCCTGGCTGAAAAAGTAATTTTGACTCCTCTGACATTCACAGTGATAGAACCATTTTTCCCTTTCACTTTTAGATTCTTTTGACTTGAGACAAGATTCTTAACTGAAGGCTGTCATTCGTATCTGCTTCCTGTGTCACTGAGAATGAGAGCTACCTACTCTGTGCAGATCTAGAGATGGGGATTGAGGGTGCTACATCAGTATTTACAATAAAATCGTGTCATTGAGAAAGGTGCGATTGAACAGTCTAAAATGCTTGATAACATTGAAAGAGCTTTTCCCCTCTTTTACAATTAATCCATGTCTCAATTTGCATTTGTAGAAAAAGCGCCTGACAGCCCAACAACACCACAAGAGAAGTGCACAGCCAAAGCAATAAATCTCTGGAGGCATTCAGCGAGTGCCACAGGGCTCATTAATCTTGATTATTTCCAGTAATAGATAACTGCACAAATCAGCTATTATTCCTAATCATGCACATAAAGATAACGGATGGATAATAGCTTCTTGTGTTGTTAGACAGAGCTAAAATTTCAGTTACAAATACATTTCTATAAATTCCAGCGAATGATGATTCTACTCTCTTAAAGAGCCAGGGAGAGATGGGTGTCACTGCAGAAGAAGTTGGATGTTCAAAGATGAGTTTAAGACAGGAAGACTAATAGGTAGCTTTCATTGGAGACATCTGATGGCTTTTGTATTCTGTCTTACAAGTTTCTAAAGCTACTACCATTCTTTTATATAAAATAAAATAAAGTCATTGAGAGGTATTTCTAGGTGTGTTTAGGAACAATACCCAAAAGAAAAATAGTGGCCTCAGGGCTTTTTGTGATTTATAAAATGTGCCATGTAGCCCTTGGATTACTCCAAGCATGGTCCTCAAATACTGAGCAGAATGGACGGTAGAAGGGTTTGTAGATGGTGGAAGATGTATTTCCTGTGCACTTGGATTGTCTGTAAGTGATTACATGGTTTTGGTTTTGTTTCTGTTGTTTTAAGAGGTGACACTAGACTGTTACATAACTAAAAAGGGAAAAAAATGGGTGTGTGTTGAGTGCTCATGAGATTTCTAGCTAAGGCTTCCCAGCTGAAGGATATTAGTAACACCCTTCCATTCTAAATTATGCTTTTCTGTGGGCATCGCAGTTGCCCTGGGAGATGCCTTTGTTAACAAACAAGAAGCTTTTCCTGTCTGTATTCTTCTAAAAATGTCAGTGCTTAAAATATGGACTAGAAATGAGGTGCTTCACATTTATGATAGGATCTTTTCTCAATATTATTCCACCAGTAGCAATTGCCCTATAACAACAACATACACTTACAGAAACATTATGTCATAATTCATACCTTTTAAACTGACCACATTCCTTGTGACAGAACATTTTCTTCAAGTTTGTAAGCTTCAAGTTTTATTCTAACATTTTCTCTCCCTAAAATAAACTAGTTTTGCTTTTTCAGAACTTCAAAGAAGGTAAGGCAGCGATCTGCTTTTCACAGCCTTGCATATTTTTCGTGTTTGTTAACTGTTAAAGTAGAAGAATTTTTAAACCAGTTTTTTCCTGATGGTGTCTGTACAAGGCAACATATTAGGAACTAGGGCCGTTCAAAAGTTCAGTGTGAGTCTTTAATGAATTTTGTAGTTCAACAGACAAGAAAAAATATAAAGGTAATGCATGTCAGAGGGTAAGAAGCACCGAGGATATTTGGGTATTAGCAGAGCTGTGCAATTAGGTATGAATTTATACCCATGGTATGAAAGAAAAGTGCATGAACAGCATCAACAAGGTATGAGCATGAGCAAATCAGGGCTTTCTACAGAGGATGGTCACTGAACCATTGAGTTACATGATCAGCAGTATAAAGAAAGCATAAAGTGTAAATGTCAACCCAATCATAGGACACTTGGCATGATTCAATAAGGAGTTTGGGATTTTGTTTATAGATGCTACAGATCTGTAAGTATTGGAGTGATATGATAATATCTGTAGTTTAAAAATACTGATTCAGAGAGAATCAGGTCACAGAGGATAAGCTACAAACATAATCAGTGTGCAGACTCCTGTTCACTTTGTCTTGCCTTGGAATATGATGACTCGTCTAACCTGTGTGAGTGGATTTGAGACAACCAATTCCTGTGTGGCAGGAGGGTCCCAAAAGAATTTGTGATTTTATTGTTACTGTAGTGTAACAGGTCACCTCAAACTTGGTAGTTTAAGAATGCTAACCATGTGATTGAAAACTCCGTCAGGACATGGTGTATTGCTCTACAGTGCCTTATAACTTCAGCTGCAGCTGTTGAAATGGCTGTGATGACTCAGATGCCTGAGACTGGCATCATCTGGGCATCTGGAGGCATCTTCACTTATATATCTAACACGCAGGATAAGAGTCCTCGAAAGCTGTGCTGTATTAGACCTGGTGACTAGAACACATATGGACTCTCTTCTATTCAAAGGGAAGGAACAGATCTCCTTTTCTTCATTGGGAAATGGTATGGTTTTATTGTACAAGAATGTTGGATTATTATTGAAGCCATCTTTGAAAATTAGTCTGTTGAAAGTGGAGGTTGGCAGCTGACAACAGCTGAGTCTTGTTCTTCACACATTTGAGATAGCTATAGGATTTTGGAGGGGGAAAGGTATAGAAAAGTTAAGGAATTAATACTTCAGTCTATTTTTTTTTTTTTTACTTTTATTAGATATTTTCTTCATTTACATTTCAAGTGTTATCCAGAAAGTTCCCTATATCCTCCCCCCTCCCGGCCCTGCTACCCTACCCACCCGCTCCCACCCCCTGGCCCCGGTGTTCCCCTGTATTGGGGCAAATAAAGTCTGCAAAACCAAGGGGCCTCTCTTCCCACTGATGGCCAACTAGGCCATCCTCTTCNTCAAAGATAAAAACCACATGATCATCTCCTTAGATGCTGAGAAAGCATTTGACAAAATCCAACACCCATTCATGATAAAGGTCTTGGAAAGATCAGGAATTCAAGGCCCTTACCTAAACATGATAAAAGCAATCTACAGCAAACCAGTGGCCAACATCAAGCTAAATGGAGAGAAGCTGGAAGCAATCCTACTTCAGTCTATTTTAAAGGGCTGATTATGTAAAGTTAGAAGAAGGCAGGAATAGATTAGCAAAGCTCTTTTTGGTCTTTCTATATTCAGAACAACAAGAAAAGGAGCACAAGAAACCAGCAGGATACTTGAGAGAACATAAGCCTGTGGAGACTGGACTAAGAAAGCATCCTCAGAAAAGAGAACTTTTCAGGATCCTCCGAAGGAGGTTCTGTGACTAGTAGAGGCAGAGGGCGGAAAGTAGGTACTCAGGGACAAGAAAAAGTAACAGAAGGCGGCCTGTGGAGCATCTTAATCTGGTGAAGCAGAGAGGAGGCATTTAAAGATGCAGCAGGCTAAAGACTCTTACCTAACACTACAGTGTGGCTTAAACAGCAAAAAGCAGTCCCTCAAAGGAAAGGCTTTCTAGTTTTAACCCTTGGGAAATAGGGAGTGAGCCATGTCTGATTCTATACATGTTCCCTTTAAAGCATTTTGTGGGTTATAATTTTTAGAAAGCATAATAGACTCACTGGAGAGAATTCTGAGTGTTTGGTTTAAAAGCTTTTGAAATTAAAGAGTTGGTGTAACATTGACAACATTGTATTCAGCAATGGACTGTGCTTTAGCTCAGTGACCCATTTTAAGTAGAATGATATTAGGAGGGGAAACAGAGCCCAACACACACACACACACACACACACAGAGAGAGAGAGAGAGAGAGAGAGAGAGAGAGAGAGAGAGAGAGAGAGAGAGAGAGAGAGAGAAGCCTACCTAGAGTTTAAAGTTTGATTATGCTCTTTTATTTAACTAGTTTCTTAAAATAACATTGCTTTAGGAAGCCAGCCCACTCCTGCCATTATTCAGATTTCATTATTTTAACCAGCTGCCATATAGTCGGCTCACTTGAAGACGTTAAGTGAGATTGCTGGTCTCTTAGGGATGTGGAGGTAAGACCTATTCCTCCTAGGGGAGTATTCAACAAAGGAATGAAGAATGTTGTAAGAAGCATCAGCCTCTTTCAGGCTTGAGAAAATACTGACCCATAAGCCCAGGACTTAAAAGAAATGAGGCAGAAACATGTGATACAGCCCTCAGAAAACTCCTGCACTATGCCTTGTCTCTCAGTGCCTTTTCTAGATATTTTAAAACTGGTTACGCTATGTTTGTGAGGGACTATGAGAATGCCAGCTTTTATAGTTCAAGGAGCATCCTTTCTCTTGATTGGGGACTGTGCACCGGAGTGTTCCTATGTGTTAAACAAACTTTTATCATCATCACCACCACCATCACTGCCATCACTGCCATCACCGCCATCATCATCATCATTTCTGAGAGTTAAGCCTAAAGCTCTTTAGGTGATAAGCCCACTGCCACTGAGCTGCATCCCTAGCCTCAAGAATACTTCATATGAGCAATAATTTCCAGATATGTAAAATAACTTAGGATTTTGAGTCTATCAGAGAATGACATTTTAAATTTTTGTTTGTCAAAGGACAACCTGCTATGTGTGGTTCTGGTTCTACCTTGTTAAGGCAACAACTGTTGTCTATTTTGTTTCTACTATTTGATTCCAGGCTACCTGACCCATGAACTTGAACCAGAATTGCTTGTCTCCACCTCTTATCTCCTCATAAGTGCATTGGGATTGCAGATTTACACTCCTACACCCAGTTATTTGCATTAGTTCCAGGGATCAAACTCACGTCACCAAGCTTGTGCCACAGGTGCGCTTTTATTGGATGAGCAAACACTCTAGTGCAGAGCATTTTTACATATGTTGTCCAAGCTGCAGGGTCTCATCCTTTATAATCTAGCACGTGCAGTTAACCGGGCTCAAATTGTCAGTGTGATCTCAGCTTTTTAGTCAGTCCTTGGTCTGTATTTTCCAGCTACAACTCCAGAATCAATGGTGAGGAAGGCAACCTGTGATATAATTATGATGGCCACAGACCTCAGCTCTTGCAATCAGACTAAATTAACTCTTCTAAGGTCGAGTCAGTATTTTCCATTATTGTCATGGGCAATTAGTAGCCACTTACAATTGGTTACAGTTCATTTCTGCTAATGGTATTACAGATGAGATTGGATCTACAGCATGACAGTCCATATGAGTTCTCAGAGACTAGGTGTCCAAATGCTATTGGAAGTGATTCTGGTTTTGGGGCCGATTTGGAAAACTGCTTTTGTAAGTTGCAATGCTTTATTTGTACAGATTTTTATGAAACCTGTCTTTATGGCAAATTAACTTGCTGGAGGCCTTGTGGCTGGAATGAATTGAATTGTGAGCATTAACTTTATACTAAGTATGTAACAGTGACAGAACTGAATGTCATTATAGAAATATGAGACTGTTATTTTTCTAAAAGACCATCATTTCAAAGAAATAGCTTTGTAAGAGAANTATTTGTACAGATTTTTATGAAACCTGTCTTTATGGCAAATTAACTTGCTGGAGGCCTTGTGGCTGGAATGAATTGAATTGTGAGCATTAACTTTATACTAAGTATGTAACAGTGACAGAACTGAATGTCATTATAGAAATATGAGACTGTTATTTTTCTAAAAGACCATCATTTCAAAGAAATAGCTTTGTAAGAGAAGTTTGTCAGAATTACGAGTGATTTCGGAGATTCCAGTTACTAAGATATGAAATCAGTTTATGAGCAAGGAGCTGCACGGAGATGCCTGAGGTTTCTGACGTTACTTTGTCAGGGTTTCCTCATTCTTATTCGGATGAACCTGTGAGTGTTTTAATTAAAAAGGTGACTTGAAACAGTTTCTTGCTTTTCCAGCCTTTTCATAGTGAAGTGATCTACAATACAGCCTCCATAGCAACCAGCTTTTTTCCCCCCTGGCTCCTATCAGCCTTCTCAGCCTGCCCCTACCATAAACTTCTCCAGCTCACGGGCTTTGCCTCCCGCAGCTTCTCACTCCTAGATAACCTTGCACTTGAGCTGTGCACCCTCATTGCTCTCTTGGTCCTCTGTCTCCCTTGCTCCAGTCCTTTTGTATTCTCCTCAACCCCCTACTGAATGGCCTGATTCTGTCTACTGGTCATTTTTAGTCAACTACTTTCTCTTCCCACTTTGGACTCTTCAGATTCCTCTCCCTCAAATCCACAATAAAAATCCTCAACCATATCTTGAAGCAATCATGTCCTATTTCTTTCTCTTTTTTTCTTAGATATTTTCTTTATTTACATTTCAAATGCTATCCCAAAAGTTCCCTGTACCCCCCAACACCCCCTCCCTGCTCCCCTACCTGCCCACCCCCACTTCTTGGCCCTGGCATTCCCCTTTACTGGGGCATATAAAGTTTGCAAGACCAAGGGGCCTCTCTTCCCAATGATGGCAGACTAGGCCATCTTCTGCTACATATGCATCTAGAGACACGAGCTCTGGGGGTACTGGTTAGTTCATATTGTTGTTTTACCTATAGGGTTGTAGACCCCTTCAGCTCCTGGGGTACTTTCTCTAGCTCCTCCATTGGGGGCCCTGTGTTCCATCATATAGATGACTGTGAGCATCCACTTCTGTATTTGCCAGGAAGTGGTATAGCCTCAAAAGAGACAACTATATCAGGGTCTGATGATTAATTCTATATAGTTATATTTTGAATAATTTCAGAACATGTCATTTGAATGTAATCCCCAAAACAATGCCAAGTGTCCCTGTCTGTGGCTGAATGTTGTCCTTTGTGCTGCTTGGCTTTAGGCTTTAAAAGAAGAAAAACTAAAACATTTACTTTTATATGTGTGTAGTGAGTTGTGTGTGCTCGTATATATATTCATAGATATCTATACATGGGCATGTGTGGAGGCCAGAGCAGGACATCTGCTGTCCCACTCCATCACTGTCCACTTTAATTCCTTTTACTCTATGAAACAGGATCTCTCATTTAACTCAGGAGAGAGGCTGGCAGCCAACAAGCTCCAGCAATTCTCTTGTCTCTATTCCCAACAACTGTGGAATATGAACTAGGATCCTTACGCCAGCACGACAAACTCTCATTTCCTGCTGATCCATAGGCTTATTTTTTTTCCTAGTCACCAGTCTACCTGTATCAAGCTGCAATCGGGGAGCATTCTAATCCACAGCCTCTCTGGATTGGGCAGCAGCAGTTTCAAAAAGGCATGTAAACTTTCATGTCTTTTGCTTAAGTTTTTATCTATGACACATTATTTGGAAATAATTTCTCAGCTTAGGAAAGGTTTTATTCCTTTTCAACATGAAAAAGGTCATGGTAGAATTTTGTTTGGAGACAGAAAAAGAAGGACAAATGCTGACATGGGATACTCCTTGCAGGATAAACTGGACATTAGCATTCATCACATCGACAGATGACACTTTGCAATTAAACATGAGACCAAAATTAAGAATTGAGAAAATGGTGAAACCTCTTGTAAAGTTCTCTTGTAAAAAAAAAAAAGATGCATTTATTTTAAATTGGTTTTTAGAGTAAAGCTAGTGTGTGTGTTTAGATGTCCACTGTGCGTCCTCAGAAGTTAGTCTCTCTTACATCCTCTTACCTTTGTGCTGATGCTAGACCTGATTTTCAAAGACAAAGAAGTAGCCATACGCATCTACATTTATTAGAGATTATGCACCAAATGGAGAGGAGATTCATTTACTTCCAGATCTAAATAACTAATGCTTTAAGTAAAGCATTACCAAAGCAATCTGTTAAAACAGTTCTCTTTGATAAGTGTTACGAATCAATTTTATACTTAAAGTATAAATTTTGTTGCCTCTCCTCTAATGCTCTTCCTTTGTTTTACCTCTTATTTGTT
Source organism: Mus minutoides (assembly GCA_902729485.2). NCBI lineage: Eukaryota > Metazoa > Chordata > Mammalia > Rodentia > Muridae > Mus > Mus minutoides. The sequence goes on along the minus strand of LR753326.1, from coordinate 1,614,903 downwards.
TTAATTAAGAAAAGGGAGAAACCTATTTGGCTCTTTTCCCTTCACAAACCCTTTAACGGAATGGCAACTGTAATACTGATTTAAGCTCATTATTCTGAAGGAAAACAGCATTGTCAAGGAAAAGATACTAGCTGTACCATGATATCTAGTTAAAAAGGAGAGCAAATCACTAAAAAATAAATAAATAAATAAATAAATAAATAGATAGATAAATAAATAAATGTATATAGGTTGTAAGTCAAATAGAAAATAAAAGCAGTTAACGAAGTGGGTAAATTCTGCCATCTCTAAAATCTGAGTAAGCTACTTGAAAGCATGTGTTTGGATATCTGGCCAAATCAAGGATTGCCATGGAACCCTCCTGACCAAAGTAACAGAAAATAAACATACCAGAACTTCAGATGATAAGCAGTATTAAGTTAAGTATTTTCAGTAGTTAAGTTATAAAACAATAGGTAATCACTCTTGTCTGTGATTCAGTCTGACACCTTCAAATAATTATAAACCTAACTTAAATAAACTGAAAAAAAAAGAAAGAGACACATGTTCCACTATGTTCATAGCAGCCTTATTCATAATAGCCAGAAACTGGAAAGAACCCAGATCTCCCTCAACAGAGGAATGGATACAAAAAATTTGGTATATTTACACAATGGAGTACTACTCAGCTATTAAAAACAATAAATATATGAAATTCCTAGGCAAATGGATGGACCTGGAGGCCATCATCCTGAGTGAAGTAACCCATTCACAAAAGAACTCACATAACATGTACTCACTGATATGTGGATATTAGCCCAGAAACNTGGCCATCAGTGGGAAGAGAGGCCCCTTGGTTATGCAGACTTTATATGCCCCAATACAGGGGAACGCAGGGGCCAAGGGGTGGGAGTGGGTGGGTAGGGGAGCAGGGCCGGGAGGGGGGAGGATATAGGGAACTAGCTGGATAACACTTGAAATGTAAATGAAGAAAATATCTAATAAAAGTAGGAAAAAAAAAAAAAACCATGGTTGTGTTTAATCTTAAAGGCATCTGAAAAACAAAACAAAACAAAACAAAAAAACCTCACTCACATTTTGATCTTCCTTCTTCTTGAGTTTCATGTGTTTAGTAAATTGTATCTTGGGTAGTCTAGGTTTCTGGGCTAATATCCACATATCAGTGAGTACATGTTATGTGAGTTCTTTTGTGATTGGGTTACCTCACTCAGGATGATGGCCTCCAGATCCATCCATTGCCTAGGAATTTCATATATTTATTGTTTTTAATAGCTGTGTAGTACTCCATTGTGTAAATATACCAAATTTTTTGTATCCATTCCTCTGTTGAGGGAGATCTGGGTTCTTTCCAGTTTCTGGCTATTATGAATAAGGCTGCTATGAACGTAGTGGAACATGTGTCCTTGTTACCAGATGGAATATCTCTGGATATATGCCCAATAGAGGTATTGCAGGATCTTCCGGTAGTACTATGTCCAATTTTCTGAGGAACCGCCAGACTGATTTCCAGAGTGGTTGAACCAGCTTGCATTCCCACCAACAATGGAGGAGTGTTCCCCTTTCTCCACATCCACGCCAGCATCTGTTGTCACCTGAATTTCATTCCTGGTTGTAGGATCCTGCTGGGTGCCTGAATTTCTAGTTTTCTAACACTTTGCTTTTTCTACTAGGAATATCCCCAAATAGTAGATTTTTCTGGTCTACTAACGTATTGCGACCATCATTACCTCTAATGAAAGACTTTTCAGTTGGTTATAGGTTGGTTTCTTGTCTAAGCTCTGGCCTTCCAGGGTATAATACCATATAACCACATGAGTGTATTAACACATGGTATCACATAATACTGAATTTTAGGTTCTCATCATTGTGCTTCAGTTATTGAAGTTTGATATACCATGTTACTCATTGAAGGTCATGAAGCCTTTTACTGAACCACAGCATCCCACATGCTAACCAGAAAAGCTAATGCAGGGTTATTGAAAGAAGGATCAATGAGGCTTAGACTTTTGTCATTTTGACAAATGAGATATATTTTATATAACCTACTTTGGATCAAATAGACCAAGTCAAGGACTGTTACAGTGGAAATAAAGAAGCTGTTAAGTAAAGTTCTTACCATCGACAGAGACGAGCTGTTCTTCAGCCATCTTCATTCTGTTTAGGGCAGGGTCATGAACCTATTTGCTTTTCTCTCTAATTAATCTGAGAGCAGTAGACTCTGGTCTAGAAGCCAGGCTAATTCAAAAGCACATGATAATTCTTGTTCCTGCTCAGGTCTGTTTGTTCTTGGGTCAGGGCAAGTTTGATAACAATTCAAGTCCAAGTGTACTGGGGAAGAATAAAAAAGAAACTCTGGCATAGAAAAAGGCATCTCAGAGGAAGAGACACTTAAATGGCAAGAGTTCATAAGGAAGACTCTAAAAGGGAGACAGCAGTCATTGACATCATCCTTTAGGAAGAGAAATAATTACTACAGGTTACCTTTCTCTTCATTTAAGACAGTTGCTACATTGTTTTCTCTGTTACATACATTCATTTGTGTGTGTGTGTGTGTGTGTGTGTGTGTGTGTGTGTGTGTGTGTTGTATACAAGAGCAAGTGCATCCAGTGACAGAAATAAGGAAGTCATAAGACACTGTGTAGGATTCTGTCAGGCACTCTTTGGCTCCTGGGAACAGAGCTCAGGTTTAGTTTCAAACACCTTTACGTGCTAAGCTGTCTCAGCAGCCTTAAGACAGATAAACTTTGACTATAAAAGTAAGTATAAAAGTACACTTCTTTCTGTCTAGCATAGCGTCTGTTCTTTCTCTGCTGCTAACAGGGCTGTCTCATCCTTGCTGTAATCTCCATTACCACTGGACTGGGGTTTGGATGGCAGCTTGGCCCTGAGCACGAGGTGATAACACCACCTGGGCTATGATCTGAGGGGACAGGAGACAACTTCCTCAAAACGCTCTTATCTCTTCAATTTGAGTAGATTCCAAAGGTTAAACCCAGTTTAAAATGCAGATAACAGGCAGAAAGGCATTTAGGGTTGTCCTACAAGAAATACAGATGATTTCAGCTGAGATGTTGGCCAGAGAAATGAAAGTTTCCTCCTGGGGTGTTAGACTGTCTTTTAACTTCATGAGTTCCTCTCATCTTTCAGAATCTACAAAATAGGAGAGTTGTTTGGAAAAACAGGGGTTATATGAATTTGTGACTTCTTGAGAAAGTGAGTATACTGGTAGAATACCTTCACCTTTTAATACCAATATGTTGCAGAATTACTCTGCTCTTCAGTAAAAATAATTAATAGTCCCCATCCATCACACTGTACAGTGTGGTACATCTAAGTACCAGAGAGCTTATAAAATATATTTGGCAATAATTCACAAAACATTCATATTTTAATAACATTTTTGAAGAAGAAAAATCCATTTTTCAATATATTCTGGCCTATCTTTTCTCCAGATTTTGCCATTAAAGATAATCTTGAAGTCAATTTTCCCCTTCTTCATTGGTGCTTTACTTTTTTTTTTTAAATAACACCCCTCCAAAAAAAAAACCCCAAAAAGAAGATCAACATGTTTTGAAAGAAAGAAAGAAAGAAAGAAAGAAAGAAAGAAAGAAAGAAAGAGGAAAGGAAAGGAAAGGAAAGGAAAGGAAAGGAAAGGAAAGGAAAGGAAAGGAAAGGAAAGGAAGCTGAATGTCCTCATAGCACACAGACTTGGAATTCTAGACCTCTTTCTATTTCTGCCTTGGTTGTAATCCAGTTAATATAAGTGAAACTGATTCTACTAGAAGTTTGTTTTGTTATTTGTGATCAAGTAAAACCTTTTCTCTACCCAATACATTTCTAGGTTGTTCTCCTTACATATTTGACTTTTCTTTGTCAGTAACTTATTTCTCCTCTCAACTATATAAAATAGGAAAAGAGAAAGCTTCTACCATGTCAGAATTCTGTTCTTACTGAATGTAACCTCGTTATCCCTATTATTAGAAACTCACTTTTCCTACTCTTTAAAAACATGTTTATTTTTATAATGTATGTGGAATGTCTGCTAAGAATGATACTAATTATAGAAAAGAATGTTTTTCCCTTTAAAGGTAGTCAACACATGCTATTCATAAGCAACATTAACTAGGTTGAGTTCATAATAAATGTAAGTAGACTGTTTTCTGAAAAATAAAAACAAACAGTATTGTGAAGTTAGTATTCATTCTAATCATGAGATGTAAATGAAAATAAGTAAGTAATGAGAGTAAAAAAAATGATGCTTAGCTACTCTTGTAGTCTCTACCTCTCACCAGTATGTGAATGGTGAAGTTTATAGCTGTAACAGTGGACAGGATTTTCTCATTTGGGAAGAGCTCCCGTTGTATTCTATAACATGAAGCACTTTTAATGCATGGAAAAATGTTTAGTATTCAAAGCCATATACCTCAGGGCAAGTAGGAAAGGAAACACTCGTCTGCATTTGTCACTGTCTAGTTGTCGTCTAGGAATTGGAAAGCTTCAGTCAGTAAAACACAATCTCTATTATGATTAAGATGGTGAAATTTTGAAACACCAGTCAAAACTAGATGAATACCTCTGAGGCTTTCTAGTTCCGACTAGGGAGCTTGACTGTCTCTCATGCAGCTCTCAATCCTTCACACTGTTTAATTAAACATTTAGGGTTGATTTAGAAAGAGAAGCCAGTAGAGCATCATGGCTTGGGTATGGTGAGTGAGGAAGATGAAGGTGCAGTGACTCCAGTTTGTGTGGACTTCAGTGAGTGGTGTGATGAGAGACTGACACCGGAGAGAAGTGGCTGTAGGGGAAATGAGACAACAGTGAGAAGTGTTTAAGGCTAGGTGTATGGGATGGATTGTCATGCCTTTGAGAAATGCAAGTGGAAATGTAATGGTGAATAGCATACATAGATCTCAGGTGAAGACTGTTAACTCTGTGTGTGTAAGAATCACTGCAGCTGTGGAGCGAGTGCAGTGGTTCCATGATTAATGCACTCAGGAGCCCAACAGTGGGGCTCTACAGGAGGCAGACAGCAATTTCCCAGAAGGTGAGCTGAGTGCCAAGACAACATTCAGAACTCAAAGGAACTCATAACATGAGGAATAAAATGTGTATGTTCTCTACCAGTTCCAGCATAGTCACATTCACAGTTACATATTGGTAACACCACAATCTAAAATTATGTCGTAGAAAATCAGCACAGATGCATCTTTCTTAACTATTAATAGATCAATTTTACCACTGTAATGAAATGTGGGGAGAAATATGCTACCTCTGTATTGCCTTTGCCTGTAACAATTTTACTTTATACTACCCCGTGGAAAATGTGTCTACTGCCCCATTTTGATCTGTTTTATATGAGATTATAATGATATTCACTTTTGTTGACAATTTGGCTAATGACAACAAAATGTCATTGTTGCAGAGGTATCATAGTTTAAAGACATTTCCTAGGGGAAAGCATCAAATTCTCATAGTAAAGTTGCAGTTCAAAAATTTAAGTGTATTTTTAATTTTTTTCCTTTGTATATGAATATCAAGAGTCTTAGTTGAGCTAATCATTATGGCAGAGCTACTGTGATTGACCAATGTTCAATTTTACATTGCCACATTGAAGTTTCTGAATTTGATGCTCATCTTTAGACCAAATTATAATTAACACTTTACTTGGCATATGTTGTGTTTGCTGTGATAATGGTTATATGTGTCTTTCTTTCAGTACTATGAGTAACAATAACTGGGAATTTATAGAAATCAAGTCAAAATACTTAATAAAAGTTTAGCAAGAAGGCTAACTCACATGAGAGTTAGTTTAATAGTCTCAAGCATGAAAGTAAAAATTCTTATGAGATACAATACTATTTTATGAGATTAGAAGGCTCATTATTAGATTTTTAAAATCTGAAAAGATGGAATGTCATAACCCTTAAATTTGACCTTAGTGTGTAGTGGGAAATTTGACCTTAGTGTGTAATGGGAAATTTGACCTTAGTGTGTAATGGGAAATTTGGTTGTGCTGTTAATGTTCAGTCCTTTTTTTTTTTTTCAATTCAGGAAAGCATGGGAAATATTTAGTTACTGAAATACGAAAAAGGGACTGATAACCACTCTTCCTTAACGTCTGGCACTTATATCCCAGCATCCATTTGATTTTTCAATGGCAGTGCCTGCTATCCATATTGTGCCAATGTGTAAAAGTATTTGCTTTCTTTTGCTGTGTTAAACACCATTGAACAAAGGCAACTTAAGGGAAGAATGAAAGAGTATATTTTCTAATACAGTTATAGGTGATAGTCCATCTTTGAAGCAAGTCAAACAGGAATCATGAAGGAATGCTGCTTACAGCTTTAATTTTACTAGGTTTCTACTCAGAGAACTTCCTTATACAAGCCAGGACTGTCTGTCCAGAGGTGATATGGTCCACAGTGAGCTTCCATCAAATAACAATCAAGAAAATGTTCACAGACTAGTTTATCTAAGCAATCTTCAACCTAAGTTTTCCTTCCTACCAGGAGACTCTGGGTTGTGTCAAGTTGACACTGAAGATAACTGTGACCTCAATGAAGATTTTAACCTGTCAGCACTCAGGGGACAATGTACAAAGGATTCTAATGAGTTCTATTTACAAAGCTTGGGTTACATACTAAGAATAGTGTATGGATAAGAAATAGTATTGAATTACACAATAAGAAAAAATTACATAAATGAGATACATCTTATTTTCTTATTGCTCTTTGGACTTAAGTATAGTCATTTTCTGGTAGTAATAGACTATTCAGAGCTTTCATGTTAATACATGAAATGGATTATAACTATAACTGTTATAGTTATGCTGCATATACTGTGTGATAGGTATCAGCAGCTTGGTGAGGATGTGAGCATTGCCTATTGGAGTAGCTGGCACTTGGAGGAGTTTGTTAGCACCTCTGAAGAGCTACAGAGAATAAAGCCTTAGTTTAGCTATGCTAATACTTGGGCTGAGCATCTTTATTTTAATAATCTGATTTTGTGACTAGCAAAATTAAAACACTGATCTCAATATATGTCCACTTAGATTATATGCTAGAAACAATTTTTAATACAAAATTAATCAAGACTCCCAATTTCCCCTAGATGAAAAGTCAAAGTAGATATTTTTTCTCTACAGTAGTGTGGAAGAGCACGATTCTCTCTAGGGTGGTGTGGAAGAACACAGTTCTCTCTACAGTAGTGTGGAAGAGCACAGTTCTCTCTAGGGTGGTGTGGAAGAGCACAGTTCTCTCTAGGGTGGTGTGGAAGAGCACAGTTCTAGGCCAGCTTGAGTTTGAATCTGGCTTTGCTGGGAGAATCCAGAACAGAGAGAGAAAGAAGTAGATTGAACATGGCCAGCAGATTGGGCATGACCAGGAATATTTGCAAAAGACAGGAGACGAGTAGAGAAGATATAGTAGAAGCAAGAGTAGAGAGAGAATGTAGCAAAAATAGCAGGGTTGTATGGAAAATGAGTATCTGGGGAGAGGGAGCCTGGGAGCTAGAGGGAGCTTAGGTAGGGTAGGGGAGGAGGTATAAAGAGATAGAATACTAGCATAGACTTTGAAATGTGTAAGAAGTACTTGTGATACTGAGGGATCCCTGAGGCCAGCATGTGTCCCTTCATCCAGGAGTAAGGGAAATGACTTCTTGTGGTGGAGGGGAACTGATAAAGTTTGTGAGGAATGCTGGCTTCTCTCTAACTACCAGAAATCCTCCTAAAGTATAGGTCGAGCTCCTTTCTGGATATTTGGATTTCCTTCTGGAGTTTGCAGAATTGGAGTGTCCTTTGGACCAACCATCAAGTTTTTAGTTATATGACCTCGAATTGATAAGCTTGGTTGTGGAGCACAGTTTCATAAGTAGAATGGAATAATTACATCCCAGTCACAAATTGGTATTGCAGTAATTGAAATGATGTTTGTAAAAGTCCAGCTCCTAATGAATGAGGAGAGGTAGCCACAGTTGCGCTTACCTTTCAGGTGAGTAACCCACAATTTTATTTGCCTCCAAAAGCAATACTGCATTACTATGTGTTCAGTCTCTTTTGTGATAGCGAGTTGGCATTTGTTAGTTACCTAGTCACAGTCCCTGCTGAGCTTTCTTTGTAAGTTCTGTATATCTACATGTGTCTGTAGCTTAATGCATTTTGTTGTTGTCCCAACCTGTTCTAAATGGCCCCTCTTCCTGTTGTCTTGCATCTGCTTTCTCTTGTGCTCTGATCTTTCTCATGTTGAAGAAACATGGAGTACTTCTTCAGGATCCTTGCTTTACTCCTCCCTTTGTATAGTTGCATAGCTTGGAGTTTCCCCCAGTTAATTTGAGTTTCTGATCCAAAGTTCTCTCTCCAGAGAGGTTTTTCTTGGGCTGGTGAGATGGCTCAGTGAGCAGTGAGGAAAGCTACTTTCTGCTGAGTTTGATGGTCCTGGGACTTACCTGGTGGAAAAGAGAACTGACTCCTACAAGTTGTCTGGTGACCTTGGGGATCTCCATACACATGTCTTGGCACGAGTGCTCCCTGTTCTACAGATAGATACATGTAATTTAATGTTTAAAAATTAGATCTTTACTAGTTTGTATAGTATATACTTAGCCCTACCCTTAGCATTACCTTGGTAGTATATTCGCTTACAGATTTTTCTGCATTGAAACAAATCAGTGTTGATAAGAATACTTATCAGAATAAGTATTCTATTAAATATTTTGATTGGACTTTGTTACTGTGTACCAGAAATTTACATTGCAAAGACTATGGCAGTGTAGCACTTACCAGAATTTCCAAAATCATTTTGAGAAGGTGTAACCAATGTTAAAGATAGGCTTACCTCAGAAAGAACCTTTGAAGCTGGAATTTAGTCATCTTCACACTTTTAACATTGTTCTTAAAGTATAAGCAGTATATTCATTTTGTAGAACTATGAATTGAGGATGACAAAGATTCAGATGTCTACAGGTGGAATTCTCAGAGTTCTCATAGCACTTGAATTGGATATTTTCATCAAGAATGTGAAAAGTAATATAAATCTAACAGTAGATAGTCATTGCTTGTTCTTTCATCATCTTAATGGAAAGAGGATGATATCTGAGCAGGAAACACTCAGTGTGGTACTTGAGCAAGTCCTGTCTGAGGGAGGATGACTGACTTCTGGGCATATAGGCTTTCTGTCAAGTGAAACTTCCTGCCTTCAGAAGTTTTTTTAGGGGACTTCATATGTTTGAACAACTTTCTACACAGATCTTGAGAGCGTCCCTTTCTGTGTTTTGTTATTTGCTGCTACTTCTGATTCCAAAGAAAGTGGAGCGCTAGTTCAGTGGGCTCAATGCCTGCTTTAAGGAAGCTTTACACAACTTATACTTAGGACTCTGTGTCTTACAGCCTCCTCTATGGCTGTAAGGGCTGCAAGTTTACTTCCCCTACTAGCAGTGAGTTCCTACCTGCAGTGCCAACTCATGTGTCCATAGGCCCTCGGGCCAGCACAAACAACTGAGAAGGGTTAGTGGAAGATTTGGCAGAACAATGAATATTGATTAAGCTGTTTAATTTTCCCTTAAAGACAAAGTTTGTATCATCGGATTTTTTTACATTTTTTTTTATTTAACAAAAACAGGAAGTGTTTTGGATTTTTACACGACTCATGGGAAATTGAAGTAGGGCTCTATATGTGCAAGTTGTGGTTTAACAACATATGTGCTCCTGTGCATTTGGGGACTCTTTTCCCATCTAGCAATAGCTGCCTTAATGTTTTTGTGTGAGTTCACAAATCTTATTACCGAACATGTTAGAAGAGTTTAGGAATCAACATTTTCCATGTAAAGACTAGTTGTAGTTTGAATTCACACTTTCTATAATCCCAGTTATTTGATGAAAACTTCCTGGGATGTTCCAGGCTGTATTTTATATAAACCTCTGTTTCTACTTAAGGCGTCTTAATTATCTACTTTGATTGGGAAGCCAACATTGACACAGGCTGTGCCAGACAGTCCAGAATGGCCTCTGGCTTGTGATCCTTCTGTCTCCCTACTGATTATAAACTGAGGTTATAGGAGTCTATTGCCCATCACTTAAGTTTCCTAGATCCCTTTCATCCAGAGTTTGTGCTTTTTAACTCTAGACCTTGCCCACACAGGAGTTTTCAGCCAGCTAGCTTCCATCTTCCCTGGACTCTCAGTTGTCCTTCCCCTTGATTCCCACCCCTTCTGTGCCTTCCTCCTACTCTCTTGTCATGCTGCCTCTACCTTTCCAGTTCCTCTCTTACTCTCTCTCCTGCCTTCTCTTTCTGTATCGTCTTTCACCATCTCCTTTCCCCACTCCCTTCTGCTTTTGCTCTCTTCTTTTCCACTTGGCTCCTGTATTCTTTCTCCCTGCTCTGCACTCGTGCAGGTGCACAGTAGGGATAGATAGAGCCTGTTGCTCTGCACTCGTGCAGGTGCACAGTAGGGATAGATAGAGCCTGTTGCTCTGCACTCGTGCAGGTGCACAGTAGGGGTAGATAGAGCCTGTTGCTTGGTACCTGGCAGCAGACTGTCGTATTAGAACACGCAGGAGCACTGTCAGTCATTTCCCCTCAGCAGTGCCCTTCCTATTTCATTCCCCATCAAAGGTGATCACTGCAGAGCATCAAATGTTGCTTTAGATGTACATAGAAACCATACATTTGCATGAGTGAATCTTATAATGAATGTAAGTAGGATAATACATTTCTAGTTCCTGTGTTTTGTTTCTTTGCTACTTTTAGAGCAATTTAGGTTGCTAGGGATGGATCTCATTTCTTCTGACTTTTCCATGATATTCTCTCATGTAAATCTTCACTTTATTTATCCTACTAGTAGTGGTCACCCCCAAGAAACCTGTCATTCTTGAGGATTCCAGGTAGTTCTGCTGTGAGTGTCCAGTTGTGGCTTTATGGGCAATTTTTTTAATACTGCTCTCAGGGCTATACACTAGGTCTGCGCTTCGTCTCACCAAATGTGAGAGACTAGCCTCTACAGCGGCTAGACCCACTCAGCCTGCGAAGAGCTGTAAGTAGTGTTTCTTGTTCTCCCACATCACCACTTGGATTAATTTGACTTTACATTTTT
>LR753326.1:1520120-1603629 GCA_902729485.2 Mus minutoides | reverse complement strand
GACTTTACATTTTTAGTAAGGTAGCTGATGACCATCATTTCCATTTGCATTTCTCTGAAGTAGAACTTTATTTTATATACTGATTAGTATTTGGAATTTTTCTTCTCTCAATTATCAGTGACATCTTTTGTATATCTTTCTGTTTGTTTTCTTTTTTCTTCATCCATTTATATAGTTGGATCTCTTTTCATTCATTTTAATATGGTAAATAACTCTTGTTCTCTTGTTCATTTTGTTACTATACTCTTATAATATAGGCATATATGTATTCCTTTAGGACTTAAATGTTTAAGAAATTCTTCATATTCCACTTGCATGAGACATAGTATTTTTCCAATGTAAGTTATTTCTGTTACTTTCTTAATTATACATATTAAACATCTCTAAATCAGAAATCTGAAATGCTTTGCAGCACATAACCTAAGAATTGTTTTCAGAAGGTTTCAGATTTCAGCTTCTCAGATTAAAGGTGCTCAACTGCTAAGTTTGAAAGCCTGAAATCTGAAATAATTCTAGAAGCAGACGTTTCCAATAAGGGCCATACAGTGTGCCCTTTCATTTGACAGGTGATACACTAGGAGTGGGCTGGACCTTGTTGTATGGTGGCAAGGCAGTAAGATAAGGCTTCATCATTTTCTGTCTGTGTACTGCATCCATCTTGGAAATTATGTACCTGCTTCTCAAGGATTCGCATTCTTTGCTCTTTTCTATAAAAATTGCCACATCATACACAAGAATCTGTTTGGGGACTTTGATTCAAGCAGACCTGGGCCCAAGAGTACTCTAAAAAAGACAGGGACGCCAGAAATGATGAAACCTCATGCAGAGAGACAAACATTCCAGGCTTTTACATATGGCCTACTTCCCATTAGACACGGAAAACTCAGAGTAGTATCCCGTAGTATGTATATGTGTGCGTGTGTGTGTGTGCGTGTGTGTATAGTGTTATAACATATATATGCCAACATAACATAGAAGTAGAAGATACTTAATGACATAAATCAGAATGTTTTGGTAGAAAAGAGGTCTTCTGAAACATGGGATATGAAGAAGGACAAGACAGTAAGACAGCCAGTCTTCCTGATGTCATCTGTCATTGGTATTCTCTGTGGTGTACTGACAAAGGACCCTTTCTTGAATACCACATAACTTCTGCCAAAAGCAGCCTCATCTAGAGCAGAGTCTGCTTGTGTGCAGAACTGTGAGCTTCACCGGAACTAAAGCATGGCTTCATGCAGCTTGGAAGCCATGCCAACCACTGACATGGAGGGAGGCTCTGGCCTATGGAACACAGCATTGCCGTTTCCTAACTCCTTATTTTCAAAACTGTGCGATTCTGGGTCTGGGGGGTTTGGAGTGAGTGAGTCAGCTGAACCTCTTCTCTGAGTGATAAGTATTTAGGATGTGTTCTTCAGTCTTTTCCATAGTGTTACTTCCCTCTGGAATTGGGAGCTCTTATTTAAAAGTTACGTAAAATCTTTGGATGAAATAATAATAATTCATAGCATTTATTGAAGAAATGGTGTTTGTTTTGTTTCTTCTTTTGTTGTATTGAACAGGTTCTTGCTTTGCAACCCAGGCTGGCCTTGAATTCATAATCCTCCTGCTCTCCTGGCCAGACACTGAGATTACAGGTATGCACCTCTGTTAGCACACCTTGCTAATAGAATTTTTTTATTCAGACACAGTCTTTCTGGGCCTCCGATGGGTAAATGTTTACATTCCTACAAGGTATGAAAAATGAGAAATGTTCTTTCTATTCACTAAATAAGTCTTTAGTGTTATCTAAAGGTAGTAAGCCTCATAGAATACAGCATTTAAATTATTTTAATCATTGTTTTTTCTTTGATGAAGATTTAATAAAATCTGTCTCATGAACTGAAACTTTCCCCTCTACCAAAACATAACTTCAAAATAGTCTATTTTCACTTATAACAAGTTATTAATTTTTTATAATTCTCTTCATTAAATAGATGGACATCTGTCACCTATGGTAGAATAAGTAATCTGTCTGATATATTTTGTTATCCAACTTTGGGATCACAACCTGAACCCCAAGTCAAGTTCTGTACCTGTTCTCAAAAAGCCAACATAAAAATAAATAAAAGTGGTAACCAAAAAGGAGATTGATACAGTGTGGCCAGTTTGGGAGAGGAAGCCATCTAGTGACTCCCAAGTCTGTCTTGGAGTCCTGATGCCAGATCCAGTGTTTAAATACAGGGTCAAGGATTTGCCCATCTTAGCAGTCCAAATCATCGTTGGTCTGACCCATCAGTGGCTCATCATTGTCTGGACTTCACTCTCTTCCTATAAGGTGTTCTGACTCTAAGGTTGTTAAAACTATAGGAAATCATTTTACTGGAAACAGGTTCCCGTCTGCTTGGAGCCCTTTTCTTCTCCCGGCATGAGATTCCTGGGCAAATCCTACTTGTAGGGTCTCTATCAGATTCTATCAAGAATCTGATAGATTGAAAGATATGAACTATGTCTTTAGAGTAAACTTTTTTTTTAACCAGGCTTGTTGCATTCTCTCTCACTAAACAATGGTATAGAGGTTATAGAAGAAAAGTGAATACATGAATGGGTCATCGTGTTACATATCTAGTAGAGGCAAGACATCCCTGACATTCAGTGTGATTTCCTAAGCTGTGTGAGAACTAAGCAGTCCTCAGATAGCAACACCCTCCAGAAGAACCGCCTGTAGCACACACACAAAATGCTAGCCATGGTGGCACACGCCTGCAAACATTGGGATCCTCATAGTTCAACAAGAGACCCAGTCTCAAAAAACAAGGTCGAGAGTAACTGAGAAAGATACCCAGCATCAGTCTCTTGCCTCCACATCAAAAGTACACACACAATCCTGCTCAGTGTGGAACACTTTATACTTTGACCATGATGAGTCTGTGCGACTTGTGTGCCTCAGCATAGCTGTTATAAGGAAAACATACTAAGTATTAGAGAATACTCCACAGTGGCTTTTAAATATACTTTCTGACCTATTTCTTGTCTCTAGTTTTTGCTTACAAGAGTATGTTTTCTATATTTATACCTTTAAATATACATAGTATATTAACACTGAATTTTTCAACACTAAATGACTGTTCTACTCAAGGAAATCTTACTAATGATAGAATTTTCCATACTAATTTTCATCGTAGCCATGGAAAAAGTGATCTCTTTTGTTTCAAGATGGATCTCAACATGTAGAAAGCATATTTAAATAATCATAGGGATATACATTTTGACATGGGTTATTTGTTCTGAGAAATGGAATGAGTAACTGAAAAAATTAAAGACAGTAACAAAGTTACACTCGTAGAAAAGCATATACATATAGTGTACATGTGTGTCTATATTCCTGAAACATAATCACATGCAATGTGTGCATATGGACACATAGAGTTCACACTAGAGATACTAGAGTTGGTTGAACTACTACAGGCTTATCAGTTTTCCAGCTGGTAATAAAAGGAAATGCTTCAAAAGGGACTATTTATTGCTTTTTAAGTTCATATATGCTTCTAGCAGCAAAGTGTAGGGTAGGTGAGGAATAGCCATATAATTGCCTTAATATATGCTTAAGGAAGACTATTTAAAGTGGTAGTCAACTATAGACAACAATATATATTTTAGAAAAATCAATAGTAGTATATGGGGCAAAAGAAATGAATGAAATAATGATTTGTGAACAGGGCAATGTCAAATGCACATTTATGATGAAATGTAGCTTTGAAGCTGAGATGCAAATGAATGGATTTCTTCTCAATGCATTTCAGAGTTGGTATTCTAACATCAAAGATACCATATCCCATTGTTGTTATTTAGAGAGCCATTGGACAAGGAAATGGATGTTTTTTTCACCATTTAAGTTTTACTAGTGTATCTTTTACAAAATTCTGGGTTTCATTTTGATAATTTTTGAACATACTTAACATGTACTTAAGTCTTCTTCACCCTAACTATCATGCTCTGACAGCTGCTTTCCTTACCCAATCCCCTCATTCTGCCTACATGCTGTGCCTTTAAAGGGAAATAAATATTCTTTTAAATACTTTGATATATCAGTACTTGACTTTAAAATATCTAGGACCTAAACTTAAATTCTATCTTGGAAGCCACTGTGCTCCTTGCCAGTGTGCTACATGTATGATGTTTGGGAAATGCTGTGTAAAGAAAAGTCACGATTGTTTGATTTGCTATTACAGTGGTCCTTTTAGGTATTTTAAATTCACTGAGAATACACAATCAGCATCATCATTACTATTAATAGAATTATCATCACCACTAGATGGTGTGTGGGGAATTAGGGACCCTGAATATTATAGAGTCCATTTTCCTGTCTGCAATCACTAATTGGCTGTTAGGGGAATATAGGAATCTATTATAGCATAGAAGAAAGGGTAGATAACATTTGGTGAACTCTTTTTGCTAATTAAAGTTGTCTTGGAGATAGGGTGATAAAATGTAGCCGTGGCGAAAGATGAGGTCTCCCAAACTTATACTTTTAAATTAAAATAGAGCACTAAAATAGGTTTTATAAATTCCTTTCACTGGAAGCAAATATTAGTTCAACTGCTGTTGGGAAAGGTTTAATTTTTCAGTGGAGCTAAGTTCTTGAGAATCCCTTATTAAACAAGATAACCTGCCTTAACCTGTGTTTCCAGCAGGTCTACATATGTGAATTTGCCAGAATTGAAGTTCTGGCTCAATTCCGAGCCTATGCTCTCTATGAAGCCTTCCCTAAAACATGAAAATGAAATAAAGGTTATTGATTAGACAGGTACCATCTTCCAAGTCGATCACTTTTTATTTCTTCTTTCTTCTGGTGATTCTGATGTCAGGAAAAGTGTTGCTGTTAGCTTCATGTATGATACTGTGTGTCTGGCTTCCTCTAGATTGAAAACATAGTTGCAGGGCAGTATAACTCATTCTATTCAGATGATAATTGAGCAAAAATAGCTCATAAATCCAATTATGGGAAATCATTCGTTGCTTTGATTATTATGTTTCTTTCCAATTTCTCCTTGTGCTTAATTTTGAAAAGTAAAATGTAGTAGCTCATGTAAGACTTATGTTTCTCCTTTGTCTTTCTTATCCTACCATAGTGCTTCTATGCTATGACCCCTTAATATAGTTCTTCAAGATAAGGTGACCTATAGCCATAAAATTATTTTGTTGCTGTTTCACAACTGTAATTTTTTCTAGTTCAGTTCCAGTTTTATATCCCAAGTCTTACAACCAGTCTTCAGCAACTGGGCTTTTCTGTCTAACTTTGACAAGCAACCAGTAGCAGGGGCAAAAGCCTTCATCAGATTTGGAATATCTAGGGCCTACTAACGTTGATAGCTCACATGGCTCTAGGAGCATCTCTTTCTACCCACAATTGGTACTTTTTTTTACTAGACATTTTCTTTATTTACATTTCAAATGGTATTCCTTTTCCTCTTTTCCCCCTCCGAAAACCCATATCCTATTCCCCCTGCTCATGAACCCACCCACTCCCACTTCCCTGTCCTGGCATTCTCCTACACAGGAGCATCAAGCCTTCACCTCTCCTCCCATTGATGTCCAACAAGGCCATCCTCTGCTACATATGCAGCTGTAACCATGGGTCCCTCCATGTGTACTCTTTGGTTGGGGGTTTAGTCCCTGGGAGCTCTGGGGGTACAGGTTGGTTCATATTGTTGTTCCTCCTATGGGGCTGAAGCTCCTTCAGCTCCTTCAAACCTTTCTCTAGCTCATTCATTGTGGACCTTGTCAGCAAGCACTTGTTGGCATCCACAATAGTGTCTGGGTTTGGTAACTGTATATGTGATGGATCCCCAGGTGGGGTTAGCATGTAGGAGAATGAAAATCGATCCATTCTTATCTCCTTGTACAAAGCTCAAGTCCAAGCGACCTCCACATAAAACCAGAATCACTGAAACTTATAGAGAAGAAAGTGGGGAAGAGCCTTGAGCACATGGGCACAGGGGAAATTTTCCTGAACAGAACACCAATAGCTTATGCTCTAAGATCAAGAATTGACAAACGAGACCTCATAAAATTGCAAAGCTTCTGTAAGGCAAAGGAAACTGTCAATAAGACAAAACAGCAACCAACAAATTGGGAATAGATCTTTGCCAACCCTACAACTGATAGAGGGCTAATATCCAGTATATGCAAAGAACACAAGAAATTAGACTCGAGAAAATCAAAATAATTCTATTTAAAAATGGGGTACAGAGCTAAACAAAGAATTCTCAACTGAGGAATATCGAATGGCTGAGAAGTACCTAAAATGTTCAACATCCTCTTAGTCATCAGGGAAATGCAAATCAAAACAATCCTGAGATTCCACCTCACACCAGTTAGAGTGGCTAAGATCAAAAACTCAGGTGACCCCAGATGCTGGCAAAGATGTGGAGAAAGAGGAACACTCCTCCATTGCTAGTAGGATTGCAAGCTGGTACAACCACTCTGAAAAATCAGTTTGGCAGTTCCTCAGGAAATTGGACATACTTCCAGAGGGCCCAGTAATACCACTTCTGGGCATATACCCAGGAGATGCTACATCATGTAGTAAGGACACGTGCTCAGCTTTGTTCACAGCAGCCTTATTTATAATAGCCAGAAGCTGGAAAGAACCCAGATGTCCCTCAACAGAGGAATGGATACAGAAAATGTGGTACATTTACACAATGGAGTACTACTCAGCTATTAAAAACAATGAATTCATGAAATTCTTAGGCAAATGGATGGAACTAGAAAATATCATCCTGAGTGAGGTAACCCTATCACAAAAGAACTCACATGATATGCACTCACTGATAAGTGGGTATTAGCCCAGAAGCTCAGAACACCCAAGATACAATTCACAGACCACATGAAGCTTAAGAAGAAGGAAGACCAAAGTGTGGTCTTTGTCCTTCTTAGAAGGGGGAACAAAATACCCATGGGAGGAGATACAGAGACTAAGTGTGGAACAGAGACTGAATGAAGGAAAGGCCATCCAGAGACTACCCCACCTGGGTTCCATCCCATGTATAGTTATAACTGTATTTTTTATGACTCTTGTGAATCATAATATAAGTATCTAATATTCATGATAACTGATATGTGACCCCTGTGAGTGGGTTGTTCAACCCCTAAGATGTCACAATTTATGGGTTGAGAACTACTGTGCTAGAACCTAGCAAATGACCCACTCAGCAAATACAGAGAATAGAAATTAGTTAACAGTGACCCAAAATACTTCTAAAACTGTTTTGAACACTGGGATAATTTCATATTAATTATAAGTGTAATAGATTAATTATGATTATTTTACAATGCCAGGATAAAATAGATGTGAGAGTTATTAAAGAGTAAACTTGCTATATAGCTTGCTGAAGACAATGTAGTGTTTCAGTGCTGTAACAAATCTTTGAATAGTACAAAATTTGTATTTGTTGCAAGACACTTAATAGCTACTGAAAACATACATTCCTACTTATATATATTCTTATTGAGTCATAAATCATAGTTTAGATTGTGGTTGAAATTTTGACACTGAAAAATTTTGTGTGATTTGTGGTAGTGGAGGATGGTGACAGATTCTGTGAAGACAAGGTTCTTACAAGTGATTCTCTAGTTGTGTGTTAGCAAAAGACTTATTAAAAAATTGTTAAATTTAAATGTTACAAAAATCTTTAGCCTCAGAAAGATGTTTCTACTCTGAGAAGACTAGAAATGAGTCAATTTTATGCAACAGAAAATACAGCCACCTTACCATGTAATTTTGAGTTCTCCTCAGGCAACACATTTAATAAGCACATCAAACTCTCCCTTTTTTCCTGAAAGTTCACCAGCTCAATAGGTAACTGAGTTTCAGTGTGTAATACCACCCATCTTGTATTAGCATTGGTTTGCAAAAATGTAGCACATGGCTTTTGGCATATATTAGGAGTTTAGCAGACATTTTTATTTATATTAATGAATGTATATTATGCATCTAGGAAATAAATTGTCCCATGTGGGTATGTGGAAATGTACTTGTGACAAATCCAGATTGATCAAGGGCACAACTAAAGGCCAGTAAGTAAGGTGAGTGAAACATCGACACCGATACAAACTTCCATTCTTTCAGCTTCATTTTGACTGGTAACATTGCCTGGAAACGAGCGGCAAGCTTCACACTAATGGCTTTCTGAAGAATTAAAGTTGTGTGTCATAAGGCAGCTTTTTATATTCATCCCAGCAGCTGCATAGATCCTAATGTTATGCATTTCTCAAATCTCTGTTGAGTTCTTGAAAGAGGAATGCAGGATGCAGTTGATTTTTGCCCTCGTTTTAAAATAATCAGCCATTAAAAATGAGAATGTCATAAATTTTGCAAGCAAATGGATGAAACTAGAAAATATTATCCTGAGTGAGGTATCTCAGACTCAAAAGGACAGTCATGGTATGTACTCACTGGTAAGTAGATACTAGCCAAAAAGTACAGAATACCCATGCAACCCACAGACCAACCATAAGAAGGTTAAAAAGAAGGAAGGCCCAAGTGAGGATGCTTCAGTCCCACTTAGAAGGGGAAACAAATTTATCTGGGAGGGAGAGGGCATTCCAAGAGGTCTGGAATAGAGGAGGGAGGCTCCCAGGCATCAGTGTGGATGACTTTAGCCTAAATGCCCAACAGTAGGGAGTCCTGAAGAGGTCAAGTCCAGGAGATAGGATCCCCAGTGGAGGGTTGGGCATTTGAATGGGAGGGGCAGCACCCTCTTAGAGGCAAGGGGGATGGGGAATGGGAAGAAGAACTCTTGGAGCGGGGACTGGGAAGGGAGACAATGTTTGGAATGTAAATAAATAAGACAATTTTTTTCCTTTTTATTTTTTTTTCAATTTTTTTATTAGATATTTTCTTAATTTACATTTCAAATGCTATCCTGAAAGTTCCCTCCCCCCTCCCACCACCCTGTTCCCCTGCCCACCCACTTCCACTTCTTGGCCCTGGCGTTCCCCTGTATTGGGGCATATAAAGATTTCAATACCAAGGGGCCTCTCCTCCCAATGATGGCCGACTAGGCCATCTTCTGCTACATATGGAGCTAGAGACACGAGTTCTGGGGGTTCTGGTTAGTTCATATTGTTGTTCCTCTTCTAGGGTTGCAGACCCCTTCAGCTCCTGGGGTTCTGTCTCTTGCTTCTCCAATGTGGGCCTCGTGCTCCATCTTATAAATGACTGTGAGCATCCACTTCTGTACGAGACAGCTATATCAGGGTCCCTTCAGTACACACTTGCTGTCCTATGAAATAGTGTCTGAGTTTAGTGACTGATTATGAGATGGATTCCCCCGGTGGGTTAGTCTCTGTATGGTCCATCCTTTCATCTTAGCTCTAAACTTTGTCTCTGTAACTCCTTTCATGGGTATTTTGTTTCCTATTCAAAGGAGGAATGAAGTATCCACACGCTGGTCTTCCTTCTTGATTTTCTTGTGTTTTGCAAATTGTAATAAGACATTTTTTAAAAAAAAAAAAAAAGGTTTGCCCGCTGGGCAGTAGTGGCACACACCTTTGATCCCAGCACTTGGGAGGCAGAGGCAGACAGATTTCTGAGTTCGAAGCCAGCCTGGTCTACAAAGTGAGTTCCAGGACAGCCAGGGCTACACAGAGACACCGTGTCTCGACAAACCAAAAAAAGGTTTGCCCTTTGTTAGGTAGGCAGGTTGTAGGCTAAGCTGTTTGTGAGTCATAGGGATGTATATCTCTGGGAGGGCTGTCAGAAGGGAAGTAAATTTAGAGACCTACTTGTCCCTTCCTCTACTCACCACTGGTGATTGGCTCCAGTAGTGGGCAGCAGTATTTTTAGAAAAACAGGTGATAGAGGATTTCTTTATGTGCAGAACATTAGTTGATAACTGTTACTCAAAGCGGCTCCTAAAGTCCTAACTGAGGCATGGCAGGGCTACAGAGGAAGAACAATAGATCTAAATGAACAAAATGTGGAAATATGGGAGAAAAATGAAGAGATTCAAACTTCTCATAACTACTGTTAATCCAGTTCGTTACTTTCCCAGTTTGTCAGTGGTATTAAAAGTAGTTTGCATATGCATCAGTTTTATGTACGTCTTTTTACCTTATCAGAGAGTGAAAAATTGTCTGATTTTTCACATTCTATACTGCCTTCCTTTGAATATATCTGACATTCATGCTTTGACAATCGGTTCATAAAGACAAATATAGAGGACATTAATCCTTGAAACAGTCAGGAACGGCCTAGCTCTGTTTTCAAGTAATGAGTGCAGGAAATGGCAAATATTCTTTAAAGTAATGAGTGCAGGAAATGGCAAATATTCTTTAAAGTTCTATTAGTAGTTTCTAAAATAGAATTTTGAATGTACTAGTATAATTAATGTGTTTAATTTTCTTTTCTGTGAAATCTCTAGACAGTACAAATGGGCCATCATTCTTCAGATGATCAAAAGGCCAAGCCATAGTAGAGCCTTTTCCTCATTCTCTTCCTTGACTTAGATCTTAGAGAGTAGTACTGATGGAGTACTCAGGGTGGGAAGCCTTAGAAGCTCGGATGAACTACAAACTGACTGGAAGACTGCAGGCCTTGATAGAGAGCTGTGCTGGTTAGGGCTGCCAACGATGTCTGCTTTGACTTAGTACGTTTCTCTCTGTGGTCAACTCATGCAGTTATTTCCTAGAACTTATTAATAATTTTCCAACCTATAAATTAGGAATGACTGGCAAGTCTAGGGCAGTAGACTGGATATCCAGTGATTGCCTTGATTTTAAGTGGCATTGCATTCTAAAGCTACTAAGGCAGCGTGCATGGCAGTGTACACCTGTAACCCCAGCACTCAGGAGATCAGAGCAAGAACATCGGGAGTTCAAGCCGTTGTATATATAGTTAGTTCAAGGTAATCCCCGGCTGCATGTTACAAAAGTAAACAGATGACAATTTAAAATTACTAAATAAGTGAGTAAATGGGGAAAAAAATCAATGAGAAAAAGAGAGTATCTCCTTTTGGATGATGTGACAAGAGAGAGAGAGAGAGAGAGAGAGAGAGAGAGAGAGAGACCGAGACCAGTCAGCAATAGTTGAAAGAAACTTTTAAGATAACATCATCTATTATGAATACATTCAGTATGTTGTTTCAGTGGAAAACACCCAACATTTTGTTAGAATGATTTATTAATTTAGCCGACACTTTTCAGAGCGTACTATGCAGCACATGTTTTTCTCCACACTTTTATATACTAACTCATTTTGTTCATAGAACAGTTATGTGATACAGATTTTGTCATCACCTTTATTTTAAATATTGGTAAAGTTAGGCACAGTTGGTACTCTAAAGAACACAGACCAAGTGGGGACAGTATTTGCTCTGGAGGGGCCTGGCTCCTGAATGTCTACCGTATTCATCATACTGTGAGGGTCCCAAGTAATACATAGTAATAATTTGTTAATCAAACTGATGGTGATAAAAGTCCCTCTAGCTGTGTGTGTGTGTGTGTGTGTGTGTGTGTGTGTGTGTGTATACATCCATATACCTTTATATTTCTCCCTTTACATCTTTTATTGGACCAATTAAGAGATGTTGTTAAATGCCATCACATTAGATTTAGATGAAATATCTTTGAATTGTGAGCTTTAGTAGCTTGGATCTTCAGAAAAGTTATTTTATGGAGTGATTTTCCTTATCAGAATAAATGCAAAGACTTGAGATCATCAAGGGAAAAATAGTCTAAAAAATATAAAGTACCATAGAAGACAGGCATAATTCAGAAAGATCAAAGTTTCTCCAAAGATACTTCTTTCACACGGGTCAAATTCCCACTATTCTATTAGATACTATAAGGGCTACATTCTTTTTTTTTTTTTTTTTTTTTTGATTTTTAAAAATTAGATATTTTCTTAATTTACATTTCAAATGCTATACAGAAAGTTCCCTATACCCTCCCCCCACCCTGCTCCCCTACCCACCCACTCCCACTTCTTGGCCCTGGCGTTCCCCTGTACTGGGGCATATAAAGTTTGCAAGATCAAGGGGCCTCTCTTCCCAATGATGGCCGACTAGGCCATCTTCTGCTACATATGCAGCTAGAGACATGAGCTCTGGGAGTATTGGTTAGTTCATATCGTTGTTCCTCTTTTAGGGTTGCAGACCCCTTCAGCTCCTGGGGTACTTTCTCTAGCTTCTCCTTTGGGGGCCCTGTGTTCCATCATATAGATGACTGTGAGCATCCACTTCTGTATTTGCCAGGCACTGACATAGCCTCATACGAGACAGCTATATCAGGCTGCATTCTCTGTACATATATCTTGCTTAGGACATTACATCTACTTAATATTCATGATAAAACTAAAATGCACATATGCTATAGGTATTATAACATGAGCATGATCCTTGTTCACATTAAAATGGAGCAGTAGAATCTCTATTCTGAGTGATAAGTAACATATTCACCCAAGTAATTTAAAATGTTTGATTCTCCAGAATGAGTAACATTGACTGGTCTGCCACTGACCCTGAGCAACATGATTTTGAACATTGAAAGCATCAGGCCTAGGCTGCCTAGAATCCATCTTAGCTTGTGGTTCTGATCTTGTAAAAGCTAACTCATACATACACAACATGATAGGCCATGTCATGCCTCTCAGCCCTTTTCTGTGCTATTCTTTTTATAGTTTTTATAAGGCAGAATGTATTCAAAGCACCTGTCTCAAAAGGCGTTTGTCTCTAAAGGCTATGTAGAAAAGTTTACTCTATGCTTTTCTGGTGTTTTGTTTTGTTTGTTTTGGTTTTGTGATTTTGTCTTTGTCATTGTCGTTGTTGTTGTTGCTTACTTGCTTGCTTGTTTTTAAGAGAGTAATCAGAATGGCTTAATTGTCTCAGACATTCCACAAATCTGAATTAAAAGCTACACTTTTTTAGTTTTTCAAAAGTATAAGCATGTCTGTTGACTGATACAGTCCTTTGTCAATCTTGACTTGAACAGCAAAAATGATGTGCTGTTTAGTAATGTCAAAACTAAAGGCTTATTGCCTGGTTGTATATTTAAATTCCATTGAAATACGTGTTTCTTCTCCAATTTTCTTCACTGTAGTTTAATTCAAAGCTTGGTGATGTTGTAGGATGTCTACTACACTGGATTCTTCTTCAGACTTTCCATTCTTTTTTTCTGTTATCCATTCCAAAGTGAGCAAGGTATTGTTAGTATGTCAGCTACATTGGATTCTTGTTTTTGTATTAAATGGCCAAGTTCATATCATCCATCCTGGAGGTTTGCGTGAAGTCAGAACTCTGCCCTGTTTGCTTAAAAATGAATTGAAAATGGCAGTTGTCAGTTGTTCTCTGGTTGGGACCAGTCGTGCCTTTCCACAGTTCTCTCCAAAGCTGCAAAAAGAAGTGTTTTTAAAGAGGAGAACTACACTAGCTGTGGGTGTAAGGATAAGCATTAGAATGCAGTTAGGAATTAGACTAGATTGCGGTTTTAGCAGTTGTAGATTCTTATCTAAGATCTGTGACCTTATTAGCCACAGCTAGATGGAGATATATTTGTGAAAATTTGAGTGGTAACGGAGACATGACTGGGGTTGGAAGGACGAGGAGAGACAAATGATGTAAGCACTGCACACATGCATGAAATGTAAGAAGTTATTTAGTAAATACATTTATGAATGTTTCAGCTACATAACAGAAAAACTAGTTACAAACTTTTGAATTCTTGAGCTTCATGTTTTTCTTCCAACTCAACAGCGTTTTCTTTGCATGTCCAAAGGAATGTTAAACTACATAAATGTCTGAACTCATTCTGTACAAGGATGAGACAATCAAAAGACTGTGCTATTTTACAGTTCAGAAGTCATTTCTCTTGTCCTTGAATCATTTTAGCAGGAGACAAGGAGGTCAGCAAACCCCAGTTCTATTTTTGTCCTGACCAATGACTGGTTGTATGACCTTTCACAAGTCACTTAACTTCTCTGTCACTCTCTGCTAAATGAGCATGGACGGCCCTGCTCCTCTGCCTGTCTCCAGCAGTGACTTTATCAAGAAAGGTGCAGTTGCTCAGAGAGATTGGCCTGCTTATGGCATGTTGCCAGGCCACCATCCATCCAGTTGTGCAGAAACAGGAAGGACAGCAAAGCTAGTGAGGAATGATGACTTTCTAACAAGAGGGGCCAGAAAAGGGGTAACGTTTGCCTCCCCCTCCCCTGTCTCTTCTCTCCTCCCCCTCCCTGCCTCCCTCCCTCCGTCCCTCCCTCCTTCTCCTCCTTCTGTTCTCCCCTCTGTGTTAATTAGGGTGCAATCATTCAGAGGTAATATTTTTTCCTTAACCTTTATATTTTGTGAACAAACTTAAACAGATTAATTTTGCAGTTCAATAAAATAAAGCAGTCAGTTGAACAGATTTAATAAGCCTGTTTTCTAGAAGTCAAGTTTTATTTTACTATGACCCTCTTGCTAAGACCCTCTTGCTTTAGCTATGTCTAAAGATGTAGAGGATTTCCTGATTCATGCAAGTAGACATAGATTCCCTATGAATGCATATAAGTAAAATTTCTCTGTGTAAACAACCAAAATTTTAATAGAAATATATACTAAACAATCAAATTTATCTACCTATTAATTACTTATCCTGTTAATTCAAAGAGAATTGACTTATTCAGAAATTACATCTTTGTACTATAAATTTTTACTTCCTTTTTAATGATAGTTTCAAAGTATTTAAAATACTTTGAAAAACTATCTTTCTCCCCCAAAGCAGATAAAAAATAAATTAGCTTTTCCCTTAAGAATGCAGAGTGCAAATATACATGAAAATACCTTTGGACTTATCCACACTGACCAAAGGGACTGGAGTATAAAATCAAGGGCTGGGTATGTTGGGGTTAGAGAGATAGCTCCGCAGGTACGAGCCTGTTCTTAGAAAGCCTGAGTCCTCTGCTTACTATTTTCTGTGGCTCACCACCACCTGCAACCCTACCTCTAGGTAACTCTGACTCTCATGCCATACCTCCCACAGACTCACAGACATACACATACATACTATGAAAAATGACTATTTAAAAAAGAATCAGGTGTGCTTAGGTTTGACTCCTTACTCTACTATTTAATTGGTGGTTCATTTCCACCTTTTTGTTTAACAAATTCTGACTTGGCTAAAGTAGAATTCACCATTTTAAGTAGTGTGATGAGTTTTTATGTTTGAAAACAGTTGTTCAACCTCGACCACAATTCATTTACTTCTTCATATATCAATTTTCCTGTCTCAGACGTTTCCCTTTGTTTATGACAAGAACTTGATGTGAGGATATATCCAGTGCCAGTTCTCCAGGTTATGAGAGAATTTATTTGCAACAGAAGTCAGTCATTCCTTAGACGCCATTATCAGACACAGAGAGATCAGCTTTGATGAGTTTGTAACAGCTGGAACTATAGTAATGTGCTGATAGAAGTATACATTTTTGCCTATTAATTTATACATTAGAGAAGAAATGAACACCTTACTTGTTACGGGCACACATGGAGGGACCCATGGCTACAGCTGCCTTTGTTAAATTGTAGGGCTGTTCTCAACTATACCATTTGTCCCAGAAGGGAAAAGACGACGAGGTGGGTTTTCCTTCAAGTGTCTCATGTTCTAGCACTTCAGCATCATGTTTAAATAACAGAAAATTGACCAAGAGGATACAAAACTCAAACATCAAACTCTTTGGAGAATTACCTAATCTGCACCACCTGTGAAACCTCTGTGTTAAGAATTCCCAAAGTCCTGTTTTGAAGTCCAAGACAACACTCAGGGAGCACATTTGCTTTAAAATCAATTCAGATTAGAAAAGCTATGTTGTACCAGCTTGCAATCCTGCCAGCAGTGGAGGAGTGTTCCTCTTTCTCCACATCCTCGTCAGCATCTGCTGTCACCCGAGTTTTTGAGCTTCACCATTCTGACTAGTATGAGGTAAAATCTCAGGGTTGTTTTGATTTGCATTTCCCTGATGACTAAGGATGTTGAACATTTCTTTAGGTGTTTCTCAGTCATTCGGTATTCCTCAGTTGAGAATTCTTTGTTTAGCTTTGTACCCCATTTTTTAATAGGGTTATTTTGGTTCGCTAGAGTCTAACTTCTTGAGTTCTTTGTATATATTGGATAGCCCTCTAACTGTTATAGACTTGGTAAAGCTCTTTCCCCAGTCTGTTGGTTGCTGTTTTGTCCTATTGACAATGTCCTTTGCCTTACAGAAGCTTTGCAATTTTATGAGGTTCCATTTGTCAATTAGAGCATAAGCTATTGGTATTCTGTTCAGGAAATTTTCCCCTGTGCCTATGTGCTCGAGGCTCTTCCCCACTTTTTCTGTTAGTTTCTGTGTATCTGGTTGTATGTGGAGGTCCTTCATCTACTTGGACTTGAGCTTTGTAGAAGGAGATAACAATGGATGGATTTGCATTATTCTACATGCCAACTGCCAGTTGTGCCAGCACCATTTGTTAAAAATGCTATCTTTTTTCCACTGGGATGGTTTTAGATACTTTGTCAAAGATAAAGTGACCATAGGTGTGTGGGTTCATCATGGTCGTTCCTCAGAAAATTGGACCCAGCTATACCATTCCTGCACATATACCCAGAAGATGCTGCAACATGTAATAAGGACACATGCTCCACTATGTTCATAGCAGCCTTATTTATAATAGCCAGAAGCTGGAAAGAACCCAGATGTCCCTCAACAGAGGAATGGATACAGAAAATGTGGTACATTTATACAGTGGAGTACTACTCAGCTATTAAAAACAATGAATTCATGAAATTCTTAGGCAAATGAATGGAACTAGAAAATATCATCCTGGGACAGCCAACACTACACACAGAACACACACTCACACACACACTGAGATACCTAACCCTCTCCTGCTGTAGTAGCATGAATCCAGTTATAGGGCGCTTCCCTAATCTCCTCAGCGCTTATAAGGCCCACCACTCAACTTCCTTGTGTTGAGAATTGTTTCAGCATAGATTTTAGAGAAGACATGCAAAGTATGGCTGTCAGAAGAAAGGGAAAGATGGAAAGGGAGGACAAATACGTTTAATGTGAATTTTCCTGGACCCCCTCTCTACTATTCTGCTTGGCACTCTTTGGAGTAGAAGTATGTAGTAGACTGTGATCTACAGGGGAACGCACTTCCTACAATGGGAAGTTTAGTGCTCTGAAGTATTCTTGTTTACAAAGATTTTTTGAAATCTTCAGGTACATGAAATACTGAGTATTGGAGGCCAGAATCCAGAGTGTGTGAGTCAAAATTTCTGGCGTTAAACTTTTCTGGGCATTCCTTTATCTTTAACCCTTCTCCATTCCTTTCCTTTGACCACTGTAAAACTCATCCTGTATTAAGAAATAAAGAATATAAAAATAATGGGTGTAAGAGACACAGTATGACTCTGATGCCAATATATGCAATAGTGTGTGAATAGTTCGTTTTTTGCCTCTTAATTTGTTTTTGATTTCTTCTAGTTTGGGTCTTGAGATCTCACTGTAGGGCCCTATCTAGTCTGAAACGTACTTGCAGAGTAAGCTGACCTCAGACTTGAGGAGATCATCCTGCTTCTGCCTCCTGAGTGCTGCAGAGGCTCCTACACATAGCTAAGATCCCATTTCTGAGACAGAATGAAGACAGGTAGTTAAAACTCACATTTGGTTAGACTTCTCCGAGGTCTGCGGTGTGGCTGGGCTGAGGAGTCTGTGGATTTGGGGATGGTTCTTTGAGAATTGGAAGTACTTGGTCTATCAGAATACATGTTTCTTTTGTCTTACACATTGCTCAGCTTGCTCTAGTGACTCTACTGCCTGATGACAGCCTGGTGAAGTACTTTTGACAAGTGGAATCTTACAAAGCTAATATGTACAGAGGCATGAACACCTGTGTCTTCCCATTATGTTCTCTCTCTCCCTTTCTTCTACTCTTATTCCCTCCTCCCTTGATTAGACATGTGCATCCAAAAAAACTTACAATATAATCATGCTGTTATTCTTGATATTTCTGTGAAATGCAATCCAGTTTTTGTTTTCTTAGTAAAGATGAAAATGAAAATGGCGGTGAGATAAAAGTAGCTCATCTTAAGTAAGAAGCAGTGTAACATGCATGTGATTGATTCATTTCATGATTTTTCATAGCTCAGGCAAACCAGTTTTATATTTTAAAATAAAACTGGTAGTTTCTAAAATCTTCAAAACACAAAAAGTTTTATGTAACATTGCCAATCATTCATTATCTACCCCATACTATACATACATACATACACACACACACACACACACACACATACATATTTGTTAAATGCCTGCACTGTGTCAAGAACTAATATATAGATTTATAGCCATGCATCCATTATACCTTATGGATAAAACTGAAAAAGATGTTCAAAATATTGAAAGCTGTTTTGATACATATTTATCAGCTCTAGGTCTTTTTTGTAGATCTTATGAGTAACATATTGTGCTGTAATTCACACTTACTCTTAAAAAAAAAAAAAAACTCAAATTGCTTCTTACAGACAATCATGGAAGAGGAAAAAGAAACGGACTGAAGTTGTCTTTCTTGATACAACAGGAATCCTCCCGACAGGCCTAAGGCAGAACACTCTGCTTTACCGCGTGTGGTTGTTTAACTACTTACTTCAAGCTACACAGTTTCCTTTCTAATAGGAACCACTTAGCTGGACCATTAAGTATGGTGGTTTGGGGTTCAAAGGCTCTGCTTTGAATCTGACCCGATCAGTCATAGCAATGGCCAAGAATTTAGACAAATGTAGTGTGAAGACCTCTGAGCCCCAGCTGAGAGCAGCTCATTAAACAGCAGGTTCCAGACAAACCACTCCTAAGCTGCCATCCAGAGTCTAGAAAGAGAAAACATGGTCATTTCTCTTGTTGACTGTAAAATTAATTTTCTTGAATGTAAGTCTAAACTACTGTGAGCCAGAAATGAAGTTTATTCAATGACCTTTGTTATTTGTAATGTGGGCATAGGGGAGAAGCCCCTGAGTATGAACCATTAATAAAGAAAGGCAGTTTAAACAGATAATTTAGTTTTAAAAAATCACTTTCATACAGGCAACCAAACAGAAGCTAACACAGCCTTCAAAACTAAATTCTGAAGACATTGATTGAGAGTATCAATTTTTTCCATTCACCTCCTTTTAATAAATGGATGGCCAGTTACTTAATAATTGCCTTCATTTTAAGTTGCTTTAATATAGCACGTCGTCTAGAATTGATGTTTCTAACGTAGTAGTAACATTTTGTCACATTGCCTGTCACCTCTCAGTTGCACTATCCCAATTCCTTACTTTGTCACTACAACCTTAAATCTCTACCACTCCCATTAAAGTGTCTACTTGTCTCCTAAAACTCTTTTAGATGTTTGTTTGTTTGTTTATGTCTTCCTTGGCAATTTAATTTATGTCTGACATTTTTCCCCCATCCTTGTCTGCCGGTTTTAAAACAGTAATATTATGTTCTCTAAATGTTCTTTTATATAAAACCTCTGCCTTTTGATTTGCTTTTTTTTTTCTATTGATGTAAACGATTTATCTCATTCCTCTGGCAAACACACACAGTGTATTTTCAGTACTTTTCCTGAAGTTTTCTTCTCATCACTCTTTAGAGGACTTTCTGTCTACTTGACATATTAGATCCCACAGTTATGGCGGCTCCCGTTTCTTACCTTTGAGGACTTTCTGTCTACTTGACATAGTAGATCCCACAGTTATGGCGGCTCCCGTTTCTTACCTTTAGAGGACTTTCTGTCTACTTGACATAGTAGATCCCACAGTTATGGCGGCTCCCGCTTCTTACCTTTGAGGACTTTCTGTCTACTTGACATATTAGATCCCACAGTTATGGCGGCTCCCATTTCTTACCTTTGTGGATGGTTTGCTCTATAATAAGTAGCAAAGAAGAGGGAAATAGCAATAACTCTGTTACATTTCCACAGTATGTTTTAAAAAAACATCTTTCATAATCCTTTCTTTAATAACCAAGAAATCCTATTTTCAAAACCACATGTGATCTTTGTATCTCTGGGCCAATTCTTGGTTTTTGTTGTAGTTTTGTTTATTTGAGTGTCCTTTTTTTTCGTCTTTTTTTTTTTTTTTGTCTTTTTCTTTTTCCTCTCACATATCTTTCTATTCATGTTTCTGGATATTAAGATTAGATCCAAATGCCTGCCTAGGTTTGACTTCAACTCTCACAAAGACTATAATGTTAAAGAAATTAGCAGTAAGAGAGGATTTAGACATATCTTTAGAAATTTTAAAGGTGGTATTATACATACAAAAGCATACATATATATCAATGTTTTATTAATGTAATGAGATTGTCTTCTCAAAACTTTGCTGAGACAATCATTGTTGGTATATATTTTAAAATGTCATTCTCTTGGTTAAATCTGGTGGTAGATATTTAATATTCACAGATCTCTGTTCATAACAATTGTATTAGTACACAAAACTGATTAGAAGGAGAAGGGGATAAAACAGGGCTGGACCCTGAATGAATGTGTGTAGTCTGGTATATTTTTTAATTAATATACTATTAGTAGTTCACATTTCCATTTCTCCCACTGTTTGTAACAATTAGCATTTACCTGACCATTTTATTACACATCCCAGGGCATGTGGTTTTCATCAGTCATTTGTGACAAGATTTTTAGCCATTCACTCATTTATGTATTTACTTTGAGATAGCTTTATTACAGCTCAAAATTTTTCTAATTATAAATTGGAAGTAGAAAATTGTCTCATCTGATAACCTTGGCGTTAGACACTATTATTATTATCTACTATTATTATGTTTACACAAACGTGGTCCCTAAGGAGTTTTGATCGTTTACTCTGATGCCCTATATCACACTATTACTTTAAAGTGTTTATCATTCAAAGTATTGAGATATGAAGTATATAATTGTATTTATTGAATACACATATGTGTCAGTGGCCAAGTTTAAAAGAGTAAAAGATTCTGTTTATAACCAGATTACATGTTTAAGAGCATAATCTACTTTGTATATATTACAATACTACTAGCATAAGCTCTTATAAAATATATTTGTTAACTAGTAATATTGTTTGGGAGTATGCAAATTTCTGAAACTAATAGTCTGTAAACCTAATAACTATTTTTCTGTTTCACTTTTTCACCTTGATCTTATATACAACTATCTCATATATTTTTATTGCTAATTTATATACAACTAGATTTAAAGAAGGCTTATCCATTTAGTGATAGAACACAAGATATCCCAGAAATGATCTCAGAGTAACTTATTGTGATAAGAAAATATCCACCAAAATATCCAAGATTTTATACACAACACACACACACAGAGACAGAGACTTATTTGTAACCAAGAAATTATGTAGACTGACTTGCTTCAAGCTCTGCAATTACACTAAAGTAAGCCTCATGAAAATAAAGCTTTAGTGTTTGATTATTTGGCTTAATAATAATAAAAAAACTTATTGGGTTGGAGATACTATTGAGGATATGCCTAGATCAAGGAGCCAGTTTAAAAGATCATGGTGACCTTAACACATGCATTACAGATGTGCTGTTCTCTGCAGTACTGGGAAAGGTAGCACAGAAGCACACAATGGACGCTGAGGATTGTTATTTCAGAGAAGATGCTATGTTGTTTTTGTGGACCAAGAGCAGTGTCAATCTCTTGGATTATTACTCTCTTTTTTTTAAAGATTTATTTATTTTATTTATATGAGTACATTGCAGCTGTCTTCAGACACACCAGAAGAAGGCATCGGATCCTATTATAGATGGTTGTGAGCCACCATGTGGTTGCTGGGGATTGAACTCAGGACCTTTGGAAGAGCAGTCAGTGCTTTTAACCACTGAGCCATCTCTCTAGCATGGATTATTACTCTTTAAAATCAAACCAAACCAAAAATCAGATAGCTTTTGGAAACCCTGGATATAAAGACATGCTCTAAAAGCTTTAAGAGTTGTTTGTAATATCCCAGTATACTAAAGCAAACAAACAAGATTTTGTGACAGACAATTTTGGCCATTTATTAATCGTAGACTACCTCCTTTAGTACTGTCTATATAGTATTGCCCATGGAGCTATATGTTGTATTTTTCACTATTGTAGTAGTTATTATAACTGCATATTATAATGACTATGTTCGAGTTGAGATGTGTGTGTGTGTGTATGTCTATATAGTATTGCCCATGGAGCTATATGTTGTATTTTTCACTATTGTAGTAGTTAGTATAACTGCATATTATAATGACTATGTTCGAGTTGTTGAGATGTGTGTGTGTGTATGTGTGTGTGTATGTGTCTGTATGTGTATGTATGTGTGTGTTGTGTTCGTGTGTGTGTGTGTGTTGTGTGCGTGCGTGTGTGTGTGTGTGTGTGTGTGTGTGTGTGTTCCATTTTCTGTCAGCTTGACACAAATTAGAGTTATCTGGAAGGAGAAAACCTCAATTGAAAAAATACCTCCATAAAATGTCCTGTAGACAAGTCTGTAGAGCTTTTTCTTGATTAATTATTGACCTGAGATGGCCCAGTCCACTGTGTGAGGTGCCATTGCCAGAAAGGGGGCCCTGTTATCTGTAAGAAAAAAGCAGGTATTGCAAGCTCTGGGGAGAAGACTGTAGGAAGCCGCCTTCTGTGACCTCTGCGACCTCTGTGTCAGTTGTTGCCTCTGGGTTCTGCTGTAACCTGTAAGCCATTTCCTCCGCATTGCCTTTGGTCATGGTATTTTACTGAAGCTATAGAACAAACTAAGCTGAAGGACAAAGGGAAGCTTACACTCCTTTACATAGAGTATGCTCTGTAGCTTCTTGGAGGTCAGTAATAAATTGACCTTGCTTTGCTTTGGTTTTATTTGTTGTTTTTTGTTTTTTGTTTTTTCATGGAAAAACAGTTCTTTAGTCAAAGAGCAATCATTAGAGGTACTTAGACATAAAGGCCAGCTTCCCAAATGGTAACACTTTTACTTAGTAGAAATTGAATTTCTACTAACTCATAGAAAAATACTTTATTATTGAAAAAATATTTTGAACAGATACTGATTTGTTTCTGTTTTCTGAGGCAGTATCATGTAAACTAAAGCTAGCCTTAAACTCAAAATGTAGCTAAGGATGAACACAAATTCCTGATTTTCCTCTATATATTTCCAGGTATCAATTAAATTCTAATTACTGCATTCTGGAGTAAAATTCATTATAAAAAGTGAAAACTTCTGATGATTCAGATCTTTATAAAAACAAGTTAGAATTATATCCATGTTTTAGATACTTTTTTTATTGCTGTGATGAGAAACTATGTCCAAGGCAACTTAAAAAAGAAAACATTTGTTTGGGGCTTATAGTTTCAAAGGGTTAAAGTCCATCATCATGGGAAACAGGGCAACAGGCAGGTGTGCATAGCACTAGAGCAGTAACTTGATCCACACTACAAACCAGAGAGCTAACTGGAAATGGCCTGAGCTTTCCAATGTCAAAGCCCCAGTGGTATACCTCCTCCAGCAATGACACTCCCAATCCTTCCCAAACAGTTTCACCAACTCAAGATTAAATATTCAAACATATATGAGCCTATAGGGCCATTTGCATTTAAACCATACAGCATATCTATGCAGTCTAACGCTCCCTGTATTAGTTTTATCATCTGGTTCCCTTGCCTTTGTGTTTAAGAATATCTATGGTGATTAAAGTTGCCCCTAGTGTAAAGTCAAGACACAAAAAGAGAGGGTCAGAAAGTCACTTTTGCTATTTCTTGCTAAAGATATAATTTTGAAAGGAGCTTCTGAGTATTCTTACCTCATTAATCCATTTGTACATTTTTTTCAAGTAGAATATTTTTAAAGAGGGAAAGCCATACAGGAGAGCAGAGTATTTATAGAAAAATTACAGATACTCTTCAATGATGATAAAGGCTAATGTGGCCTTAACAGTACAGCTAAGGAGTGAAAACACACTACTTTCATACTTCCACAGAAGAAAGTAGAGCCCTAGAAGTCAATATGACCATGAATACTCAAGGTTAAGTATGCTAAAGAATGACAGAGCCAATGAAATAGTCTTGGTGTTATTTTCAATTTCAGTTATAGAAAGTTACAGCTCATTCAAGGCCTAATATCCATATTGTAGTCTGACAGCAGCAACATCACTCTACTGGTAAAAAGATTGCAGGGAAAGCAGTGATAAATGTCTGCCTTGGATAGAAAATGACACAGAGTTGTCTAATTGTATGTCCAAAGGGTATCTTAGGAAACACAAAATCTTAGACCTTTGTTATCATGCTTTCACAATATTGATTATTTGAGGTGTTATCTACTTGTTTAATCACCAACAGAGTTTCTCAACCTCAAAACAGAAAACAAGGAAAGAGTACTCAGGTGATTTCCTGTAAACCTGCTTCCCACCTGAATTTCTAAAATAAAGGAGAGCTGATGATTGGGCAGATAAAAGGAAAGGTGGAGCAGAAGGTGGGAGGAGAGAAAGAAGAAAGAGAAAATGGAAGAGGGAGAGGACACAGAGGAGGAGGAAGAAGAAAAGCAGAGCAGAAGCATATGGCCTGGAGAAACCGCAAGTTCTAAGGGGTCTCATAGATGGAGAAGATGGTAGTGTAGCAGTAGACCTGCCTAATCTAGGCGCACAGCATGTATTCATATTAATTGTGTTGTGTTTTCATTGCCGGGGCATATTTGGGTTGGAGATTTACCGCAACATTCCGCCACTTTTTAAATAGTCTGCTGAAATTGGAATCCATCAGCGGACTAAGTCCGAGCTAGCTGATATCCTTGGCTCTCCGAGCTAGCTGATATCCTTGGCTCTGGAAGTGCTCGCACCGACATATCCAGAGGTGTGCTTTAGTAATGTGCGTATTCCTCACCTACCTAAGTGGACCATCAAGATTAACCAGCATGGGAAATGTTGATTATGAAGTTTGACCTGACATATTTACATCATCTCTGCTTTAGCCTGTGAACATATTCAACACACTTTTGTAGAGGAATATTGAGCCTCAAAAGACCAGGGGACTGTCCCAGTTGGTTCCTTCTGTTTGCTTCTGCTTGCAAACCTGTAGCCTCTGCCTGACTTGATCTTCACTAAACAGTTTCCCATCCCTGAAAGTCTAGTAAAATATATGCTTTATCACATAATCCTTAGGGACAGATCTGCTTAAAATTTTGAAATCCTTAAAAAAGCTCCTTGTCAGGGTTGGAAAAGTGGCTCAGAGTTGGAGTGTGAGCTGCTCCTTCCAGGTCCCAAGTTTGTTTCTTAGCACACATTGGGTGTCTCAGAACCCCCGTAACTACAGTTCCAGAGCATCCAATGCTCTCTTCTGGCCTTTGCCAAGCCACCCACACACATAAAAAGTTTTCTCTAAAGAAATCCTTTTTCTCAGCAAATGTTAAGCAAAACCAGGAAAACTCAGTATTTGTGCAATAACTTGTGAGGTATTTTCAAAGATGCCTTACTGCTATCAGAAGTAAATTTTCTGAGTATTGGATTACAAATACATACATGAATATTAATTCATTCCACAGACTATAAAATGATTATCATAAACATATATACTTTGCTATGGTTATCAGTGATACTCTTTAAAAGAGAAAAGAGTATCATTGTTGTCTTGTCCTTATTCTAGCTCCACAGCACAGGCATTAAACAGTTAATCAGAGATAACTAAACTTCATTTAAAAAAAGTCAGCCCAGCTCTGTGTAAGGGGCTAGACTGCTTCGAGGAGAACATTTGCCCTTGCACTTCCCAAGTCTCAGGTCACTGTTTAAAGAGTTCTCTTTTGATGCTCTGGCTCTTCCTCTTCAGAGCAAAATGGGAAAGATCTGCTTTAGGGAGCTCTGAACACAGAGCGAAGCAGGAACAGATCATCAGGTATTATCTCAGAAATGTAGCCCGTTAAGAATTTTAGATGACACCAAGTGAGGCGTGGTGTATAAAGCTTTGGTCTAAAGCTTTGGAGTTTGGGATTGGTTGGCTATCACTGCTGTGTTCTCCCAAGACAGGCTGTCCTTTTCCTTCTGGTGCTTAAATGTTTGCTGTGTTACTGACCTCCAATGAGTGTCTACTAGGTGAGAGAAGGAATGAATGTTGTTCTTAAGTGTTCACACTGTTTGCAGTGGCCTATGAAGAGCAAAGCTAAGAATCAAAGGCTACAAAGGAAACTGTCTCTTCCTCTGCCTCCACCATTCAGAATTGCTGCTGGTTGGAGATGAGGGACCTTAGAAGGGGGTTGTATGTTTATTATTTAAATGCATGTTGCTTTTTAAGTAGTAAAAACAGCTGTGGCCTCTGGTTTAACAGAATATCACAATCACAGTGCCTACTGTCAATGGCAGTTGCAATTTTAGGTCCTCAGGTGATCCTTAAAATGCTGGTTTCTGCTACTTCCCAGAATCCATATAGGTTCCTTTTGTAAAAATGTGTGTTTATTAACCAGTGCTTTGCAAGGTTGAAGGACACTACAAGAGAAAAAAATGAACGGTCAGCTTCGACTTGATGCACCTTTCATTTTGAGAAATCACCTGCACCTATCAGTTCTAGCATATTATGACAATATTTTATTTTCTCTGTTTTATTTAAGCTATATGAAAAAATACTGCTCAAGGTTTCTCCAACAGTACTTTGAAGGCTCAGTACTTGTTTTAAAATAATTTATATTCAACCTCTACGTTAACCTGCACACCTCTTTTTAGCAATTTCTCCCATCCCCAACGGCCCCCTTTTTCATGGATGGCATGAGATAGTGGAGGTCAGCAGTCTAGGTCAAGTGTACAGCTTGTGCATTATGTCTCCTTTGGTTGGCTGAAAGCCACTGAACTCTCAAGAATAACATTTCTTTTTGACTCAACAATTCAAAGCTTTGCAAACAAAAACCTTCTTTAAAAAAGTAAATAATTTTACCAGGTGGAGGGAGAGAGGCAGTTTCTCAGAGTTCCTTTAAACTACACACACATATGTGCCCACACATGTCACATACAAAATAATATTTGGACAGGTATCATGAGCTGCCTTTGTTTAGTTTGTTTCAAATCTGTTTTTCTTAGGGAAGCCAAGAAACTAAAATGAATGGCCTAAGTTCATTAGGAGTCTATCTTGTGAATATGTTGGACAGAGTAATGTTCTCCCTCCTAAAAATGTGTAGTAATTTAAGATGGAACCTTGGGTGCTGCACTGAAAAGGGTCATAGATTATCAAGTCTAAGGGAAAAAGTCAGTACTTACCATGAACTTGGACTTGGAATGATATGTAACTAAACTGATGGTAGCTAATATGTAATTACTGTTTTTTACAGTGTAATTATAGTGATTATATTCTATTTTTTCTATTTTCCTTTGGAAAACACAATATAATAACTCCAAATATAGGCTTAATGAGAAGTCATGAAAATAAATTATCATTGTATTAAGAACTTGTATTTTTGTTGTTGTTGTTGTTGTTGTTGTTTGTTTTGTTTTGTTTTTTGAGACAGGGTTTCTCTGTGTAGCCCTGGCTGTCCTGGAACTTACTCTGTAGACCAGGCTGGCCTCAAACTCAGAAATCTGCCTGCCTCTGCTTCCCAAGTGCTGGGATTAATGTTGTACACTACCACTGCCTGGCGCTTTTTTGTTTTTGTGGGTTTTTTGTGTGTGTGTGTGTGTGTGTTTTTTTTTTTTGTAGAACTTGTCAATTAATACACATAAAGAATAAATATACAAGTAGTAATTCTGAAAAATACTACTTTTAAGGGAAATGGAATGAAAGAATGTGATGTTTCTGCCAAAGCGAGAGGTTATGGTGGGAAGCAGAAGCAGAGGGTGGTAGTCAGCTTGTCTCTAAGCCGGTTTATAGGTGATATTTACACAGCATAACATTTGAATTACAAAGTTAGGTTTTAAGTGATAAAAACTTTGTTTTAAGAAAATATAAGAAAAAAAGAAAGAAAATATATGTGCAAAGTATACTTTAAAATTGTTTGTAAAGAATTTTACAAAGAAATACTGTTATAATTCATGATTAATTTTCAACCCTCAACCTACTTTTTAAGGAATATTTCGAAATGACTAGGGAAAACTTGCACTAATACCAATAGCATGTGTAAGAAGTAACCATATTAAGGTTTTCTCATAAATATTTTGGGCTACTTGAAGGGTAAACCATACAGATGATACCAGGTTTTTTTTTTTTTTTAATGTGTAAAGAAGAAGTTATTATCATCCATACTTGTGAGGTATCTTAGTGCAATTAATGGAACATTTTCCTTATTTAGACACTCATTAGATAAAACCTTTGAAGTCTCTTTCCTGATATTTCTACCATATTAAAACACACATTTTAATACATTTACAAATACATATTTTACACTACTCCTTTCCATTTTTAGCACGTTGAAGTCAACTACATCATTTATCTTTATTTTCTTTAACATCTCCTCAAGTCATATCTCCATGTGCCCTAAGTCAGCCTGTGGACTCCCTTCTCTCACTCCCTATCATTAACATTGTATACTAAACCGCTTTCAGTTTCTTACCTGCCTTCTGAGTATTTCACTTAATAGATTTAAAAAAAAAAACCCAAAAGGACACTTTAGGGCTTTGACCATATATAGCCCAGTACGAGCTTGGAAGACCAACTCACTGTTTAATCAGTTAATCAGACATAACTAAACTTCATTTAAAAGAAATCTACTTGGGATGTTTTTATAAGTACCCAAAAGGTCAGTAATTCCATGGAAGTCATTGTCTTTGGCTGTCACAGTAACCCGTTTCATGTGGGAACAATATTTTGTCTACTCTCCTTTTTTTAAAAACCTTTTATTTATTTACATTGGCTTTGAGAAAAGTCATTGCATTTTATGAACGTGTGTTTCTAACCATAAAAGTTTTTGTATTATATTGAAAACATGTATAAAATACTAGATTATCTTTGTTATCTTATAAATATATCAGCTTCAGTTTAATGTCCTCAGCATTTAAAAAAATTAATTTTCTGTTGAGGTCTTTGAACCACTTGGAGTTGAGTTTTGTGAAGGGTAATAAGTATGCATGTGTATGCATTCTTCTTTATTTGGACATGGGAAGCAATGCTGTGGAGAGTTTTTCTAAGACTAGTGAAAAACTGAAGAAGTCCTGAATCTTTTTTTTTTTTTAATATGCTTCTGTTTAAGAAGCCAACACATCTATGCTTCATAGGTGCTCTGCATT
The DNA here is from genome assembly GCA_902729485.2 of Mus minutoides. Taxonomy (NCBI): domain Eukaryota; kingdom Metazoa; phylum Chordata; class Mammalia; order Rodentia; family Muridae; genus Mus; species Mus minutoides. Next base: position 1,574,432 of record LR753326.1, on the reverse strand, counting down.
TGAGTTGTAGTGAAGTCGTTACTGTTCCCCAGATGTAATGGGTTAGTGCCTTACATCAGGACTAGGGGGAGGGCATACAAACACTAATATTGAAACTTTGAAATGGCACCAGAGCAAGGGAATTTTATTTTTTGTTCACTACTGGTGGTTTAAAAAGTCCCTCCATGCAATTATTATGAACACCTTGCTTTGTGGTCACGTAAGATTGGCGGGGTGGTGGTGAACAGCAGTCCACATGTCCCTGTAGTGGTGGTGGTGGACTGCAGTCCACATGTCCCTGGGGTGGTGGTGGGCAGCAGTCCACATGTCTCTGGCATTTGTTCATAACACTGCATAATGTAATGGTCTTTCATAAAACAAATTTAATGACTTTTAAAATAAATTTAGTCAACCTAACAAAAAATTAATTTTCTGAAATCATGTCCATACTCGCATTAAAAAATAGGACTGCCCAGCAGTGGGAGCAGAGGCCAGCAGGTGTGTGAGTTCCAGGCCGGCCTTACCTATACAGTGAATTCAGGCTAAGCAGAGATCCACAGTGAGCCAGCCTGTCTGCCTTCCTATAGTTACCATTCTTACCCTTCTTTCGTCCCTCCCTGCCCCCTCTCTTTCTCCTGTTTCTATTTTTGTCTCTTTCTTTCTCTCCTTTCCTCCTTACTCCCTTATCCCATTTGTTTCTGTCTCTCTATCTCCCTCTCTTATACATACACACACGTATCTACATATATGTAGATATAATAATAGATATATAACATAGATTCATTCATAGTGTTTTATAGGTATTCTTCAGTATGTATTTTTTATAATCTGTGCAGTCTCTAAAAATGAAAACAGGGTTTCTTTGAATAGGACCCTTATCTAAGTCATATTAATGAAGCTTTATTAATTTAGAGCTTTCTAAGATGTTTTTCAGCTGCAAATAAAATTTTGCCAAATAAACGGAGGTAAGGCATATGCAATCCTCTGTTGGAGACAGAGGGGAGGATACATTGGTTGTATAAGGGGTGTGCATTCCCATGCTGGAGAATAGTTGGGGAGAGTACGTTGGGCACAGTCTGGGACACGTGATAAGCTAATGTCCAGGACAGAGACTTTGAGTAGGATAGATTGATAGTGGTAAAGTTATATAGAATCAGACACAAAGCCAGCTCCTAGAAAGTTAAGACCATTCTCAAGTGTTTGAAGATTATCTAAAGGAACTTTAAAAGATTTTAAGGAGCAACAGGCACATATTTACATCCTTCAAATGTTCTCCAGAAGAAAGTGGAAAATGCATTAGTGTGGACAAGACACACTTGAAGTGGAAAGAATACCAAGCAACAGGCTGTGCTTCCTGGGGCCCTTGGCCATTGACTTTGAAGTACAGAATTATTATCTCTGCATATTTAGTTAGTTAGTTCCTCTTGCACAGGACGTGTCTTGATAAATAAAACTGAGAATTCAAAGAACTATTAGATTTGATTCCTGTCCTTAAGACATTGAGAGTATATTTTAGAAGAAAAACAAAAACATAATGTATAGTATATAATGTTTTAATACCTTCCAGTGAATTTTTATGTGCAATGCCTCTTTTGATCTTTAAAATACTGTGATCTCTCAGAGAATAACTGACGTTTTCTAAATGAAAGCTTATGACACAATTCATCAGTATAATTTTAAACCAGCTGCTTGAAGTCATGGGTATATGATCTTGCTATTACACTATTAAAAAAATAAGATTATGGGGTGATGTATATGACAAAAATATATTTTTATCATATATATGTATATATATATATGATAAAAATATGTGAGACTGTATAAAACATGATTACTCCTCAGACACTTGAACAGAGAAGAGCTATGTGGTAAATTTGGAAAATTGGTAGGTCTGTCTTGAGTGATAATTTCTTGATGGAGTAGGATGCCAGCTCTAGGGTACTACTGTAAAGGAAGAAATGTATGGAGGCAGACAGCAATGTGTGAGACTTAGTAAGTACATTGTGGTTCTTGTAGGAGAGCTTAAAAAAAGATTTGGACTCATCTGTGAAATCTATCTTAAAGTAAAGAACACTAGTGTCAGTATTCAAAGTGTATGGACTTTTCTAAATAGTATACAAGAAACAGAATTAGAACAAAAGAACTCTGAAGTATCCCTTGCAGTGAATGGCAGGATAGGATGTAAGGCCAGGTGGGGAGATGTTCTGATAGATCCATGGTTTCCCTTCCTCCGGTGGCAAACATATGTGGTGGTTCTGTTTCTTCCTCACATCTTATGAACCTTGGGTTACCACTCTTGTCTCCAAACCCCGTACTGCTCATGGCATCTTTAGTCTGTTAAATGAAATGCTTTGTTGTTCTTTAATCGCCATGCTTATGAAGTTTGGAAAGCCTTTGAAATGTTAGACTTGGAAAAACAAAAACAAAACATTTCCAGTGCCATTCATGGAGATAAGGTCCCAAACTAGGAGGGAGAGGCTGGAGCACTGCAAGTGAGAGGCCAGATAGTCAGATCTGGCTTCACAGAAGCAGGACAGACCAACAAGTAAAACAAAACACATTACTACTTTTCAGATCCTAGAGAAGACTCTGCCATTGAATTTGTGATTTTCTTATTCTATTCATTTCTATTTACATTTGGTTAGGGTTACCCTTCATGGATTATGATAAATACAATTTACTTCCAGAATGTGTGATTTGATGGGATCATAAAGGAAATTGTACAACAAGCAGATCAGAGTCTAGAAGAATCATAACCACTTATGTATCGAACCTTCATCAGCATTTAGGATATCTGCATTTGTAATGCTTCTTTTCTTCCCAGATGGATTACTTTGGCATTCCCATATGCATATGTAACATCCATTGGGTTACCGTACAACTTAGCATGCCCATAAACTGTATGTTGTTTATTTCATTTGGTAATTCCTGTCACAAATGCTAGCCTTAGTCTAGGATTTGAATTAACTTTTTAAATACCATATCAAACATTAACCTAGGTAGTGACCTAACATTTTTTAATTTATTATAATCTCAATGCATGTTTTATTTCAAAACGTATTCCAAAGTTATAGAATAAGAATTTCGAGTGATAAATTTCTTATTTTTCAAAGCATATGAAACTATTAAATAAAATACTTAAACTTAGAGGAGTCTCATATACCTGCTCATAGCATTAGCATGTGGCAGGGCCTCACTGTATAGAGCGAGGTAAAGCAGCTTAGCGTCTTTGCACTAATGTTGTGCTACATGTCCAGTCACTCTGAGCTCAAAGTAGTGCCTTATGTGGACACCATTAGTGAAAATGGTACATTTCATCATGGTAGGATGAAGTTGCGCAGTAACTGCCTCTAAGATGTTTGCAGCAGTACATTTACAAGTCACTATCTGACTTATTAGTAGCGAGGTCAGAAAAGAAGCAGACTTTATGAGAAGGTTTTTTAAATGTTCCTTCTACTCAATGAACGTTGTGGCTTTGCAGTTAGAAAAAATAAACAAAAATTGGAGACTGAGGTAGGAATAGATTTAGCTACATAATATACTGTCATAAGGAATGTCATCTTCTTTGAACAAAATACAACAGGTAAAATATTTACTCTACTTCTAAAGATGGACAGTATGTAGCTTCCAGAACAAGTATTTGCTGTATTCAGACTGCTATGTTAGCAGATAAGGCAGATTATAAAACAGTAAACTAAGGAAAGCAAATGTACACACTAACAAACATAAACTATATTTATTTACTTTTTTAAAAAGCATTCCTGGTGAAGCCCTGACAGGGGGTTGGAAGTTAAAAACACACCAATTTCTGTTATAGGCCAGACAACATAATAGAATTTTAATATGACTAAATTCAGCTGTTTAGTATAACTGTCTGCCTCCTTATAGTGCTATAGCCAAAGGTAATCTGCTTGTTGTGCATTTTCCTTTATGATCCCAGCAAGTCACACATTCTGGAAGTAAATGTTGTATTTACCATAATCCGTGAAAGGAAAAAGGCTGAGCTAAAAATACAAAATTGAACAAATGTGAAACACTACTGCTCAACTTTTATAATTGTTCCCTAAATGAGACTCGGGCATCTGTGTGGCAGAGATACTTTTCTGTATCATTGAAAGAGCTGCCTGAGCTTCAGATGGGTTTGCAGGAGCATCAAGACTCATGATGTCCTGTGAAATATGTTTTGTGCTGACCAAGCAAATAATAGGTTGTATGGAGGCCTCTTACATTTGAAAACACACTTGCCTGGTAAGTGAAAACATTTTAACATGAGAATCAGGTAGAATTGTCTGCATAGAGCCAATCGTTGGAGTGGATATTAAAGGATAGAGTTGCTCTGGGATATCTATATTCTCAAACAAGCTTCAGAAGAAAGATGGGAGTGTAGAAAGCAGGAAGTAGAGAGCAGAAGTGAGCTGTGGGTGACATCATGTGGGAGAGCACATCGTGGAACAGCGAACTCTGTTCAGCCTGAATGTGGAACAACCCCAGGGAAGCAGATAGGGCTTAGAGCCTGGCCAGGCCTCCGAGGTGGATGGGCCCAGCCAGGCCTCCGAGGTGGATGGGAACTGCTTATTCCTCTCACTTCTGTAATATCGTGACTAACACAATTAAAGTTTATTTAGCATAGTGGATACAGTTAAAGCTATGAGGTTCTATTTTTTAAATGTATGTGTACTTGTATTCTGGTTGTGTGATTTGTTTTGTTTTTGATCAGTATGAAAAACAGTATTTAATATAAATTCTTTTTTTTTCATTTTCCAGATTTTTTTATTTTGTGAACTAGGGAAGCATTGAGTCCTTACTCTTTCCCAGTCCTGGAAAACATGTAACATTTCTTGTTTAACCGTAAGAGAACACAGAGAAGCCTCGTGTGCTCATCCCATAGCTGAGGGATGTGGGACTGAGTAATTTCCCAGGCTTACACTGCCAAGGATGCTGTTACATACCGTTAATTTAGAGTTGGGTCTGGCTAGCATCAAAACCCCTCCAGTTCATAATACTTTCTCAAGTTACCTTACAATACAATCATTGCAATTAATGAATTATTTTAAATAATTACACACTAGGAACATTCTATACATAAAACTGTGAAGTCCCCACAAAAGAAACTCCCCAAATGCGAATCAAGCTTTTTGCCAGAATATTTTTAATTTTTAATTAAAAACTTTATTTTTTGTTCTTGATTTTTAATATTATTTTTTGATAAATTTATGCATGTATACAACAGAACTCAGTTATATCTACACCCATTTTTCTCACCCAACTCTTCCCAAACCCTCAACCTGGCCCCCTCTCTACTTCATTTCCTTTTTAAAAATGTATTTAAATTACATATTTAGCCCAGTTATGCTGCCCATATATTGTAGGTCTGGGGCCATCTACTACAGTAAGGAGAATCTACCAGTGGCCACACATTCAAAAAAGAAAGAATGATTCTCCCTACCCAGCAGTTATCAACTGTCAACACCTCCACAGTAAGGGATGGGGCCTAGAGAGGATGTTCCCATCTATGCCAAAATGTTAGCTGCGTGTGTCTCATGAAGGAAACAACAGTTAGTATTAGTTCATGAGTTCAATAGCCACACCAAGTCTAGAAATGTGTTCTTCACAACATTCCTTCCTATCACTAAGTTCTTACCTTCTTTCTATCTCCTCCATAATGCTCCCTAAGACTTGGGATGTAGCAAAAGTAAGAAAAAAATGTACTATTTAGGGCTGACCCCCTGTGTCTTATTCCCACCACTCTGGCTAGATAATGCATCTCAGCATTGATGCAGCTCACTGTACAAAGAAACGACCTCGAGGGCTACCTAGGTTTATTGGTATAGACATAAATATTTAAAAAGCAGCTTGACAATATAACCACTTAACAAAAATAACAATAGTAGGTTCTAACCTACGATCTGTGGCCTCCTCAGTCATAGTCACTGGAATTTTGACCTAGATTGCAATGCCAGCCTAGAAATCCCTTGTATGGATCAGACTTCAAATTCAACCAAAATGCACCTAGCTAGCTATCTCTAACAGTAATGCTGCTATTGCACTGGTGGTGACAGCTTGCCTGGTAGGTCAGTACTGTACCTTGTAGAGTCCAGCACCACTAAAACCACCCTTCCCTCCAGTACCCACATGCTACATCTGTCACTATTAAAGGTAGCAGTGGACAGGAAGCTTCCTGGTTGGTTTCTGATTGAGTTTTCTATGTCCTATAGGCAATGTGTGTGTGACATAATAGCACTAGTTCTCTCGTTCTTGTTCTTATTCTGGATTTGTTTTGTTTTGTTTTGTTTTTTGTTGTTTTAGACAAGGTCTCATACAGGCCAGAATGGTCTCAAATTCACTTTGTGACCAAAAGGCTGAACTTGGTTTCCTGATTTTTCCACACCCACTTTGATGTGCTAGGATTCCAGGCATGTACAATCATAGCTGGCTCTAAGGGTATTTAAAAACAAAAACAAAAGTGTGTCTTTAAAAAATAGAGCACAAAAATAATAAGCACAGCTGTGTTCCAGATCTGAACATTCAAAACTTGCACAGTAAAGGAAAGATTCTTCTTATAATCTCAATGGGAAACTTCATTTTCCCCTCTCCCCTTATTATCCATTGTGTAGTATGTCTGTCTTCTGGTTCATCCTTTACTGGCTGAATTAAATTGGAAAATTTGCTTTTCACTGAAAGCAAATTGGAGAATTTGATTGGATCAATAAGCCACATTCTGTGGTTCCCTGAAGAGCCTCATGCCCTTATACTCAAGCCCTTATACTCATGCCCTTATACTCAAACCCTTATTCTCATGCCCTTATACTCACACCCTTATACTCACATCTTTACACTCACACCCTTATATTCATGCCCTTATATTATGTAGATTGTTGCTGAGCATCACACCCTTATATTCTATAGATTGTTGTTGTTTACTCTCTTAAAGAATGGACTCCTTTTATAGTCTAGAAAGTCTTTTCAGGATTCTTTTCCTCCAAGGCCAAAGGCCCCTTGACTCTCTATGACATTGGATACCTCATCTTCAATTTATAATTCATAGCCAACATATCTAAATATATTCTTCCATAAAGTATTATCTTTGCTGAGCTCTTTTGCTAACCTTAGGTACAAAATAAAGCAATTCATCAGCCATCAGTATTCAGAAGAGGAGAGTGTTGATTTGGTAAATGTGGTTATTCAGAGTGATAGAGAGGTAATAGGATGTGTTAATAACAGTTGTTAAGAACCATTAGATTAGATTAGTACTTGAACTAAGAAAGATGTCTGTCCTGTTCATCTATCTGATGTCCCTCTGATACTCCCTTCCCCATGTGCTACATGGCTACATGGCAACGTGGCAGAGATGGTTCAACAGTAACGAACACTAAGTGCTCTTCCAAAGGACCTGGCTTTGAATCTCAGCACTCACATGATGGCTCAAATCCTTTGCCCTCTATGGACACTACATGCATGTGGTCTACTGACATAAATGCAGGCAGAACACATTATACACATAAAATAAAAATAAGTAAATATTTAAGAACATACAGAGGATTAAGAAGGGAAGATAATTCAAGGAAATGATTCCTTGAGATTTCTATATGTTTGCTTTCATGAAAGATAGTTGTGCTCAGGTGACTACGGCTAGCCTTGAGCTCGCTGAGCGACATCAACAGGATTGGCACTAACAAAACCCAATGGCTGCACAATCCACAGAGATGGGATTCTAGTTTCTAAATGTTTACAATTCTCTCTTATTAAGATTTTTGACTCAAAGGTAGAAGTAAACAGTAATGCTTTTTCTCTCTTATCTCTCTCTCTCTCTCTCTCTCTCTCTCTCTCTCTCTCTTCTCTGTTCTTTTGACATGATAATCTCCAAGAGCTTCTATAGACTCATTAAAAAATAAAGGACTTGTACAAAGTTTGTCTTCATAAGCCTTTTTGAGTGTGACTTCAATGAATATCAATAAGGATGTCTTTGTTAGTGGACCTAACCTATGAAAATGATTAGGTTCAGTGTTTCATAAACACAACACAATATATATATATATATATATATATATATATATATATATATATATATATATATATATATATATGAATGAATGAATGAAAATGGATTTATCATGTCTTAAATGTGAAATGCAGATTGGAGAACTATCTTTCATGAAAGCAAACACATAGAAATCTCAAGGAATCATTTCCTTGAATAATCTTCCCTTCTTACTTCTCTGTATGTTCTTAAATATTTACTTATTTTTATTTTATGTGTATAATGTGTTCTGCCTGCATTTATGTCAGTGGACCACATGCATGTAGTGTCCATAGAGGGCAGAGGATTTCAGCCATCATGTGAGTGCTGAGATTCAAAGCCAGATTGAAGAAGCATGCATATAACTGTTTGCCTTTCATTAGAAGACAATTGCTCTGACTATTTTCTTCAGCTCATGGAGTGGGAGTTGTGTAGTACTAAGAAATCCCTTTTTGTGAGTACCTGTTTATAAGCCTGTATAAATGCCAAGTAGATCATTGACGGGGCTTGTGCACAGGTTCTGCGTTCTTTCACTAGGAGCGGTGGGATAGCGCTACTAGAGAGGCTTTGAGAGAATAACATATCAGACTGAAGATCAGCCTGAAGGTGTCAGTGAGGTCATAGACCTATATGAAGTTAAAATAAAGTTTCCATTAAAGGAACACTGCAGCTTAGCACCTGCAGAGCTACTAAAATCCCATGCTACTTTATCTGTGAGATCAGCAGCAAGGCCCCTCAGTGTATGATGAGGATTTGGTTTCCTCAGGAATGGACTCCTCCTGCGTCCTAAGTGCATGTGTTATGTCCGTACAGTAGAATCAGCATAACAAGTGCTACGTACCCCAGCCACAATCAAATGAGTTTATTAGAAATAGGGCCTCTAGGCTGTTGCATTGTTCATTATTTAGATTTTACCAGAAACAGTCTTTGCCTTCATTTACCCAATGCAGAGCATAAGAAATTGCTTTTGCTGACTGATCTAAAAATATTAGACCAAGAGTAAATATTAGAAGTGCATTTTACCCAATGTCTTGCTTTCTCCTATCTTTAGCCAGTAGAAATGTGGGGCTGTGAATAATTGAAGCTAGATCTATCCCGCGTTAGAGCCATACATGAATTTTAATAAAAGTCAAGGGCAGTATAAACCCTGCTGGCTGCTGACAAAGCAATTCACTTTTATATCTTGGGTTAGAATAACATTCTGTCCTTCCTCATTCTTGAGATACTTGGTTTTGTTAAAATGACTACCTTTATTTAAATTAAGAACACAGAGTAGTTTTAATAATATATGATTTCATTCATAAGTAGCTCCTTCATTTATTTACCATAATTTTTCTCTACCAGAGTTTTCAATGTTTTTGCTAATAAGAAAAAAGCAATTCTTATTTTGACCCAACCAACTAAATTGTTCTTATTATTGATTATCTAAAACAAAACAAAACACAAAAACCTCCAAACAAGCCTAGTGACCTGTCAGCTGGGGCTAGTCAGCACTGTTGTGGGATTTCACAGGGAAAGTGCCTTCTAGCAGGACCTAACGTCCTAATGTGACAGAGCCCTGCGTGACAAAGCCCTGCGTAACAGAGCCCTGCGTCCACACGTAGAGAGATTGTTAACGTGTGTGTTAAGTGGATCACCCATCTCCATTAGCTGATGAGATTGTATTTTCCTACAAAGCTAAATCTATAGGTTTTTTAGGTTTTTATCTCACCTGGGTAGAATAAAGCCAGTGTCAATAAATATGAACACAGTGGCCAGAGGTAATGTGGTTCCAGGATTGGCCAAAACCCCGAAGCTCTGCACCCTCTGAGCATGGCCTGAATCTTGTTCCTAGTGTTTCTAAATTAGCTCATGTTCTCCTCTCACCTCCTTCTACACTCTCTCATTCAGAACTCCCTAGTAATGTAAGGTAAGACAAACTGTTCTTGAAGATTGCCATTCTTTGGGTCACTGATGAAGTTTCTGTGTAGAAATCTCAAACACAAGCTGCTCAGTGTGTCTGAAGGTGTGGGCACGTAATTAGGGAGTCAGCTCAGCATCTTTCCTTCTTCCCCTTTGCTGTTTGTTCCCAGGGAAGCACTCATTTAGCTATATGCTCATCGTCTGATCTCTGAAGTTTCCTTATCCAGTTTGTAGTAACATAGCAGACTTTAGTTTGCACCTGGAAGTTCTAAATTCTAAATCCCATTATCAAAGTTGTTAAATTGAAGCTTTACAGCTTTCCCTGTGTGCTCCCTATATTCAGATCACCAGTTTGAACCTACACAGCAGTCACAGGGCCAGTATCCTGGGGTTTGTGTGTGCTTCTCGGTTATTTTTCCTTCTGTATCTTTTTTTATGAGTAAGATGGTAGGAAAATCATCCAGTAAGTATGGAGGGAGCATGTTACAGGACTTTATTATTGATTTTTGTTGGTATTTGGTGTGGTTTATGTTTAATTTTCTTTGAGGAAAGGCCGTCTCTAGTGGTTGAATGAGTTGGTAGAATTTGGGGCTCTGAAGTTTATGGGTGTATGACTCCTGCAAATACATGTATCATATACACTGTGGCCTATAAGCCACAGCGTAAAACTTATTGTTCTGGATAGTCAGCTTGGCTACAAGACATTCAAAAGATCCTTGCAGTTTTATACTAAAAGGAATTGAGGTAGCTTCTTAAAATTTGTTTAGACTGACTTTATTTATATGTATGAGTATTTTCACTTGCAAATGTATCTGTTTATCACATGCATCTCTTTACCCACACAGGTCAAAAGAGAGTATAGGATCCCTTGCAATTGGATCCCTTGCAATTGCTTTGAGCCACTGAATGGGTGCTGGGAACTGAGCCTGTGTCTTCTGTATAAGTAGCAGGTGCTTTTGATCTCAGCCACTGTCCAGCCTCCTAAGGCGGTTGCTTGTAGCGCAGACCTTCAAATTTACCCATGACTTCTCAGGTCTCATGATGAAATGAACCAAACTGAAAAGACTAGATCTAACTAGGAAGAGTAAGTGGGGACTCCAGGTGATGTCATTCGTCCTTCCCTACTGCCTGCTGAATCTCACTGCTCACGCGGCACACCTCTGAAAGGGAAGCTGCACTGTGCAACCTACACGAGGCGTGCGGGGCTAACACAGAGCATTCTAAGCAGGAGAAATACTGGAAGTGGTGCTGGAAGGGAGTGAGCACCCTAGCCCAGTAGCCACTTGTATCCTAGGCTTTAGGTTTGATTCCTATTAACTTTATTCCTAAGAGTTGAGTTGAGTAAAAGGAGCCCAGAGTGACAGTGAGTCAGAGGGGCTTTTAAACAGCCTGCTGCTCCTAAAGTAGAACTGTAAGCTGGCCCCAGAAAAACTTAGTCATACAATAATTCTTAAATGAACCAAACTTTGAACAGAAAAAAAAAAACCCACATCTTCTTTAGGACTTTGGATTTTGTCTTACATGATCTATTAAAGAATGAGACACTTACAGATAGTGACATTGTGTTATCACTGTGACCCACACCCAGTAACTGGTATACAGTAGAGTGAGTAAACACTGTTAAATAAGTAAGGGAGAGATGCGCCACTCCATATTAATAATAATACCAGTTAAATAACAGTGCAAGGGATGGCAAAGATAGTGTCAGTGCAGGAGAAACTCAGATGAACAGGTGTATCTATGTCTTTTGGGTTTGCAAAAATACCACCTTTAACTTAACCACTTTAACTTGACTACCCCTTTTAACTAAGGATCCTGAAAGGATATTTTTGAGCATAACATTAAAAATGTGCATCATTCCTAATAAATATTTATACCTATTCCCCCAAAATGAAATGTGTTTTCCCTTCAGTTTTATTTAATAGAATCGTCCCTTGGTAGTATAATTTTAGCCTCCATATTCAGAATACTGGTGATACAGTTGGTTATCTACAAATATAGAACAGAGAAGAATAGGTGGGTTTTCTACGTTCAGGTACCTTGAGTTGTGTGAGAAATCTCTTTAAAGCTCTTCATGTGTCATTGCCAGAATTCATAGACATCTTATCTCCTAAAATAAGAACTTCCACCTTTGCCATATGTTTGAAAAAAATATATGCCATCATATGTTTAATTTACCCACCATAGAGATGTAAGCTATATTTGGAGTGATCTCTCCCATTTTTAAATATAGATAGATAGATATTTAATTTTTAATCCTTTCCAGGATTTTGACAGGTTCCACATGTTAATAGAAAATAGGCTTATTATTGAAGCACAGAGCTGCTTGTCACTGAAGCTTCATTAACACTGTTATCGCTGCCTGACATTTATCTTATAATTTTCTGGAGCTGACTGTTGTGTCTCCATGGAAACCTAAATTGCAATTGAAACAAGTATGATAATAAAGGCATCCACCAAGATTGACAGCAAGCAAAACCTAGTTACATTTGTTTATAGTTCCTTCAGTAGCTACAGCTAGAGACAGTGAAAGTGTTCTTTGGGTACTTAGAATTAACTCTCTCCTGTCACAGTGGTACCTGGTTCAGCCTGTATGACAAATTTATTATAACATCTTCAGCTATGATGTTAGTAATAATGTTTCTGATCTTTACTGGAATCATCTCAAGTCATTATGAATACTGAATGTAATATTTGCCCTGATCTTATTTCAACCCAAAAGAAAATTTTACCCCATTGTGCCACTATTCAGTGTTGTTCAGTCTAGACCTGCCAGCTTGTGATGGCACAGGAGTAATTTCTTTTAGGGTGGAGGGAACAGCAATACTTATACTAATTTTTCCCTTGATAGTGAGAAACCTGAGCTCTCTCAAGTTCATGACTTCACGTTGATTTGGCTGTTGCCTCAAAGCAAAGAGTCATGAAACTGGAGTAAGTCCAGAGTGAATTAATTTAAAATTAATTTCATTTTGGAAGACTCCATCTGGCTGTGTTTAGGAAAGGCACTTACACAGATATATAAGCACATGATCATCTGTATTCATTGTGTCAGATGTAATGTCAAAAAATGAAGAAATGTCTCAAAAATTATCTGGGGGGAATTTTTATATAATGATATTCTGTCTCTTAGCATAAGAGCCATTGTGTTTGAGCACATTTAGTCTCATTTTAATTCTGTTTGTTTAGGGAGCTAGATCTGATGGTGTACATTTTTAAGACTATGTATTTTAAATACTAAAGCCTGCTGTTGATTTAAGATATTAGATCATTTTTATTGGTCAAGATACTAAAGATAATTTCTTATTGAAAAGAACAGGTATAAATTTCCAAATCAGTATGTTCCATTTGGTATTAAGAGTGCTGACTATTAATATTTTACAGCATAGTACTATATAGGATACCATGCAAGCAGTTGGCTGTCACGGGAGGGTGTGTCAGTGTAAGTCTGCACTTTGGAAAGATGAGGGGCCTCTGTATCTCTTGTTTGAAATGATTGTTTCCCTGATACCATTTCTAAACACTCATCAGAAATATCTATCTGCGTAGTGAAAATGCCTTCTGCTCAAGGTCCAAGGAGCAGTTTCTGACAAAGCACAGCCGGGAAGGAGATTGTCACTCAGGGCAGTCTGCAGCCGGTGCCGGCCAGGGTTATTGTGTGTTCAGCCATCACGCACCCCCACATGCCTCCAAATTTACTTCTTTGTAGGGGTTTTCCAGCTTTCTGCCTTTTACTAGCACTCAATTGGAGATAAGGTAATCAGGTTTTCCTTTCTCTTGGTGAGTCCAAATGCTGTTATTCTGTGACCTTTTCTAAAGAGGAACGTTCCCTGTGAGTCATGCTTACTTTTTACCCTGATAACAGATGTATAGCTTTCAGATCTCTGACCAAATGCAATCCAGTATTAACTCTAGTGGTTTAGTAAAACATCCATGACAAGTGTGTTGTTTCTAAGTTGCTTTTGAAAGAAAAAAAAATGGCTTGTATGCCCTTTTAAAAAACTTTTTATTGATTCTTTGTGAATTTTACATCACACACCCCAATCCCATTCTATCTCCCCATTCCTTCATACCCACCCTGTGACCTTGCAACCTTCCTCCACACAAAACACAAACAACAACAACAAAAATTCAAAACAAAAAACAAAAAAGCCCACATCTCATTGTGGAAGCTGTAGTGTGTGTATCACAGTGTGTCACACAGTGCAGCCTTTTGTCCACATACCTTTACTTGCGAATGTTCCCTGCAATGAGTCATTGATCTGGTTCAAGGCCTCTGACTCCTGCCACACCATCAGTACTGGATCCTCCCCGCCACTCCCCTCAGATGTCCTGTTGCTGTCCTGCCTCAAGAAGACCCAGCAGATCCTAAGCTGCTTTCACTCTGCTTGCCCCACCCCTTCATTTGTCCACTTAGATGGGGTTTCATAGACCAACTCAAAGCCCTGGATCTGGGCCTGTGTAGTAGCTGACTTGGTCAACCTTGCGGCTCTTTGGCACCCATACCGCCTTCTCCAGCTCTCCAGCACGGCCTGATAGCTCACTCAGTGGCCTGGCTGGCAAAAGGAAAGGCCATCTCTCTGTCTCTCATGGCCTTGGAGCCATCTGACTCCCACCCCCTCTACCAGGGCTAGCTGTACTGTGCTGCCCAGGTGAGGTGTGGGGCCAACATTCTAGAGTGCTGCAGCAGTGAGGGTCAGGGCTAGCTCTGCACAGCCCTTGGACAGAGACATTGTCCTAGGTGGCAGCCCAGTGCAGAGATGTTCCCATGGCCTTTGGTGTTAATATGAGCCATGGGTATTGGCACAGACCCGGACTGCTGCGTGGCCATACACTGAGTCATGGCCTTTAGTGGCAGCACAGGCCATGACTTCTTGATGAGCTCAGGTGGCAGGACAGGCTTCTCAGCTCAGGCTGTTTCTCTCCACTCTTCTGTGTCCAGCTCTACCTCTAGTCACAGTGCTCAAACCCATCAACTCTCTCTCTCCCAGCTCTTCACCACTCTGAGTGGTTCCTGCTCTGGGTGGGCCATGCAGCAGGTGGGCCTCTGGGGGCCTTCCATCTGTCCTATGTACTCTTACGACATTTCTTTTCACCTCATTTTTTTTAATTAGATATTTTCTTCATTTACATTTTAAATGCTATCCACTTTCCTAGTTTCCCCTCTGAAAATCCCTTATACCCTCCCCCCTCCCCCTGCTCCCCAGCCCACCCACTCCCACTTCCTGGCCCTGGCATTCCCCTATAATGGGGCATAGAATCTTCACAAGACCAAGGACCCCTCCTCCCATTGATGGCCGACTAGTCCATTCTCTGCTCCATATGTAGCTAGAGACACAGCTCTGGTGGTACTGGTTAGTTCCTATTGTTGTTCCTCCTATAGCTGCAGACCCCTTCAGCTCCTTGGATACTTTCTCTAGCTCCTACATTGGAGCTTTATTGCCCTCATTTCTTAAAATATCTTATGGACAAGCAATATTACATGTATGTGTACATAAAGTAACCCTGAATTTTTCTTCAGAATAACACAAGCTAATTTACTTAAAATTTGATGATCGAAAAGGAATTCTTACCTCCTTCAGATATGTTGAGTATTATTTATTCCAGTTAATCTTCCATGAAGTTTTTGGTTGCTGATATGGTGCCATTTTACCCCAGAGAATGTAGGCCCTTTTATAATTGGCATGCTTGTAATTCAAAAGGTTCTGCTATACATGGTAGGTGATAACAGTGTCTTCCAAGTAAATACAGGAGCATCATTATTGTTACATCTTATGTAACAACATAGCTACAGTTAGGACACTTGTGGGTAGCTGTGGCTTCTAAAGACTCTATATGGTGTTTTTGCCTGGCTCCTGGTTGCCATGCTGCCATTCTGTGGAGAAGATAATGTTCTTTTTAAGTGCCCAGCACTGCCCAGGTGGACAGTGCAGAAGACTTTTAGTACTACTGAATTTCATGCCCATCCTGTAGCCTTCTAGAAGTACCAGACACATTGCCAGTCCTCTCTTCCTCTGTTGCCTTATGCAGCTCTGTCCTGGACAGTTTGCCATGACAACCAAACAGCCTAGTCTTTTGTGCGCTCTCTCTTAAGTACACGTGGTATTAGACAATTATTCCTAAACCCATGTAAAGAGTGGCTTTGTCAGCTGACTGAAATAATGAGATGCAGCTCATTTTGTTAGGAAGAATGTTGGGACACATTGAGAGGGTGGCTCTTTGGTAGCACCCTTGGCAGTTGGCCACTGACTGTTCCATCTGAGCCTGTGTTGCTCCCCACAGCATACATGACACCTTGTCAATTCTCTGGCCTGTATGTATATGCCTTGAGCTTTGGGGATTAAATTAGACATAGGATGTGGAATTATACCAAAGTTTCAAGTAGCTGGTTATACTATCTAAATTATCTTTTCAGTAAGTCATTCTCTGCATCCAACACACTGGGGATAGTATATTTTTGTAAGCATTAATGCAAATATTTATATGAATACAAGTATTTATATTTTTATAGCCTTTTTGTAGAAATTATAACCATATATTATAATTTATATTTAAATAAACTTAAATTACTATTTGTTCTCTTTGGTTTACAGTGGGATGAATGAGGTACAGAGGAGTTGTTTGATTTGCCTTGAGGGCACACAGTTAAATTGATGCTGAGCCAAGGCCGGCTCCTTTGGCCCATTATCTGCTTATGGTTATGCAACTCAGCTTCAATAGTATTTTCAAAACGGCTCCTTCAGAATGATATGTTTAGATGAGTCCCAGCTCTAACTAGTGTTTTAAAAGGAGGAAAGAAGGTATATTTATTTCTTTCTAGAGCTACCTAAATATTTTATATAGTTGCCTTAACCATAGTTGAGTACTAAGTAGCAATATGTAGCTACTGTCAGGCATACTGCAGTAGGCTAATGATAGGGATAGAGAGAGAGGGATCATTTCTATCAGCATGGACTTGAACCAATGCACTCATGCCAAGAAATAAAAACAGTAAGGTAAAGACCAAACAAATAAAAGGGTAAGAACAATATTATTATTTATTAACACCAAGAAGATCAGCTATCTTCAGACCAAAGGTATTCAGAGACAGGAATTTTTTCTTTTTACAAAGCAGTTTTGGCTTTGTACGTTTGTTGCTTTTTTTGAGATAAAGGAAATTAAATATAGAAAACAAATACAGGACAAAATATAAAATCAAAAATCTGTTTCTTTCCTTTTAGTCTTGAAAAGGAAACTTGAAAATTTTTAGGCCTTATAAATTGTTTTCCTGAAGTTAATAATAATAATACATTGAACCACTTCTATTGAATGGTACTCTGCTTTCTCAGAGGACGCATGGATGGGTTCGCATATTCTCTGTTGATCTGATTTCTTTTTGCTAGGAAATGGAGTAGGGAAGTAGGTCAGTGCAGTGCTGGAAGCTGCGTGTGAGCGCTCAAGTGGCCCTCCCAGTAGCATCACTTTCATCCTGACTCTGAGGCTCATGCCAGCAGTGTCCCTGACCATGTGCTCTCTGACTTATGCTCCCATTCCACTTGGCACCTGTCCTAGAGAAATCGTAGAGCAGGTCCTTTGCCAAGGGCAGAACACACTTGGTATTCAGGGTCTTGTTGAAGTTTTCAGGCAAGGTGCCCACACACGTATATGTCTGTGTCCAAGGTTTGCAAGTAGCCACAGAGTCTCGTGAAACACCACTACCTAGAAATCTAGTTCATGGAACAAGAAGGGCAGACAATTGGCTTTTAAATCTTACTATAGCCATATTTTGCAGTGTAATTCCTTACAGATATTACATTGGGGAAAGGCACCTTACTTCTGTGGACCTCATTTGCTTCATTTCTAAAATGAAGATGATTCCAAAGAGCTATTATGATATTGTGTGTCAGATACTTGGCAAAGGTTTCTGGCAGAGGGTAGGCCCTCTATTAATATTATTTAGATTTGAATCTAAAGTTGTACACTATAAAAGGTACTATACTGTGTTCCTTGGAAAGTGTGGAATAAGAAAAGCAAGCTAGTCCTAGTATTCCAAGTCATGCAGACGCTTTTCTGACAAAGCTCTTAGTAGAGGGTTTTGCTGAGATGGAGGTATATGTATCTATAATTCTCTATGATATGTACCTTGGATACAAATGGTCCCTGGCAAGAACCCCCAAAAGCTTAACTTAAAACATGATTAACACATGATATTTGGCTAACTCAGACGTCTCTGTCCCTACATCCACATGAGAACTGACGTCACCAGATTTCCAAAAGAAATATTCTTCAGCCAAAAGAAAAGATTCAGAGTCCAAAGGAGAAGTTAAAGTGTATTAAAACAAAGTTAACAAAATTGTTATACACCAAGATGCAATAATAATAAAAGTGTCGCTGTCATATGAATAGCCCAAATAAATGTTTTTGATTGGGAGTGTTTGGTGGTGGTTTTAGTTTATACTATATAACTGCATTTTCCTACAGACAGAATTATTGTACACTTCCCAAATGATCATTTGCAAGATGGCAGACAAGAAAGGATATAAAAAGGATACGTGACAGCTACTCATCCGAGTGACTTTCTAGAAGTAGAGAAGAAAGGCTCTGGACAGATGGTGATCTTCTTATGTGGTAATTGAGAAGATGTGGGTTTCAAAGCAGTCTTAAAGGCTCATAAGCTGGGTGGTTTGCAGCTTGTTTCTCAGAGATAGAGGAGTGGTGTGTGTAGATTTTTCCAGCATTCCTGTTTTTATTTGGGAGTGTGATTCAAGAAACCCAGTAGGACTTGCTTTGGAATTTGTCTTTGATTTGTTTTGAGCTGTCTGTACTCCACTCAAGCCATACTGTACAGAATGTTTAGCCACATGGTGGATTAGAAATACTTTGCAGTTTGGGACCCAGGGGCATAGATTTGGATTCTAACTATAGTTCATAATCTGGTATCCTTAGGAAGGGAACTTATTTCTCAGATGTTGGCATGTGAAAAGCTACTTTCTCATAAGGTTGTCTTAAAGATTAAATATGTAAATCACTGCCAGATGTGGTTGTTCACCCACGGAATCCTAGCTCTTGTTAAGCAGAATCAAGCAGATCTCTGTGAGTTCAAGGTCAAGCTGTTCTATATAACCAGTTCAGGCCAGGCAGCCAAGTCTACAAAGTAAGACTGAAAACACACACACACACACACACACACACACACACACACACAAAGAACCAAGACCAATTTTTTTAAAAGTAATGTACAAAGCATAGTATTGGTGTATATATAAGATATTATTATTACTAAAGATATGAGTCATATTTGGATTTACACCAAAAGAATTTTTAAGTAAAAAAAAAAGATTTATAGTGATTATTTGTGGTGTGTAAAGGAAACACATTCACAGTGAGAATAGCAAGACATTTATTTATAGAACATTGTGGGCTATGTGCCTCTCTGAGGTGATATCTGTTGTTGCCATTTTATAGATGAAGGATCTGAAGCTCAAGGTAGCACAGTAGAAAGCAATGATGTCAGGGTACAGAGCCCATGTGTTTGCCCTTTGAATGGTAAGAGGTCCAAGGTGTCTAGGATGGACAACCAACTGGGAGACATGAAGTGAGCACCTTCTACTGTAGAAAGAGCAAAGGAGCTCTGGGTAGCTTCCCTTCTCTGATTCCGTTAGTTTCTGTTATTTGGGAAAACATAAAAGGCATGTTCATTGTGATGTGAGCATTAATTAGTGCTTGCTCCAGAACTCTGTCTAGATATTAGACAACTATTACTGCAGTCTAACTCTTGCTCTATATGAGTCATGTCCAACTTCCGCTTTCTGTTAGCTTAGACTTGTGGCAATACCTTCCTCTTCTCATCTAGCTGGTTGTCAACAGCAGTAACCACAAGTCCTTCCTGTCCCAAAAGTGAGTCTTGCCACCCTCTCAGCTTTCAAAGTATCCTCTACTTCAAAGAGCTGTGCCTCCTCTACCCTGTGCCTTCACAGCTCCACAGGCTAAGTTGTTTATTGAATTCTCAGTGATGGGGAATAAGATTAGGTGCATGAGAGCAAGATAAATGGTCTAGGCTAATATAAACAAGCATTGTATTATACCTGAATTGTTAAAAAAAAAAAAAAGATTTGTATTCAATATTTTATTCAGTAGAGCATTTTTATAACAATAAGATTGATTAGCGAATGCTCTAAAAATTTATCATGTTACTTCAGTGATTTAAAAAAAAAAAACAAAGTGGTCCCATGGGGAGGTGGTAGAGCTGTAGAGATCAAGGTCAAGGCGACACCTAGTGAGGGGGTCTGACGTCATTGCCTCTCTCAATTCATCTGAATTGAGTTTTTTTGGGTTTTTGGTTTTTTGTTTTTGTTTTTGTTTTTTTTTCATTCTACAAGGGCTTAGCTTTTGGGGGAGGGGGTTGTCTGTGTGAATGTGACAAACTTTTCACTATGTAGATTAGATTGTCCTCAAATTCAGGAACTGCCTTCCATAGCTCCCAGTTTTTCCCATGCTAAAGAGTACAGGCATGCTTTAGGGGTGGGGGCACTCAAGTCTAAGGAGTTTAGACCTGCAGCATCTTTAAAGTGTTCTTTTTGTTTGTCTGTTTCTTGCAACAAAATAAGGAACTCTGCTTAAGATCTTTTTCTAGTGCGTTTTTGGCATTTCTCTGAGGTAACAGTGAAATCATAGCTGCTTAGTGTTTCTTCTTTCTGACATGCTTAAATAGTAAAGTGGTCGCCTGCTCAAAAGGCTGCAGCTGCTGGGCTGCTGGCTTTGCACTTGTCCAGCTCTTTGCACCTCCACAGACTGATGAAGTGAACTAAGAAGGGCATCTTCAGAAGCACTTAGCATTCTAAAGAGAAGACCTGGAGTATATAGACAGTGTGTTAGTTAGTGGGGGTTATAAAGAAAGGATATTTGGCTTGCTTTATTATTGTCAGAAAGGTAGCCCCAGGTAAAAAGAAATGACTTCATCACATCAGGCTTGTGACAAGTATTCTCTCCCAAATTGGGGTCTGGGAAATGATAGGAAGACATATAAAAGCTTATGTTTTCTTTCTTTGTATCCACCCCAAACATTTACTGAAGCTAGGAGAAGAAAAAGCAGACCTTTTTCTTCTCTTTCCCAAACGTGTGATTGTTTAGAACTTAAGTGCAACATCTGGAAGTCAGATATACAGAGAACAATTTATGGAGTGTGAAAGATTTGAAATATTCAGTGTCCTTTAGTGGGAACTCAACTTTCTGTGGTGTATTTTTTCCCCAACACAAAGCAAGCAATTCTGAGATCACTTTTGCCTCTCTGAATTAAGCCCTTTGTGCTTGGGTCCCATAAACAATGTGCTTTTTAAAGGGGGACCCCCCCACCATGCTCTGGCCCTTTTCTCCAGTGCAAGCAGCCAATCAGCTGCACTGAGCTGCATAGCTGGAGCGCTTTCCATTCTGAGCAGCAACAACGTACTAATTTGATGCACACATGGATGCCTCTCTCACTCTGCAAATTCATCACCAGCATCTTGCATTAGTCATCTGATGGACTGCCAAGTGTTTCATTTTCTTTCCATGTGACTTTATTATTACCACCTCTCTTCCAAAACCTCTGAAAAAGGGTGGGGAATGGGGGAGAGGGTGAGAAATCCAGCAGAAATCCAGCTCTGCCTTTCTTTCTCAGGGATAACCAGTGCCGAGCTGATAATGCTGCCGATTTGTGATGTGTTGATGGCAGCCTTGCCAATTGAGACCTGCACTTAACTTGCAGCTGCCTCCAAGCCTGGGTTCTGAGATGCCCATGCCCTGGGTGACAGGCGGCCGGTCACTGCCCTGTGCTCCGGAGTCAGTGCTGAACAGCAGCAGCATGCAGTGAAAGCATCGCGCTGCTGCTGCTGCTGCTGCTGAGAAACAACCTAATGCTGCCTCTGCTTTGTTTTACTTCATCAAATTTCTACGACTCATTAGGCACTTTCCCCCGTGCTCCTCTTCCTCTTTCCGCCTCCTCACCCCCAACCCCCACTATTTTTTCTTCCTGTCCTTCACCCTGAAGCCCTAACTCTGGCTCCTGGTTCCGTTTTTGACAGTAACGGCACAGCCAACAAGATGAATGGAGCTTTGGATCATTCAGACCAGCCAGACCCAGATGCCATTAAGATGTTTGTCGGACAGATCCCTAGGTCCTGGTCAGAAAAGGAGCTGAAAGAACTTTTTGAGCCTTATGGAGCTGTCTACCAGATCAACGTCCTCCGGGACCGGAGTCAGAACCCTCCCCAGAGTAAAGGTACAAAAAGCATGTGGTGTGTGGGGAAGGGGTCACTCAGGTGTCAGGGTGGGTTTGGTGACTGGGGTGCCCCCCCCCCCTGAGCTGGCTAGATATCCCAGAACCCTCAGTAGGCAGGGCAGGAGAGAGGGCGACAATGAGAAAGGGAGGGCAGGGTGAGAGCAGCTGGTGCTGCCAGCCCTAGTGTTCTGGCTGTGCCTCAGGGCTCCTCCCAGAATTCCTGCCTGCTGGGACAGGTGGGAC
This sequence comes from Mus minutoides, assembly GCA_902729485.2. Taxonomy (NCBI): domain Eukaryota; kingdom Metazoa; phylum Chordata; class Mammalia; order Rodentia; family Muridae; genus Mus; species Mus minutoides. The sequence goes on along the minus strand of LR753326.1, from coordinate 1,552,059 downwards.
TCAAGAAGGAGGGCAGGAATGCTGCCCAGCTTTTTATGGTCTCCTGATTGCTCCGACGAGGTCACATTCTAAGCAATGTGATCTCTGGGCGGAGTTGTTGCTTCTTTAAGGAACAGTATTTCTTAGCCTTGTACTACTGGAGCTAACTCTTTCTATGTTACCTTTTCGTGATTTCACATGTATCACAAGTATATTACACTTTTCTATAGCCTATAGAGACCTTGAAATGACCTGCAAACAGTGTGGTGCCACTGGTGGGATAGAGAAAGGGTTCACTTTGAGGACAGATGCCCATTCTTTGGGGCAGCAGAGATCATTAAGAGAACTGTGTCTGCTGGAACAAGGGGTAGTGCCCTAGTGGCATAGGTAGTTAACACACCTTCAGAATAGTCAAGGCATACACCCTTTGGTGCTTGTTACTGCCTCCATTTTAAGATAATGGTGATTGGGTGGAGGTTGTAATTATTGAAATAGAGGTCAAGAATTTGGTTGATGCTTCTGTGTTTTTTAAGTCCTACATTCTCGGCTCTGTGTAAACTACATTTTAAATGCCTCCTCTACTGCTACCACTTGGTTTCTGTTACTATTTTAACCTTTTTGCTTTAATGACTTTGTTCTTTTTTTCATCTCTCTTCTCGGGGCCTCTTTCCTAAGGATATCACAGTTCCTTTTTCTCTGGGCTTTACTATTTCTTTCCAGCTTGTTGTTTTATTTTTATGTGCGTCTTGTAAGAGGGAGCTCCTCTTCTGGCTTGTATGTGCTGTTTAGTTAGGCACATGAACTTTACCTTACACTTTTTCTGAGCCTTTTAAAAATAAAAGAATAAGAAAAATTTAAGGCTAATATTCTGTAATTCTGTGAAGTGTACCTCCTGTTCTCTATGGTACTGAGGTCTACAGGGCTTTGGGAAGCTTTTTAAAGGAATTTAAAAGCCCAAAGATTTGTAAAGGTAGACAAACCCACCTTCACATTTTGTTAATAAAGTAGCCCCCTGCCCCCGAACATAACATTTAACACCATGGCTGTTTTTATTTTTTTCCCTGAAGTATTTTATTTTATTAGATATTTTCTTTATTTACATTTCAAATGCTATACTGAAAGTTCCCTATATCCTCCAAAAGACTAGAATGTTATACCTACAAATAATATTGCCTATAATTAGACAAGTAGGCTACAATATCTAAAATCAGTAAAATGTAAAACCACAGAAATCAGAATTATGTTAGAAACCTTTGTGAATATTTAGATGTTTTCCACACAAAGAAATTAGGAGCTCGCCGGGCGTGGTGGCGCATGCCTTTAATCCCAGCACCCAGGAGGCAGAGGCAGGCGAATTTCTGAGTTCTAGGCCAGCCTGGTCTACAAAGTGAGTGCCAGGACAGCCAGAGCTATACAGAAACTCTGTCTCGAAAAAACAAAAAAATAAAACAAAACAAAGAAATTAGTAGCTCACTGTAATATTTTTATACTATCCTACATATGAAAGACAGCATAATGCATGGTTCTGGACTAATTAGTTTTCAAACAAATCCTTTTCCTTTACCTAAAGTAGTACCCAAAAAGAACCTAGTTACAGCAGCAGGCAATCTGCATCCTCACCAAGGAAAATGGAACACTGATATTGGCTTTATTGGCCTTTTTCAAAAGGGTGACTGGCAAAATACTCAGACGTCAATTGTTACTATGATTCCGGATTGCTTGTTTTATATCTTCTGAGTATGTGTTTCTTGTTGTTGTTGTTGTTGTTGTTTGTTTGTTTGTTTGTTTGTTTTTCTAGACAGGGTTTCTCTGTATAGCCCTGGCTGTCCTGGAACTCACTTTATAGACCAGGCTGGCCTCGAACTCAGAAATCCGCCTGCCTCTGCCTCCCGAGTGCTGGGATTAAAGGAGTATGTGTTTCTTACATTGGTCCCAAGACCTCTCTCCCAGTCAAGTATATTCTATGTCTGTCTTAGTCATGTGCTCCTTTGAGCAATACCTTACCCAGACACATTTGAGACTATATATTTTCTCAACTTCGGTTCTTTGTAATTAAGAAGGTCAAGCTTTTGAAGAGGGAGAGAAACTAAATACAGGGACTCTGGGGTGCATGTGCAATATATCAGACCCTCTACTGAGTGCTTTATATACGTTTCCATTTAGCTTTTACCACAAGTTTGAAGGTAGATAGTACCAGTCACAGTTTACAGATGAGGATACCAAGGCTGATAAAAGTTAGGAAATGGAGGCCACTTTTCCCAGCTAGTAGAAACTTTCTGGACACTACTGTTCACCAGTCTTCAGAAGCGTAACTGTTTTGTCTCTCAGTGAAATGAGATTAAAAAGAAACAAAAGCATCCTCTGCTTCATTTCATGGCTTCATTTTCATAGCCAAGTGTCCCCAAGTGAAAAGACTGGGTGCCTCCCTTTAAGAGCACTGACGGTTTCATTTCTGCCTTGGTGTTTAGTTTTTGTACTCATGGGTTTAGATTGTACATCCCCCAACTCATGATAACATAGGATAGGAGTTAAAGATGAAATCATTCAAATCTTACCTTTGGAAATACGGGTCAGTTTCTATTCCTGTGAACTGAAGTCTCCAATCAAATATTGCTTGAGATATAGGGGCTGTCAGCCAAGGCTTGAAAGGGTTTCTGTTATACAGACATCTCTGTTGTGATGGGATTTGGGCCCTGTAATGACATTGTTCTCAGAGGCAAACAGTTCTTAGCTGCTTACATATAGAAAGCAACAGCTACGATTTTCTTTGCATCACTATCCGTGTATACCGCATATAATTCTACCTCTTTATATGTAAAACTGAATCCCAAATTTACATTGATTTTGACTCTGTCAGCAAAGTACAGTTACCATGTTTACATAGTATTGATGCCAGACCCTCAAAAACTAGAATTACTGGAGGCTTTGTTTAAATGTGGTTTAAATCACCTAAGCAAGGCTTTTGGATGGCCTTGATTCATTGCCTCATTGGCCTTGATGGGTCCAAGGAAAGAGGCAAAAGTTACACTACTGCTTAATCCAGGTGAGTTAGAGTTTTGTTTTTCTTTGCATCTTATGTTCTCTTTAATCTTGAGGATTAAAAGCTTTACCCTGTTTTCATTCTTTAAGAGTTGAAGTGTAAGCTATCTGTTTCTTCTTCTTTTTTCCCTCTTCCTCCTCCTCTTTCTCCTCTTCTTCTCCTTCCTCTTCCTCTTTCTCCTCCTCTTCCTCCTCTTCTTCCTCTTTCTTACAGATGTATTATTCAAGCAGATTCAGAAACTAGGAACCCTAAGTAGACTGTCCTACCATTTTAAGAGTTAAGAGGAAGATTTTTTTAAATTCCCATCTTATTTGTGTACATGTTTGTGTGCAGACATGTGAGAACACACATGTGGAGATGAGAGGATGACCTTAGGTGCCAGGCCTTGCCTTCCACCTTATTTGATCTCTTTTTTCTTTGTTCCAGTGTGTTCCAGCCACACTTTGGAAGCTGCCTTTTGGAGGCTCTTTCATCTCTATGTAGGAATGTTCCAGTTACAAATGTGTGCCACTGCACTTGGCTTTCCACGCATCTGCAGAGCTGAACTCAGATTCTCGTATTTGTATAGCAAGGGGTTTACTCGCTGAACCATCTCCTCAGCCCAAGAGGAGCATGTTTTATTCCATGGTTATCAACCACTTCTACAGATGATGAGAAATAGTACAGAGTGGGTAAAACATGGCCTTTAAAACCAGACATGCATAAATTCACTTCCTGGCTCTGATTCTCTCTAGGTATTTCACTGGGCAGTTCAGTTAGTCATATCAAAATAATGGGGACAGTCCTCATAGAATGCTGAGTTAGTGATGGCCATGCTGGAATACGATAGGAACCTGATATAAATGATTATTATTCTAATTGTCATCATAACTGTCTTAAAAACTTAAAATCTAAGAAAAACAATAAACATATGGATCATTACAATAAAAGAATGAGATAATAGTAACTAGAAAAGAAGATATACATACTGAAATTAGAGTTCACAGAAGAAATGAATTTTATTTTATGAGATATAGGAAAAGGAAGCATCTTTACCAAAATTTAAAACAACTAATGGAATTTTAGTAAATAGAGTTGATATTAAATGTTACAAGTGGATGGACTTAACTTAGCATAATTTAGAGAGGGAGAGAGAAGGGGGTGGCAGAGCATAGTCTGAAATGAAATGGAAAAAAAGGAAAATCACAAAGCAAAGAATTTATAGGATAGGGCCAGGTTTTAGAGAGTCTTTGTTTTAGGGTTTAAAAAAAAAAAGATTTTTCTTTTATCTAAAAGATCTGGAAATGTTACTTAAGCAGAAAGCAACAATGAAGTGAGTTCCGTGTGCTGTGCTCAGAGAAGGGTGCTGCTGGGAATGTAAGGGAAAGGAGTGAGTGGCTGGCCACAGTCAGCAGTGAAAAGAAGGAACTGGGAAATAAGAGCAGTGGGGAGAGAGAAGCCATGGTGTGTGTAGAAGAAATGGGGAAGAAATTCACAATGGTGGCAGCAGTGATAAGGAGAGAATTTTGGAACCACAAAAAAAGTTTTAATTTTGAGGTGCCCCAGAAGGGTCCAGAAGAATGAGGGCCAAGAAAATCCACTGAATGTTGTGCTGGTTAGGACTAAGCAGCATTTCAAAAGCAAGGTGAGAGTTTATGCATGGGGCCATGAGTATAGATTTCCTTACTGGAGCTCTGAACATGAAAGAACACTGTATACATGTACTGCTGATGTTACTGCTACTGCAGTTAATGAAAAGACAGAACAAAGATGGTTATAGAAATACAAACCCCACCTGAGTCAGGGCTCTTGAAGGGAGAGAAGGAAAAGCTGAAGAACATCAGGAGAAGGGTAAGAGACTTCATTTGAGACAGCAGTACAGTTAGGAGGAAGTAACATTTAGAAAATGTCAGCATAGAGGAGGAAATACAATATTTAGTAGATAATACTTAGTAGCGATGCCTCTCTGGTTTTGTAGTAAATAGCAAATCTCTGAGAGATAAATTGGGGATTTATGAAGAATAGACTTTATTGGTTTGGAAAATTGAACATAAGAACTATTGAAAAGCAGAAAGGACGCTGATGCATGCAGATTGTGTTTTTGCAGAGGGCCTAAGAGGCTGTGGTTCTGGAGAACTTCAGGAGACAGGAAAGACAACTTGTTAGTGGACTGTAAACAGGCAGAGAATTGGAATCACACAGAACCTGAGGTTGGGCTGGCTAACCTGATGTGGTAAAGGACCGAAAGAGTTGCAGATATGTTGGAATATGTTCTCCAAGGTCTAAAGTATAGAGATGGTGAAGCTGAGAGATTATACCTGTGTCTTGGAGAAAAAGGAAGAATCTCATGCTGGAAGCAGTGGAAAATGGAGATACTGTCTGTGTCCATGGGACTTAGAGCTACTACTAACAAAATATATGGGTTGGACCAAAATCAAAGTGGCCTCTGAAGAAACATGCTCTGTAAGGAAAGCTATGTCTGTTTCTCTAAATTTAAATTAATATTCTGATTTTACAGGAATGAAAAATTAACTGATTAAGTTAAAATAACTTAACCTTTGAGACTGTTAGTCGGGACAGAACCACAGTCCTAATCTAACGCATTGCTAATCACACTTTACTGTATCTGCTTTAATGACTTCTAAGCCTAAGAAATAAAAAAGTGCAAGTGATTTGTGTTGACTCTCCATATAGTCCAGGCCAGAAAAACAAAACTTCCCTTTTTTTCATGAAATACGTTAGAAGAACATCAGTAATACAGCTGTGCACCCCCGTATTGCTCAGAGCTGAGTTTTCTGGGTGAAACAAAAGTTAAATTCATATCTCCATTGGGCAGAGATCTTACCTCCAAGTTTCAGAAGAGCAGCATCCACTATGCTTAGGACACTGCTACAGTATCTTCTTCCTTTCGGTCAGGCTGCTGTTTGGGTGACTGGGAGACTGGCCCCATTGATCTTAGGATGTGATGGCAAGGCCTTTCTTTCCATCTCATAGACCTCCCTCACTGTTTGAGAGTTATCCATTAATGCAATCTAGCTTTGGCCTGCTATGTCTTTATTCAGTACTGTAGGTGAGTTTCTTGAGAATGAGGCTCGATGGCCAGCGAGTGAGCAGTGACAGGAAGACACCAAGACCTGTCTGTTCTTATAATTTCAGAACTGGGCAGAGTGACAGCTCATAGTCCAGAAGATTCTTCTTGTTCTGGTAAAATAAGCATGGGCCCTGGAGACAGGAGACTTACAGCTGGTACGACTGTAAGATAGCTCAGAATGAACCTCCATTTTTTTATCCACGTGATAGAGATAATTTTTACCATTGGGAGATGTCTTAAATATTCAATAAATAACAAGTATGAATATTGTTAGTATAGTACAATGGCAGTTGATCATCTTACAAGCTATATTCTTCTCAGAAAATGTTACAGGTTTATAAAGAACACCCTTGACCAGTTTATGTTATGGTTCTAGGAGTACAGAGGCTGCAATGAGGTGCTAAAATACGATTCTACATTTTGTGCCATTCCTTTCTTCCTAAAACCTCTATCAGACCCTTAAGTAATACACATGGTGCTAGGACTACAGGTATGTGCCACCACATCTAACTGTCCTACATTTCTTAAAAGGTAAGACTGCACACTGGATCATGTGGGACTATCCTATTTTTAGTGGTCCTCAGGAAGAATTCTTTTATCCTAACAGAAGTCTTTGTATTATTTACCATCATACTTCTTTATTATTAACTGACTGATAAATATAAAACACAATTAGAATTTCTATGTACATGTACGCAGGAATCCTAATCATGCCGTATGAAAGATGGGTACTAGTTACATTATATGGTTATGTTAAAAAGAATCATTAGAGGGCTAGGAAAATGCCTTAATGAGGGCAAAGTGCTTGCTATGAGTGTGTGAGGACCTGAGTTCAAGTTTCCAGTACCTTTGTAAAGCTGGATATGGTCGTATGCATCTGTAATTCCTATGCCCAGAGACAGAAGACTTCTCCCAAAACTCATGCTGTACTCACATACATGAACAGAAACAAGTATACATGTGTACATACATTACACCACACAAAAATAAAAGAAAGAATTAACAATATAGACTTTTATCAAATGGAGTTTTAAATACCACCCATTGGATGATTTGAGGTAAAGGACTGAGAAATGCAAAATAATTTTCTTTACATTCTCGTAAGAAGGAATCCTTTCTAATGACTCATACTGTGGAGAGGGTGGCTGAGATATGTTTGATTTCTGTAACTTCGATCAAAGGGCAGTTTCTACCCTAGTAAATAATACTTACCATGGGTACATTTGATCTTTATCTCTGGAGAGAAAAGAAGAAGAAAGGGAATGAGAGAGATACAGAACACACAGACTCAAAGCCAGTATCAGAGAGGACAAGAAATTACTCAAGACTGCCTCTGACTATTTTGTTTTGTTTCTCCTCTGTCTGGAACATTAAGCCTTCAGCAAGGCCCCAGTTGTCTTATCCCTGGTAGAATTAGGTTTCTGGAATAACAGCTTCTGAAGACTTAAAGAATACAGACTGTGGACAGAAGAGGAAAGCTTGTTTTGGTAGAAATCTCACATGAGAGAAAACCGAGGACTCATGACTCGTGTCTCTCCGAATGCCTCCAGCATATATTGCTGGCTGCATGTAAACTGACATCTAGGCAGCCTCGCTGTTTGCCTTTGCCACTTTGTGTGGATACCTTGCCTGCTGAGAAGTCACATTCGCCTTTCAGTGACACCCAATGAGATTCTCTGTGGTAGAGAAGCTGTAGCACCATTACACAATTGTGCCACTTAAATGACCAGGCTGGGGGACATTATGAAACCAGTTCTTTGGAAATAAGCAGTCCAGCTTCCTCGCCAGAAAGATTCCCTCCATACGGCAACCCTGTTACTTATTTGGAAGAATTGCCTTCAGCATTGCCAGAGAGCTGTCACGGTGTGCCTTACTTCCCCACTTTGGATCCAGTGATCCTAGAAATTCACACATTCTGATTAAAAGGCTTACTTTCTTCTATCTTTACTTCTGGAGAAAGTTTTAATTGATTTTAAAAGTCTTTGAAATGTGCACATACCTTTTGAAAGCGCCGGTTATCCTTCATAACTCTACCCACTGTGAGATGTTCAATTATGCTAGTGCAGTTAATACCACTTTTTATTCTTACATATATTACCCAAAGTGCTAAGAATGTTTATTTAGACTTAAGGTCTCAGATTATAGGTTCTTCATCCTAATTTTAGTGATTCTGGAACCACCTACTCTTACCTTTATTTTCCAATATTGGTTAACCCAAACTGTTTTACAAGACATGTTCTTCCTCCAGTTACAAGTAGGCATCCTGAAGGTTCCACTGTGAGTATATATAGAACAATCATTATGATCATCAAAACCTTTGAAAACTACCAAGTAATTAATTAGATAACTAGACAAGTGGGAAAGTAAAAATTAACCTAAAATAATAGTGTCTTAAAATTATTTGTTTGGGTAGCAAAATGATAGATGCTAGTATATTGGCTTTTATGAAAGCTGGTTAAAGAAATTGAAAGTATTCTGACCCATATTGTAAAATCTGTAGAAAATTAACTTTAGGAGTCTCAGTGATTCTTTAGGGTAACATTAGGAACACTCTGAGAGCAAACTAGAACAGTTAGACATAGTAAAGAACTGGGCCTCAGGAGAGAGGAGCACAGAAGGCACGTGGGAGATGATGCACTATGGTGGGCCGCAGTCTCCAGGCTTCCTTTTATCTGGGTTGGATGGTCAGCTACATGGAAATGGGGTGCAAAGTAGCAGGTTTCCCTCCACAGAGCTAATCAGTGCATGGGGACCAACCACAGTGGTACAAAACGATCAAGGTGGATGGGAATAGCGGTGCAGACACCACAAAAGATGATACCTAAGATCAGAATTATTTCACTCTATTTGTAAATGACTGAGAGATAAGTTTCTACTAATCCACTATTCACACTCTGGCATTAACTCAAATTAGAAGAAACTCATATACTTCAGGCAGTGATTATGTTGAAGAATAAAGGAACATAATTTCTCTATTCCTATTAAAAGATCATAAGCTGGAATCAGAGAACAGAAGTAAAGGGTTACAATGGAATGTTCTGTGATGGTACCCCTCAGCTCTCCTGGAGTCTCAGCATTATAAAGCATTTTCAGGTGAGTTATGCCTTAGGTCTCTGAAGCAGATTCTATAACCCAGCTTGCTAAGCGACCAAGATGTGTCTTCTACAGGATCCAGAAAGGGTAGCGGGTTTGTCACCCTCTTTCTCCATTTTAACTTCATTTTAAAGTACAGATGCTACTATAATTCAATGGAGACTATATTTATAGACACATAGAAAGTTATATGAGTATTATAGGCATTGAAGTGTGTAGGAAAAAAGGTATCTGACAAGATAATGAGCCAAACTGCTCCCCAATCGCTCAATGTTCCAAGTGATTCCAGAAGCAGAAGCAAGCTGGATGGAGCAGGTAGCTTAATAACTTTTTACCATGCCAGGCCTTTTTACTGCTCTCTAGGACACCATGGCCAGTATTAGCAAGGATTATTGAAGTTGCATCAAGTAGATGGAGTCATTCCAAAGGGGAGCAGTATGAATCACGAAGTCTGGAAGGTGGACCACATGGAAAGGTCTAGCAGGTTAACTTCAAAGGACTGAGCAGTAAGCCAGAATGGTGAAAAGAGGGAAAACCCACAGCAAGGAATTAAGACGAAGGACTGTGTTCTCAAAAAAAAAAAAAAAAGGTTCTGATTGAAGTTTCGAAGATCCTAAAGGATGGAGTGAGGCTCTGTATAGATAAGCTCTTTGAATTAATACTAAGCCATGAGATTCTGATGCTTATACTTGAAATGTTGGAACATCAGGTAAAGTACAGGGATGAGCCAAACTTTTATATAGAAGTGGTAAACATAGAACACTGTATAAAAGTTAAGAAGGCGGGGGGGGGGGGGGGGGGGGGGGGTGCAGCAGCTAACTTCGCTGTTCTCTAGAGTGAACCTTGCCCATCTGTCTTAAAAGAACTAATGCAAAACCCTTTGTAATGATGATTTGAAGGTTAAGGTATCTTGGAAAGGGAAAAAGGTGGCCCAGACTCAAGTGGCAGTTAGTATCTTTTGGTGGCCTGCTGGTCAGAAAGTATTATGCTTATGTGCTCCAGAGTTCAGTGCTTTTTCTGTGATAGAGATGAAGTGAAAGATTAGGGGAGCTGAGGTCATGTGACAGGAAGTGTGATGTTTCCCTTTTCAGTATCATACCCACATACCCCCCCTTCCTCTTTTTCTTCATTTTTAGTGTTCCTTCTTTCATCTTGCTGTGGAATTTAGAACAAGATTAGTTAAAGTCTTTCTAGAGTGCCTTTCTGAAGGTTTTCCAAATTAATACAAGGAGCTAAGGCCTGGTACAGCTCTTACACTGGCATGAGTCAGCCCCAGAGCATCAGCAGGCCTTCTGCTGCGTTATTTCCCTGAGGAAACGTGAACAAACATCTGTTTACCCAGATAGGTCACTGGTAACAGACTGGCGAAATTTTTCCACCCAATCAATGTTAAGGTTTTTCTAGGAGCATGGGTGACTGTGAGCAGCTGCATCAAAGAAAAGCCCTCCCGGCATGGGTGACAGCAGGAAGGGTGTATCGCTGGAGCTTCCTGCCCAGCTTGCAGAAGCGCCACTAAATGGTCTCCTATCCTGTCCCCTTGGAGAGTGTTATTGGCTGTATAACCTTGAAATGGGGCCTTCCTTTACATTTGTGATGTTCCTGAGTCCTGCAAGTCTCCATCTTCCATTTTCTCTCCCAGGGGGGAGAAAAATAACTATGTAGGCCTGCAAATCTCACCTTTTCAAATTTGGTTTTACTTAAGTTTTGTTTGGGGCATTTTCACATATGTACAATGTATTTTGACCACTGTCATGTCCCCTACCTGTCCCCTTCCTGACAGATCCCTTCTTCATGTTCAAGGCTTTTCGGTTTGTTTTGTGACCCACTGAGTTTAACAAGAATTGTGACTATGGACTTGTAGGTTTTCACTGCAGCCTGATTGGTTCAGCAGTGCAAAGTCTTTTTCTACTGTAATGGTCTTTAGCATAGGATGCTGAGAAAGAACTGCTAGCCCCTACCTAATAGATACTACTTCACATTAAGCTGACCAGTCCCTTTAATCCTCAGAGGAAGCATGTATATTTGTGTGTTAAACTCATAACTATTATTTTAAACTTCATTATAACCTGAAATTGTGTTTTTTCTTTGCCCCTTTTCCCAAATAGATGTGAAATCCTCCCTGGAAGACTTCTGAGGACTAAAGTGTAGAATGTTGCAAGGTCATTGCTCAGTGGAGAACTTAGCACATATTAAGAACTGGATAAGGAGTAGTAAAAAGGAGAAAGAGTAGAAGAAAGCAGTGAGAGGAAAGCAAAATGAATAACACCTGGCTTTGTAAGCTGAATAAGCTATGAAATGGTCATTCTGGACTTCTGGGTAGGAAAATCTTGAGTGTTCTAATTATGTAGCTAGAACATAGACATAGTTGAAGTAAGTATTCTTAATACTTATAAGATTGTGGTAGAATGAGTCAAGGGATGAGAATAGTCAGATATGTCAGTGATCTCTTGAGAAGGTCGCAACACAGCTGGTTGGTTACAGGCAATCAGAGCCTCTAGAGGAGCTCATTCAATCCCAAGCTTAAGTCGGTGTTCCCAATTCCTGATCCAGGGCTCTTGACATTCAGGATGGCAGACCCCTTTAAGATAATGACATGCCTGTTTATTTTAGCCCTGCTTTCCTTGGGCATCCTGTTAGTAGCATAGATCTTAGGCTACATCCCTCTATATATTGGACTGTTTAGTATTATTTAATATTTTCTGAGGAATTTCAGGTTTAAATTTTTATCATTTACATGCAGACTTTATGGTTTGTTCAAAATTGACATTACAACTGAACTCCCGGCAGCATGTTCCTTCTGAACCACGTTTCATTGCTTTTGCCAGTTACTTGGTTAGCTGTTGCATACCTCTCTTGCTGCCAGCTATTGTCTACCTTTGAAGACAGCAGTTGGCTTTACAGCTGTGTTCTATGCAGTAGAGGAGGTTCACTGAGTTGGGCGGCAGGAATCTCTAAGAACTATGTCAGTAATGAGAAGTCATCTCACTGAGAGGCTAGTTTGTTTCTTACCCCCTTCTCCCTACCCAGAACCAACACTGTTTTCAGAGGCCTCGTTATTGGGGGAAGAAAATTCTTTTTTTTTAATTAGATATTTTCTTTATTTACATTTCAAATGCTATCCTGAAAGTTCCCTATACCCTGCCCCTGCCCTGATCCCCCACCTGCCCACTCCCACTTCCTGGCCCTGGCATTCCCCTGTAATGGGGCATATAAAGTTTGTAAGACCAAGGGGCCTCTCTTCCCAGTGATGGCTGACTAGGCAATCGGGAGAAGATAATTCTTACAGAAACCACAACATTGAGGAGGAAGTAAATGTGTTAACAGTTTTGATAGATATATTTCTCTAAAACATATATTATCTAATACATGTATCTCTTCCAGAAAGATTTAAATTGTGTTTACTAGGAAAATATTATGATAAATGATAGTAATTCAGAATTGATTCTGTTGCCATATTTGTCACACACACACACACACACACACACACACACACACACACACATGTGTACATATGAGTAAGAAAGTAAATATGGGCCGGTTGTGATGGCACACACCGGTAGGATTTGCTGAAAGAGGCAGAGGCAGGAGGATCACGAGTTCAAGGCCAGCCTGGGCTACACGTTTTTTGTTTTTTTGTTTTTTTGTTTTTTTTTAGAGAAACTCTGTCTCGAAAAACCAAAAAAAAAAAAGAAAGAAAGAAAGAAAGAAAGAAAGAAAGAAAGAAAGAAAGAAAGTAAATATGGTTAATCATTTTCACTTTCCACAGAACTTTTGAAGGTTCTTCTTTAAATCGGCTTAGTTTGGTATTTGTTTTCTTTATGTTTGTGAGAATGTTTAACAACAGAATATGGGTTTATTTAAAAGAAAATATAACCAACATGCGTGGCTGCATTGAGAGTAAGCATTGAAAGAACTGCTCCATTGTGCACCCCACTGCTGCCCTCCGGGCACATCGCCCTCTAGCTGCTACGAACAGAGACAGGGAACATCCCGGCTTCACTGGTGACACTGAGCCATATGCTTCCATGGGACAAAACAGAAACTGGACTTGGGGGGGGGGGTTGTTTATTTGTATATATTTTAAAGTCTTTCGTAAAATACTCAATAAGGAATTACATTTTATAGTTAAGGGCCATTTTGTCCTTTCTCTTTATGACTCTCCTTAAGTAACTTGTTCACTTTGGTGGTGATGCTGATTAACCCAGGACAGGATAAGCAGATCTTTTACCTCCTGCTGTTTCCAAAACATTTTCCCTGGTACTGTAATGAAAGGGGAGGAGAGGTTTGTGGGCAGTTACAATCTCCATCGATCCCTGAGGGAAGCTAATATGTTTTAATGGTGGCCTTAGAAGACAACCATGTGTGGCTCAATTCACACAGCCTAATGAAAACAAGTAACAAAGAACAGCACAGGGTTCCTGTGAGGAGGTAACCTTTGCCTGGGAGCTCTTGCCACGTTACCTGTCGCATGCCCTCTGTCCTGCCGCAGGGTCACTTGCTCTTTTACTAAGCAACCCAGCTAGGCAGAGAAAAGTAAGTGTCATTTGCAGGCCCAGTCCCCACTCCTCGCCAACCAGGCTGCCGAGTGTGATTCTCTCTGTGAAGTGGACATCTGTCAAACGGGAGCTCAACTGTGACTAGCAGTTCATTTTACACAGGCCGTCATACAGCTGCCAGATGGTGACAGGCCTTAGCTGTTTTGTGAGTCCAGTGTGAGTTGTTCAACTCGAGAAGTGGAAAACACAGTCTTTCCACAAGCCTATGACTCTTCAGAGAAAATGCTTCTGGAAGCCAAGACTTTGCTCTAATCTGGGTGAAGGTAGAAAAAGACTTAAGAAAAGGTAATGAGTAAATATACCACATTTAAAAATTGTTTTTTTTTTAGGTTTTAGTCTTTATCTAACTGTGCTATAATCTGTGTTTAGAAGCACTGCTTTTAAGCCAGACATGCCAGACTTTTTTCCAGAGGCTAAGTTCCAAGACAAATAAATTTGTGATCATTTAAGAAACAAAAGGAGAGTGCCATGGCAGAACGTGGTTGTCTAACCGAGTTCATCACTAGTTGGTGGGCCTGCCGCACGCACGTCCTCTGGACTGGGATGCCTCCTTCACCATGCATCAGCTGAGGAGCTGCATGAGAGTGACTAGAACTGTGGTGGAGCTGCCCTAGCAACAGCACCATGCTGCCGCCTCGCCATCACATGTCTGCAATGAAAACAAACCGTTAAACCACACTGCATCCTCCCTGGCCCTCAGCCACTCCCCCCCTCCGACACCCTCAGGAAAGTGGACCCTCTTTCATAGAATAGGAACCTGAAACAAAGATTAAGTGCAGTGTTTGAACAGAGTTTATAATCCCAGGAAAATTGCTGATCTAGTCTTAAAATCTAACACATCTTTCAGAGTAATTTTTAATGTTCCTGCTTCTTTTACCTAAACCATGTGTGTTTCTTATGACCTTGATCTAAACCATTATACTGTATATGAAGTTCAAAAGGCAGCTTAGCCTCCATCTTTTGTGTTCCTGGCATTTTTTTGAAATAAAAAGAGCCATATAATATTATATTGTTAATAATCAAAGCTAGATGAACACTTTGAAAATCTTTCTGAGTTTCTAAGACTTATTTTCATAAATCTTCATACATTTCTTGTTAGAAGAATGTCTTTTGTATCTCCAAAACTCCTACGCCTCAGTGTCTAGAATGAGAGAGACATTCAAATTTCTCTGAAGATTGAATGAATGAAATAAGCTCACTTTCTGGCTTAGCACTAGTTTACCGGTTTTCAGTTATTCTCACCAAGCAGGCACATGCTTTTGTACATTCTGTGCACTTATGTTGCTATCCCTATGTGATAGACAGTGTGAGGTATCCTGGAAATACAAGGACAGTGTGGTCTAGGTCCACAGGGTTTTAATACTCTTTTAGAAATTGGAGTAGAGTATACAATGTTATAGTTGAATTTGTGTTTGTCTGTGCTTGCACATGCATGTATGTATTATAGAAAGGGGAATTGTAGCATTCTTTTTTAAAGCTGTGACCCAAGAAATGATATTAACAATAGTACAATAGTAATGTACAAATCAGACAAAAGAACATCAGTAATGTTCTATGTTCATTTTCAATGTGTGCATTATCTTGCCAGATACACACTAAAAACCAGACTTCTAATGGTAGAACTTAATAGGTTTCAGTGAAGACTGCACCTAACCTCTACTCAGCACAGCTAAAAAAGAAGTTTTCACTTGTGCTGGCAAAATGACTCATTGGTTAAGTGTGCTTGTTGTACAAGCCTGATGATTTGAGTTTGATCCCCAGGACCCACATAAAGGGGTTCAGAAAGAACAGACGTCACAGAGTTGTTCACACATACCTTTTTTTTTAAAGGATGTTTGCTCTATCCACAGTCCTGTGTGATGTCTGTTAGCACTCCAAATGTACATAACTGAGATGTTTCTTATGTGTGGTTCTATTTATCGATGTATTTATAACCCTCAGTTACTTGGGATCAGAAGGAGCAGACTGACAGTGCGTTTTATAAATTATTGAACATACACATTTGATATTTGGGCTCTTTACTAGTTTCAGTACATCTCTGTACCATGTTTAGTTTCTATTTCCCCTTTGCCTACCAGATAAAACACTAACTTTACATAAAAGGTATGGACTTGAATGATGGTATAACTAAAAAAATTCTGGTCATGATTGAGAACAGGGTGTCTGAAGTAAGATATTAATTGACCTCCAATCTCTGATCAGTCACCTCTCCATGATCTAGAATAAGCTACTTGATTTCTCCTTGCATTGGCTTCCTAATCTAATCAACAAAGCCACAGGGGTTGTTACACAGGTTAAGTAAAGGAGATCCTAATTTAGAGCACTCATTGATGCCTTGTATACAAGAAGCTGTTTCTTCAGCTGAGGAAGCTGAAGTACAAGTTATGTGAGAACAGCCTTTGTTCAAAGCAGTTTGGCCTTTCAGTAAAAGCAGTCCTAAGTGTCATGATAGTAATTACAGCATGGATACTTAAAGACTGCTTATGTGCCTCGATAGTGCCAAGGGCCTACTCTCCACTCTTATTACATATTCTCACAGAAATATCTAGGGCACGTTGTGCCACTCTTGATACCTCGTGTGTTCTGTATTATGCTGCAATTGTGTGTGCACTTTTATTGAACTTTCAGTTTCTTGCTTTCAGAGGCCATTTTATCTATTTGCCTTTTATATTCATTTGTTGCTTCTTTTTGTTTCTTAAGGCAAAGTCCTATATCCCAGAAGGGCCTTGAACTCAGAATCTTTCTGCTTAGCCTCTAAAGAAACTGCAGATGTGCATTACCATGCGCATGGGGCTGTTTTAGTCCATCCATACATTTAGAACTCAATGCAGTGCCTTCACACAGCCAATCATTGCAGAGAAAGACGTATCTTATCCCAGCAGCTCATCTTTTTATTTTCATATTTGAAATACAGAATCCATTATATTCCTGGTTTGAGTCAACTGATGGGCACACTATGGAGCATGAAATAATATTGTTTCAACTAAAACAAAAGTAAGGGAGTCACTTTAGGGTATCACTGTAGAGTGAAGCACTTTGACATTTAAAGTGAGAAAAGGAAGAAGAAGAACAACTCGGTGTGTAGCCTTAATCTCTTCCACAATAGGATCTGGGCCTCTCAGCAGTGCGCTCACCTGAAACCCTGCCAGGCCTACAGATGTTTCCTTTGGCTCTGGTGTGAAGAACCACGCTGCACTTCTCAGAACAACTCTATTCTGGCAGGGACTGATGTGAAAGGGAGGTGGCCACATACAAAAATGACCTCGTAGTTTCTACCCGTTTCTAGTTTCGGCTCACTGAGTGCCAACACATCTAACATTTTTATGGGGCTGTGGCAATCCCACTTTGTGAGTGTCTGCTGGGAGCTGTAAGATGATGATGTGTTTTACCTTAGGGTGTGATCCTAGACGTTCCCTGAAGGTCTTCATGAATGGAATTCTTCCAGACCTCAGAGTTGCTTTCTTCGTTTGTTTGTTTGTTCATTGTTTACCTTTGAGAACTTAGATTGTGACACACAGAAACAAATTATTATCAGGGACAAGAGAGGAAAGACACAAAAAATGACAAGCATGAAGTTGAGATAATCGTGCCGAATGTTGTAATCTCTAGCCTGTCATGTCTCACTGCAAATGTTAGCTGTTCTTTGGATTTATATGATCTACTAGCAAATGGCTTTACATATGCTTTACATACATGTCTTTCCACTGTCTTTCTGTACAGCAGTAGTCATTGTACTTCCAGTCAGTGCCTCTCACAGTCCTGGGCTATCGGTGACTCCTGCTGCCTTGCATTCAGTCTTGAATTCTGCTATTCTGACTTACTCCTGCTCACTCAGGTTTCCTGTGATCATTCTGTACTCTTTATAATGGCCTTTTTAAAGCAAGTTTTAAAAACATAGTTGATAAGCAGTATGTTTTGCATACTTAAAATCTAAAATGTGATAAGTTGTAACATATGTATCTACCTGTGAATTCATCACTATAATTAAATAATAGACATATTTCTTAGCACCTGAAAGCCTCTTCAGGCTATTTGGAATTACTACCACCACATACATACATACAAAACACATTAATTTGTTTTCTGTTGCTATATATTGGTTTTTATTTCCCCATCTTTAATATAACAATAATAATCCACCATGTACTTATTTTGAGTCTGGTTCTTTGACTAGTCAGTAGTTCTTTTTAATCAATCCATCTTTCCTTTTTTTTGCTAAGTAGTATTCTATTGAATGGATATACTAAGCATATGTTCTTTATTGATACCACCTGAATCTGTTGGCTTTTTTTTTTAAGACAAAGTCTCACTCTGGTGCTTAGCTAACCTCAGACTCATGGAGAGCTGGCTGCTGAAGCCCTCTGAGTGCTGGGATTTATAGTGCACACCACCATGTGTATTCATTTTTATCTGATCTCCTCTTTTTGATAGCTTGAGACCATACTTTTAAAGCTCATGTTCAAACACAAGTACCTCTAAGGCATGTGTGTTTCTCCTGACTGCAAGTCCTCAGGTAGAGTAGGTTTATGTTCAGCTTTTAAAGAAACTAAAGTAACTGTGCCATTTTACACTTCTACAAGCTCTTAGTGTTTCAGTTTCCACATTCTTGTCAACAACTGGCATATTCTTAATTTAATTCTAGTGTAGGTAGAGTGGCATATGCTAGTGTGGCTGCAATTTTCATTTGCATTGTGAATAATGGTGCTAAGAATTTTTCCTGTTTTGTATATTATCTTTGTGATGATGTGAATTCAGACCCTTTGCTTATTATTAACTGCATTGGTACTTTGTTTAAAAGAGCTATGTATATACTCTATCTTCAGTAAATGTTTGTGTGCCCCAATTGCACCCTTTGGGTCTCATGTCATGTGGGTCATTGTAGTGATTCATAGGTGACATAGTTGGGAAGACTGTAGATTGCTTTCCTCCCTCAGATGCTTTCCTGGGAAGCATTCAAGTCATTTCTGGTTTAGAGCCCTCTGGGCTCTGTGTTTCCAGTGCATGCTGTCTTCAGCAATAAAACCTTACCTTCCACTCTGGGGAGCAACCAATGGACAATAGGACAACCCTAACGGAAACCTCCAAAGCGAGCTTCTAACTCCTGGTTTTTGTTTGGTTATCTTTGGCCCTTGGAGGGAGCCTTGTCAGCACAGATGGGAAATTTTCATTTAAGCTATATATGTATATTTATACAAAGATATATGTTTATTATAGGTGTTTTTGGAAAATAGTTAATAATATGATTTCTTAGGAGTTTTCCAAACATCCTTACTGTTATTTTACCCTTCCTCTGTACTTAGCTCTCTCTCTTCCCTAAAACACCTCCCTTCCCCATGCCCCTCTCAGGCCCCATGTACTGCGCCATTCTTCTGTCTATTGCACCCTACAGTGGTCACTTCTTACATTGCTGATGTCTGTAGCAACCCAGTCTTACACACTTCCATTTGGAGGCTTGGAGCTAGGAGTCTCCAGTGAGAAAGAGTGAGCATACAGTGTGTGTCCTTCTGGCTCTCTGTTACCCCACTCAGTATTAACTTTTTACTTCAGTACAATTGCCTGAAAAGTTTATGATTTTTTTTCTTTTATACAGCTAAAGAGTATCCCATAGTATATATGTACCACACTTTTATGTGTCATATGGTAAGGGTTTTTGTTTAGTTTTGTCTTTAGCATTTTGAGACTTCTTCACACTGATTTCCATTATAGTTGTACCAGTTTGCTATCTTACCATGGTGACTGAGCTTGAGTTACACTGTGTCTAGGTTCCCATCTCTTCTTTTCTTGTATTTGGAGTCTATTGAGATTCTTAGATCATTGAGTTCGCAGTATTCATCAAATTTGGTAAGACTTCAGCATTCCTTTAGTTCTTTGAACTGTCTCTTTCTCTCCTTGGAGATTCCATTCTCATATATCCTGTAACCTGCTAATTTGCTTTTCTTTTGATGTTTGTTTGTTTAGGGAATTGTTTTTTCTGTTTGAATTTCAGATGCAGATAATTAATGTTTTTCTGGGCAATACTTAATCTTTCTTTAGTCTGAATGAGACAGTGAATGACTGTCCTTTTCATGTCAGCATAGTCTTAATCTTTAAAATTCCAGTTTGAGTTCTTGTAAAAATTCTATTGTCTTATTTTTGGAACATCCTGAATATATGACTAATAGCTACTTTTGAAGTCTTTGCTGTTTCTCACAAGATAGGGTTTCTCTGTGTAGCTCTGGCTGTCTTAGAAGTCACTTTGTAGACCAAGGTGGCCTTGAACTCAGAGATCCTCCTGCCTCTGCCTCCGAAGTGCCGCAATTAAAGGTGTGCACCACCACACCTGGCAGATTTCTCAAAGCTTTATTCTTTTTCCATTCTAAAGTTAAGCCTTCCTGTGTTCTCTTCTCAATGTGTTATAAATTACAAGGTTTTCTAAACTGGTAAGAAGCTACTATTTGAGCTTTTAAACCTTTTTATTCTTTTATTAATACTTCTTGAGAAAAGGCCTCAAACTCACCCTCTTGCCTTTGCCTCCTGAGCTCCACATTACAGGCCTGCACCACTGTGCTCATGAGCCTTTGTTTGGTTCCAGTGTTTTTCCTTGCCTTTAGTAGTTGTTTCCATGTAGTACATTGGTCAGAACTCTTAACAACTAGAGGGGACTTGCTAGGATCCTCGGGGTTTCAGCTATGCAGCTTGACCTTCTCCACTGACTATTCTTGAACATGAATTCTCACTACATTCAGCTCCAAATCAAGTTTGGATATCTGGGGGGTTCCACTCAGCTTCCAGCTTGATGTGTTGTGACCTGGTAAGCTCACATCAGTAAGCTCTGTTCACTTTGGAGGCTTGGAGGATTGTCTACCTGTGCCAGAATCAGAATCGGTTCCTGCTATGTGTATAATCCTTGGTTCTTTTCTTACAAGTTCTGCCAATTTATCCAAAGGAACCAAAGAGCTGATTATGGTGCATGAACCCTGGGTGACACCCCTCGCCTACTAACAGAGCTCAGTTTCTTTAGTTGTGTTTTCCAGGTCATTCAGTTGTTTTCTTTAATTTCCTTGTAATACTAATTTCCGTTTGTCCAGATCTATTAGCTAGAATTCCTGCATGTCAGTTCTGCTGACATCTCTCCTTCCTTCAGGATTTAACCATTTCCTACAGCACATCTCTAACTTGAAATTAATTCCTTCTTTATCCAAACTCCTGGTAAGTTTTATGTATAGCTAATTTTATTTAGCCTATCTTAAGTTGTTTATTTGCGTGTCTCATTTCCTTTCTCTGTAAATCTCATCTGCATGTAGGTAAAAATAAAGTGTATGTAGTAATGAATCCCTACAGGTCCACCTAGTGCACTCATTCCAAATTGAAACTTGGCAGTTGAGTGGATATTGATTAAGTCTTAGCCCAATGATAATGAATGGCTTACACTAAAAGTCAGTGGGAAGATAGAATTGACTCTGTAGGATGTTTGGATTCCACTCCTTTCTTCCATGGATATATCTCTTCTGTGCCTCAGTTTTCACATAGGAGTGCCCCTTTCCCTTTGAAGAAATAAGTCTTGAAGGCAGAGAATTTTGTTTGATATTTTTATATTCCTTCAACCCAGAATCATTCCATTCAATAAATGACTGTTTAATCTCAGCAGTAACTCTCAGTGGGAGGTATTGGCAAAAGAATAATGCTTTCTTTTTTTTTTTTTTTTTCCTTCCTTAATCCACAAAGTAAGCAATACCCAGAAAGCAGTTAGGATCACTTTTTCTTCTAAAGAGTTTTTGAAATACAGAAAGTATCCAAAGAAGGAGAAAGCCTGAAACTAAATTCTGACTTCCAATCAACACAGAGTAATCTCATTTTGAAAACATAATTTGAAATGATTCCATTTATAGGACATACTTAGATAAATTAGTCACCTTTTTGTTACTGAGACATACGCCCAAGATAATCAACTAATTTTGAAAAAAGATTTATTCTTGTTGAGTTTTGGCAATTTCAGTCTGTGATTGGTTGGCACTGTTGATGTGGAGCACGTGGAAGAAGTGTTATATGTGTATTGGCCACCACACGTGATGGAAAACCACATGTGCTTCATGCAAAATGTGAAGAGGACGAGAAGACAGCCTCATCAAAGCCATGCACAAATAGTGTAATGTCCTCTTTCTCATTGAGCCCCACATTTAAAGGTTCCACTATTGTCCTGAAGCGCCACAGGCTCTACAGCATTAGGTAGTAAAATTCAGAGACAGGAAGTAAATTGGGAGTAGCCAGCGAGGGCCGGAAGACTGAGGTTTGTGGGAGTGTAAAAGTCGGTGAGAGAACATGCAGTAGGACTGAAGGCGGTGGTGGTTATCGTTGCACAAAGCTCAGTGTAGGTAGTCCCTAGACTGTACCCTTAAAGTGGCCTTCCTGTACATGTTTCAACAAAAGAAAAAGAGTACATTGAAATCCTAGCCATGTTTTTGAAAGAATTATAAGTAAATGGGGTTTAAACACTGATCATCCAAGGTTGAACAATCCATTTACCCTCTGGCTCAGTTTCTTTGTCAACAAATGTAGCCTAATGTATTAGAGTCTGGCGTGCTGGTCTCTGAGATGTGTCTCTTACTATAGTGACAGGGACTGGGATGTTCAATGAATGGTAGGTGATCTGTCAGTACGGTGATGTGCAGGAGTAAAAATCAGGATGCTGTCTTGAAATCTGAAGCCATTTAACCCCTGAGAATCTGGGGTTTGTCATCTGCCTGGCCTTATTTAAGTGTGCCCTCCCCTGGTACATACTCCATAGCTTCTGTAACAAAGGTTAGATTTATGTCATAGATTTATGTCATTGAATCTAAGTCATTAGATTGAACTTCTTTTGTAAGTGAAAAATGGTCACTTAGTTGTTGTTCCATTTGTGCTTACGTTTCTGAATCCAGGGGTTCTCTGCAGGCTAGTTGTAGATGAGGGAGGGAATGTGTAATAACGTCTGCATATAAATATATGTTTTTTGGATTTATAGTCTCCCTCTGCATCCTCTGTCAGTTTCCCTCCTTAGGAATCTGACAACACAGAGAATTTTTCTAGGTTGTTGCAGTTTGCCCAGAAGAGCCAATTAGTAGTGAGGGATTGTCACCTGCTCTTCTCTAGCTTTTCATCAGTGTTAAGGAGCCAGCTGTCCCACCTGTGCAGCTGTGCGGCCCCTCAGGCTGGAGCCTTGTCAGACTCGTACTCACTAAGTAGTAGTTAGTCACGCTTGAGATGCGGCTCCTCCAGTGTAATCTCACCCACTCCAGCAAGTGGTGCTGAGGAAACCTGTCTGGCTTTGTCCCTGTGAGCTGGGAGTTGGAGAAAGCAATGCAGTCACTGGGAAGCAATTAGATGCCCTCGAGAAGCACGGATGCTTCAGTGTCCCAGGAAGCCATTTCTCATGTACTAGCACCCTTCTGGCAAAAATGTGCCACTATGAACTGACCATTCGAGGGGAGACTGAGCTGGCAGCTGCTAGTACTGCCTTGTCCTAGATGGTCCGGGAGCTGCTTTCCATGGAAGTCAGCACTTCACTCTTTCACCTCCCTGGTAACTGCTGCCCCACGAACAGCTGTCACAACCTAACAGTGGAAAAAGGAGTTAGGGACCTTGAGATGGGACCTAGGCAGTATCATCCCACCCTCTCACAGATTGCTCATCACATATTTAATATTAAATTCAAATTAGATGTGTGAGGCAGAAGGTTTCAATACTTCCTGTACTTTAGAATCACCTAGAGTAGTTGAAAACAAAAACCTTCATGAATTCTGATTTATTTCCTCTACAGAATGACTCAGGTACATCTGAAGGTTTTTGGGTGATTCTAATTTATAGCTAGAGTTGAGCAGGGACAGGTAGAGGAAGGAATGCTTGGCTACAAAAGAACAGTGTTTTCTGGACATACTAGAGCAGTTGTACATGTGGATTCAGAGCAGTTGAGACAGCTTATACAAGACCTGAGCCAGCTCAGGCCAGACAACAGTCTAGTATAGAAAGGGGAGTGGGTGGGACATTACATGCAGCTCAGGTGTTATTGCCAGTTCCTAACTGCTGAAGAAGAGTCAGCAATCCATGACCCCTGATTGGTTGACTACCCACAAGTGAAACAACTTGTAAATGAAACATCTAAGAAGATACAGACTATAAACAGCACACACTTGGTGAGGGAGGGAAGGTCCACAGGCAGAGGGAGTGTGATAGGGAAAGAGAGCAAGGAAGGGGGAGGACACAAAATTGGGTGGGGAGAGAGAAAGGACTAGATCTTGGAGGACTCTATTGAGAGAGAGCGAATATGACCAAAAACAATGTACAAAATTCTCAAAGAACTAAAAATGAGAAATGGATGCTTGACTGTATTTAATTTGATGTGACTGTCATAACATTTTCCATTCCTCTTCTCATAAAGGTATGATCATCATTGATGACTTTTTTCCATACCATTGTTACCTCAGGTCATTTTTAGTGAGAATTCACCAGCTCAGTTTCACAGGCTTGAAAGCAGACAGCCACCAATCCTCAGCCTTTTCTTGGCTTCCAGGAATAGCTCCTACAGAGCTATTCCTGTCCCTGGTAGAAAGAAGGAGGCTTTTAAGAACTATTCCTCTACCCCCAGTTACTAGCAGGCTATAATTTCTTCTTGGTTGGAAAACCTTTAAGAGCTCCTTCAGAGAGAAAGATGCCAGATATAAGTCTGGGTGGGGGTGGAGTAGGGTTAATGGATGAGATAGTTTCAGTATTAACAGCTCTGTGTGTGTAGGAACTCACACCATGTGAAGAGGACAACTCAAAAGTTTCACAGAGAGTCAGGATAAGTGCAGCAGTTACATTTAAATGAGTACAGAGGAAAATTTCACCGCAAACTGCGTTAACTAAAAAGGCTCTCTACAATAGGAGATAGATGAGTTAATGGTAAGTTCTATATGCTACTGCTCCTCCAATTATGTCTAAGCTAATGCAGCCTTCAGCCAAGGATTCCTGTTTATTTCATGTGGAAGAGGGTGGAAATGAAGTGAGTCAACCCTGTGTACTGGGTCTTTTTTTTTTTTTTTTTTAATAGTATAATAGATGAGACCTCTTGGGGATCCTCAGTAGGTTTCACTGTAGGGAAGTAATAGTGTCATCAACTAGAAGAATGTAAACTTTTCAGACGTTAATTTTCTGAAATGTTTTATTAATGAGGTTTATTCCCAACAAATTCTAAAACATGTGCTTTATGAGTCTTTCATTTAGAACTATACAAAGAATGAGTCTTCAGAAGATTTGGAGGAATGCTAACCATTTCATAAATGAGTTTATAAGCAAGAACTAAGATTTTCACAGGTCACATAGTGGTCATAGCTAGGAATTTCATGTATCAGGACTTAATTTCATGGACTCGTGGTCTTAAAATATTCACTTTGGTACTTTTTCTGTTTTATAATTTTCATTTGGGTTTTTTGTTTGGTTTACTAAGTTGTTAGAAATAAAATTTTATTGGGCTTCCATTTTTAGGGGAAAAGTAGATTTGGAAAATTTAGTTTTCTCAATAACCAAAATACAGGTTTCTGATTGTACATTGATCTCACCCAGCAGAAGGAATCAGTCCTTTTTCTGCCGCTGTCATAAAACATGTAGGACCAAAATATTACCACTGAATGTTAAGAAGAGTAAAGCAAACTACATACAGAGATGATAACCTGGTCTTTAAGAAGACTCCTAATAGGCTCACCATTATTATTAGGAAAGATCAGTGCATGTTAATATATCAGCTATTTTATTGTAACCGTAGGTAATAAATTGTAACAGAAATTTAGGAGTTTCTCAATGTGTGAATTGGTTTTCTGAATATGGAAGAAGGAGGCAGTAGTCTCAGACAATAGAGAACCTCAACTTTATTTTTAAGTGCTGTCTATTTCATGGGAAGTAGCTAGCCTCTATGTTTTCTAAATCCATCTGGCTTATCAAGATATACTGATCGCTCTTTAATAAACTATAGTCACAAAGGCATGGAAATAAACTTGTACTTGACTATCCCATACTCAGGATTAAATTTTTAATGAGCCTCTTTCAAGCATCCGATGGTATTAGTGCCAGTTCATTATCATAGGAATAATAGAGCCATTCCTTGCACAGGTAAGCTTTTTGAAGTACTCTTCTAGAAACAGAGATCTATGGTATTATTGTCAGTGTTCAACTGTAAACTTAAACTCACATCATATCTTGCTTCTAGATGTCACAGTATTTCCTTCTCTTAAAACAAACTAATGCCACAGATGGTG
Organism: Mus minutoides; assembly: GCA_902729485.2. NCBI lineage: Eukaryota > Metazoa > Chordata > Mammalia > Rodentia > Muridae > Mus > Mus minutoides. Next base: position 1,526,076 of record LR753326.1, on the reverse strand, counting down.
CTTTTACTGTTCTTTTCCTAGAATATCCCCTAAAGTGCTTCCTGGGTGTATTAATTGATTTTTGGCTCATTTTTCTGTGCAGTAGATAGCAGAAACACACGAGTTGTCATGGAGGAGACTTTGTATACAGTGGGTCATCCAGAAGACAATGGGTACAATTTGGTATTTGCTGACTCCTACTTTTTTGGCTTTGCTCCAAGTCATGAACTCCTTAAGCCATGCCTAGGTTCCAATTTTTATCCTTTAGTACTTTATTCACTAGTTATCATAGGTAAGCTGCCACACCTATCTGTGCCAAAAGCAATGCCTGTAGAAAGGAGTGTCACTAATAGAAAGACAAAGAAGAAATAAGTTGTGTTAAAGTTTAGGTGGAATCTGACTGGAATAACAGAAATTAATTTATCATCATCTTGGTACCATAAGCCAAGCTCTGTTGGCAGACGTGGACACCTAAGCTTCATGCTTCCTGAAAGAGGGAAGGGATGGCAGCTGGACACTGATCACCAGCCTAGCAGTGTTTCCATGACTGGCATAGGTATCCTGCTCCCCCTTTATCTTCTGGTACCTTGATCCACACTGCTTTCCATCACAGCAGTGCCAAAGCGCGGGTGGAGAATAGCCTATGATTAACCGAAGTGGAAAGCATAATGGCTTTTTGAATGTCTTCATTCACAAATAGTGTCACACAAAGTGCTAATACTCTTTCTTGAACATTGCAAAATAGTCTTTATGCACTGCCTTTGTTCATATAGCGGATGAAAGAACAGCTCACAGGGAAAAAAAATTAGTCCCTTGAGGATTATTTTATCATTTATATTTGCCTATAGTTTGGATTCATAATTCGAATACTTTCATTAGTTGGCACCTGTATATTATCATCTGTCTGTGAGCATGTAATTGAGAGCATTTAGGCCAGTCACCCCACAGTAGCCCTGGGAAACACATGAGAATTGTCGACCCCTTTTCAGGAGGACAAAAATGAAGCATGTGAAGAAATCTGCTGAAAACTGCTTAGCTTCTGCTATTACCATAGGTTTCTGCCTAGAGAGTTTGTATGCTCAGTTAATAAAACCTTACATTTGAAGGGAATCCACCTGCGATTGGGGCATCTTCACATCATTCTGGCCCAGAGAGAAGACAGACTAAGCCTTAATACCCTCATTTCTCACAGGAAAGGAACCTCTAGTCTAAAGGCATCTGTGATTAGACTCATCTATGAGAAGTGGGACTAAGGTCTCAATACCTCTGAGACCTACTCTCTCTTACACCTGGGCGACTGTGGAATTCAAGGCCCTTATCCTAATACACAATACCCTTGTGAATAAAAAGGCTGCTTAAGGTAGCTTTCATTTTAACTCAAATTTCAGTTCCCATAAAATAAACAGGTTCTATGGTAGTAAATGGTCCCTTATCAAATGTCACAGGGGAAAGAAAGCAGTCATTTTCTCTGCTCTCAGAATACAGTACAGTCACCAGGTTTTCTAATACCTCTAATGAAAGCAGTGACCACCACATTCACTGGTCAGCTCTCAGTGAAGTACTTTTATTTTAAACAATGCACTGTGGAAGTAATACAGACTGTCCTTTGGGGTGCCTTGCTTGATAAATGCAATAGGATCTTGCTTCTGTTTGACTTGGACAGTCAGTGGCAGGAGAAAGGGAGAGCACACTTAACGTCTTTATTCTGGTATTTAGGTGCACATAGATAAAATCTGGTCCATTTCTTTTGCGCTTAGCTTACAGCTTCAATTTATTGGGCAGTTTTTAATACGTTTTCTTATTTCTTCTTCTATGTCTTTTTGTTGCTGACAATTTTATAGGGATATTTCTTTGACTTTTTATTAGTCCTTTAAAAAAAAAATTACCCCTTATGGCAGCTTTAAGGCAGTAGCAAAATAATTCTTTTTCCATGTGGAAATTGGATCAAAACTTACAGTAACTATAACCTGGTAACCAGACCACATATAAGTCTGTCACTTAGGATTCTCCAGTGATTTATTACTTTAAGTTAGAATCAGCTGATATATGGCTCTACAGTTTTTAACACTGTAGGGTTAATATGGAACCTGCTGGTACACATGAAATAGTTGTTTCATCTCCTGTTCTAAGACTGATGAAATGTTTAAAAGATGGCTGTGTAACCAGTCCATTATCTTCTAGTGTTTCTGTTTATTTTGTTCTGTGTGGCAATGTACAATCTCAAAATTGATTATTCTGCTGTAGTTAACAGGAGAACAGAAGGAAGCAGCTGATAAACTGCATCTCACGATCCCTTTCCCACGGTGATGGTTCTGTTTGGTTATCTTCTTCCAGGAAAAGCACAGGTTATGATCATCAGACCTCCTGGAAGCCCGTAAGTTTAGGGCAAGACAGAATAATTAATCTATTGCCAATGTAGTTTTATAAATTCGCTCTTTTTAGATAAGTGTGGTTAGGCTAGGCTGTTGTTTACTTGGTTACACATAGGTAGACACCCTGGTTACACATAGGTAGACACTCTGGTAACACATAGGTAGACACCTGGTTATACATAGGTAGACACTCTGGTTACACATAGGTAGACACCCTGGTTACACATAGGTAGACAGACACCCTGGTTACACATAGGTAGACACCTGGAATTAAGAATGCTGATGCTTACAGCTTTCTTTTGTTCTGAAAGCAACCAAGATACTCGGTGCAGAATGTAGATTTCTAAACAAAATGTAGGCCAGTGTTCATTTTTAAATATTCTACTTTCGTAGACAGCTATGACTATAAGGGAAAATTATAAGTGACATGGTTTGCTTAAGATCTAGTATTTTATGCAAACCTTATCTTTCAAAAAAAATCAGACTTTTTTCTTTAACTGTAGTCTCTAGAGATGTCATTCCTGTTTGCAGAAGTATTGGAAGTAATCTGTATACTGTTTTAAAAATCCCTCTCCTAATCTCTGAGAATGTTGTACAGTGCATTTGAGCATACTCACTCGCATTCATCTGTCTTACAACTCCCAGGTCATATGTAGACTATTACTGATATTTCAAGGAAGACCTGAGATACAAAAAGTTTTACACAAAGGTTAGCAGGTTAGATTATAGGGACTATTTTTGAACAGTAAGTGCCACATTTTGTTTTTTTCCCCCATTGGTTGATTAAGAATTACAATGTATTGCACTGTGGTATAGTTCTGTTCTAGGAGCCTGTAAAGTATCTAGGAATTCCTTATGAAACAGAGGTTTGTGGAAGCTAAGAGTAGGGTGGGATGGAGATGCATGGCTGTTCTCATTTAGGTGAAAAGTTATCAAGATGGAAATTATTTTATTCAAACTCAAAAATAATGAGTTGTGACACCAAAAACTTTCATTGGAAACTAGTTGGAAGCCATTGGCATTGGTTAAGAAGATAGAAGGTGTTTCTGTTTCTTTCTAGAATTCAGTCATCAGCCATCTCTTGGCTCCTTCTGTTTTCTACTTGAATGTCTAGCTAATTACTTCCAAACTGACTGAGCCCTGCAGCCACACCCTGTGTGTCACAGTATGAATTTTAACCAAAATACCAAAAGAAGAAATCAAACTAACACGAAAGCACATACAGCATATACTATCTGAGTTTTCTGTTCCGTGTAGCTGACCTTCAAAGAAATTTAAATAGTACCCCACATTCCCTGCCTTCCCAAGTATATCTTCTGGAAAAGGTGATTAAGTACAAGAAGTTTACATCTGTTAAGTTGCAATCAGACCCCCCTCCCCCCAGATTCTATTTGAAGGGGAAAACCATCAGAAATTTAAAAGCTTTTAGCAGACAAACCTAGCTTAAAATAGAGTGTAGACATTTTTGGTATTTAAATTCCAATGAAATCTTTTTATTGTTTCTCCAAAGTGGTATAACCGAAAGACGTCATAGCATCAAATAAAGAGTATGAAGAAAACTAATGATGTAAAAGCTAATCTGAGTCTTTAGGCTCTAGATAGCTTAGAAGTGCCCTAATTGGATGGCCTGAATTTCCTATCTGGGGACTTTCCAAAGCAGCCAACACCCAGATGTGCCCTGGCATTGATGTCACAAAACTGGGTCATGAGAGTATGTTCCGGATAATACCTTTTAAAGTAATCTTCTGGGTACAGTTTTTAAGAGTCTGGATTTGCAGTTTTGGCTGAGAATAAATGATGTTAAAATTCACCCAGACTTTAATACCACCTCAACTGGTAGGAAAAATGGGCTAGGGAGAGTGGGCTCTTTGAGGTCACTGGGAGAATGATACAAATAGGTAATTTTCAAGAAACAAATTGTTCCAGTGATTTCTATTCCTTTTATTTGAAGTATCAAATATTTATGTGGATATCTTTCTTATACTTCACTTTGATTTTCATTGCAAATGTTTTTACTTTGTTACAGAATATCAGATTGGCCAAAGGCTAAGAATATCTTTATAGCAATATTGTATTTTCAGTTACATTTGTTTATTTATAGGAAGTACAGGTATGCCACAGAGTGAAGGCAGAAGTCAGAAGACAATTTACAGGCGTTGGTTTTCTCCTGCTGCCTTGTGGAAGCAGATGTGAATATGGCTCCTTAAGCTTGGTGACAAACACCAGTATCAACCAGGCCATCACTGCCTCACCAGCTCCATACTTGATATTCTTTATCCGCTGTATGATTACATGAAATCCTACCCAATGAGGATAAAGGAAAATAGTGAATTTTTTATTTATTTGGTGTCACTTCTCTTGATCTTGATAGCATACCCCTTTCTACTCCTATTACTCCTACCATAGGAGTCCACAGGGACTTTCATAACTCCACGTGTTAGCTCGTAATTTACCAAAAAAAAAAAAAAAAAATCGCATGGGACCCTGCTTCTTTTCTCTACCAAATCATCCCAGGCTTCCTGAGATATTTGTAGTTCAACTTCTTTGCATCCCCCTCAGCCTTAGCATGTACCTGTCTCTCAGATTTCCAGGATCACCTAAGACACCGGTAGTCTAGGGAAGCAGGGAAGGAAGGGAATGGAGTTTAGTGTGAGCACTGAAGAGCTTGTTTGAAAGGACCGAAGCAGCTGGAGAAATGCCGTAATCACTAAGACCATCTATGACCCCAGTTCTAGGGGGTCCATCCCCTCTTCTTACCTCCAGGATCACCAGGCATGCATGGTAGAAAGATAACCATCCAGGTAAAGCACCCTTACAGATAAAAAGTAATGATAAAAATAATGTTTTAAAATTAAAACATACTGACAGAAGAAAGAATAAGTAGGGAAGAAAGGATAGAAATGAATTTTGCATTTTTTGAGCTAAATCTTGGCATGCACCATTTTTTCTTATGAACACATGAAATTTAGGAATTATTAACGATGATAAAATGTTGGACATAATTAGCAAGAAGTATATTTTTCTCTCATTTTTGTGAATTTTACCACATGGTTTATTTTTTTTAAAGTAAAACAACAATATTCTCACCAAGTTAAACATTAGTCTACATAGCTTTTATGCACATTTTTAATATTCTAAAACCAAATTTTATCCTTAGCATATATTTGCAATAACAATTATTTGGGGTAGTCACTAGAAGGTATACCGAAGGTGTGAGGTGAATGCAGCATGTCAGGACCTCTCCCAAGCTGTCATTATTTTACCATGCCAGGTTTTTAGCTATTGGGTATTACATTAATGAGGATAAGCTAAACTATTAGAAAGCAGATTACTTTTTGTTAGCATTGAGAAGCGTGTGTGGGTTGGTCATGATGGTGCATGCCTTTTATCTCAAACCTCTGGAGTCAACTACAGTAGATCTCTAGGAAGTCAAGGCCAGCCTGGTATACTCATGAGTTCCAGGACAGGCAAGGCCGTACAAAGGGACCCTGTCTTTAAACAAGAACGAAGAATCCTGCATGGGTGCTTCTAGTTGATAGATAGCTTGCCTCCCCATGAGGCTCCAAGGATCTAGACATCTTTCTCTTTTAGCTGTGCCTTCTCCA
>LR753326.1:1457165-1520020 GCA_902729485.2 Mus minutoides | reverse complement strand
GGGGGGGCGGGGGGGCGGGGGTGGGGGGGGTGGAGGGGGGGCCATGGGTTTTGGTGAACAGTCAGTATTCTCTGCCGCTGGGGTTCTTTTGTTGTTGATGATGTTGTTTGTTTGTTTGTTTGTTTGTTTTTGTTTTTTCCTTTTTTTAATCTATTTTTTCATATAATATGAAAAAATACTCCCACCCCCTTCCAGGTATACTCCCTTTTGTTAGAAAACAAACAGGCTTCTAAGGAAAGCAACAAAGTAAAATAAAAGACAGTAAGATAAAACAAAACAAACACATTGGAATTAGACAAGAAAAGCAAAAGAAAAGAGCCCAAGAGAAAGTTCAAGAATTAGAGACCCACAAGTTTGCAGTCAGAAATCTCATAAATGTCAATAACTGAAAGCCATAACCCTAATGCAGAGGACCTGGTACTGACATGTGCAGGCCCTGTGTGTCAGCCTCAGTCTCTGAGCTCATAGGAGCTTTATTCATGTTCACTGAGAGTGATTTGTTTCTTGGTACTCCATCTCCTCTGGGTTTTATTCTCTTTCTGCCTCCTCTTCCCTAGGGTTTCCTAAGGGGAGAAATTTGATAGTGACATCCCATTTAGGGCTGGGTGTCCCACAGTCTCTAACTCTGCATTGTTTCTCTGTATTTTTCCCATTTGCTACAAGAGAAAGCTTCTGTGATGATGGCTGAGCAAGACACTGTTCCATGAGTATAGCTAAATGTCATTATGGGTCATTTGTTTTTTGTGGCAGTAAAAGTAGTATTTTATTCCCCACCCCACCCCCACCCCCACCCCTACCCCTGGCAATCCCCACTATACTTTTCCCCTCTCATTCCCACAGCAACGCTACAATCAGAAAAATAATAATAATAATAATGTTTCAGGGGGCAGGAAAGGAATAGTAGGGGGAGGGAACATGGGTAAAGCAGTCAAGTCACAATAGGAATTTTCCCAAACACGTTAATTCCCTTCATCCATCCTCTTTGCCCTCATCCTCAGGTTCTTGTTTTCACTTCCGACTCCCTTCTTCACTGGCTTCTTCCTCATCGTCCTCGTCTTCCACTTCCCAGTTGTAACCTTCTTCATCCTTCTCCTCACCACTCACGACCTCTTCCTCCCCTTCTTCCTCATCTCCTTCATCTTCATCTTCCACTAGCTGGGCATATTTATCATATCCTCCTCATCCTCATTGTCATCCTCCACATAGCTCTCAACGTCTGAGTCAAGGACCATTTTATTGCTGGGTTTTATGTTTTTTGTTGTTGTTGGTTGGTTGGTTAGTTGGTTTTGTTTTGATTATGGTTTGTTTGTTTGTTTGTTTGTTTGTTTGGCTGTGGGGAGGGAGGGTTAGAACAGTGGTATTTGGTCTCATTCTACATTCCTGGACTATCTAGTCTCTGGTTCTTGGTCACCTTAGCAATGTGTCCGATATGGATTTCATCTTGTGGAATGACCTTAAGTCAAATCAGACAGTGGTTGGTCACTCCCACCAGCTTTGTGCTATCATTGCTCCAGCATGTCTTGCAGGCAGCACACCATTGTAGATTCAAAGGTTTTGTGGCTAGATTGGTGTTTGCGTTTCTTTTTTGATAGTATCTAGAGTACCTTCCTGTCCAAAGACTGTAGAGTGTAGGGGTGAGACTCTGTAGGAACTTCTCCATGTTTAGTTGGTTATGTAGATGTTTTCAGCAATAAGGCCTTGCTGTCAATTTATGGAGAGCAACCTACAGTTTTGGCAACAGACTACGTTGTTTGGGGATTCCCACAAAACCCCAAGAACTCAATTAGATATAACCCAATCCCAGTACTAGAAGCTGCATTGATGACCAGAGATGGCCAGATGGAATTCAGACTCCCTTATTATTTGGTGATTTCATTTAGATTGTCTTCATATGTATATATTTTAAGAAGCTTTTACTGTATTAGTTTCTCACATTACCTTCCAAATGGCCTACTTTTAGCTGATTCTTCCCAGATTACCTCCCTGCTACCCCTTTGTCTTTACATTTCCCTCTCCCAACTTGATCCCCCTGTCCAAGCCCCTCTTCCATTCATAATAAGATCTATCTGTGACCGTAGTCCCTTACCTAACTTCTGTGGTTCTGTGGACTATAGCTTGTTTATCATTGACTTAGCAGCTAATACCCATATATAAGCGAAGCCATATTTACTTATTTGTGTTCCTAGGTCTTTGATACCCCACTCAGGGTAATTTTTTTTCTAGTTCTGCTTATCTGCAAATGTTATGATTTTATTTTTTTAGCAGCTAAATAATACTCCATTGTGTAAATGTACCACACTTTATCCATTCTTCTGTGGAGGGACATCTAGGTTGCTTTCAGTTTCTGGCGATTATGAATAAAGCAGCAATGAACATAGTTAAGCAAGTGTCTCTATAAGGTGAAAAGTCTTTGGGATAAATGCCTAAATGTGGTATAGTGGATCTTGGAATAAGTTGATTCCTATCTTCCTCAGAAGCTGCCACACTGATTTCAGTAGTTGTACAAAGCACTGCCAAAAGAAATGGATGAATGTCCCCCATACTCCACATGCTCACCAGCATGAGGTGGTGCTTGTTTTATTGATCTTAGACATACTGACAGGAAATCTCAAAGTTGTTTCGATTTGTATTTTTCTGATGACTGTTTGAGCTTCTACTTTTGAGATTCCTGTGTGTTTATATCTGTACTTCATTTAATTGGGTTGTTTTCTTGATATATACTTTTAGTTCAGTATATATTTTTTATATTAGCCCTCTATTGGATGTGGAGTTGGCATTGTAGGCTGCCATTTTATCCAGATGTCTTTTGCCAGGTAGAAGCTTCTCATGAGGTCCCATTTGTTAATTGTAGACATTGGTACCTTGCTAACAGTCTTCTATTCAGAGAGCCTTCTCCTGTGCCGGTGAGTTCAAGGGTATTGTCTATGTTTCTATCATATTCAGTATATCTGGCTTCGTGTCAAAGTCTTTGATCAGCTCAGAGTTGAGTTTTGTGCAGGTGATGAATATGTATCCATGTGGATTCCTCTCCATGCAACCATCCAGGCTGGCCAGCAGCACCATTTGTTAAAGGTGTTATCTTTTTTCCAGTGTGTTTCTGGCTTCTGTATCAAAAATCATATTTTGATAAGTGTATGGATTTATGTTGGGGCTCCAAGTCAATTCCATTGATCGACATGTCAGTTTTTTTGCCAATACTATGCTGCCTTTATTACTATAGTTCACTAATACAATTTGAAATTAAGGATGGTGATACCTACCTTGATTTTTTTTGTCATTCAGGTTTGTTTTAACTATTCTGGATTTTTTGTGTTTCCTTGTGAAACAGACTTATTCCTTTCAAGATCTGTGAAGAACTGTGTTAGAATTTTGATGGGGATTGTATTGAGTCTGCATATTACTTTTGGTAGAATGGCCATTTTTTCCTATATTAACCCTACCAATCCATAATCATAGGCAATCTTTCCATCTTTTAATATCTTTAGTTTTTTCTTTACTGTCTTAAAATTTTTATCATACAAGTCTTTTTAGCTTACATATTTAAAGATACCCCTAGATATTTTATATTATTTGAGGCTATTGTGAAGGGTGTTGTTTTCAGTATTTCTTTCTCAGTCTGTATGTCATTTGTATATAGGAGGGCTACTGGGTTTGTGAGTTACTTTTTTATCCAATTATTTTGCTGAAAGTAAAAGTATATCCTTTGATTTCTTCCATTTCAGTTAGTATCCCCTTGAGTTCCTTCAGTTGTCCTGTTGCTCTTTCTAAGATTTCAAGTACCCCATAATAGGTGTGGAAAGAGTGGCTAACCATGTCATGTCCCTGATTTTAGTGGAATTACTGTGAGTTTCTCTCCATGTAAGTTGATGTAAACTACCTTTATTATGTTCTTTGTATCACTAGTCTCTCTAGGACTTTTATCATGATGGAGTGTTGGATTTTTCTCAAAGGCCTTTTCTTGTCTAATGAGATGATCATGGTTTTTTGTTTGTTTGTTTGTTTTATTGTTGTTGTTGTTGTTATGTCTTTTAGTGTGTTTATATGGTGGATTATATTTATCAGTTTATGTATGTTGTACCATCCCTGCATATCTGGGATGAAGTCTACTTGGTCACAGTGGATGGCTTTTGATGTGTTCTCAGGTTCAGTATTGAGAATTTTTGCATCTGTGTTCATTAGGGAAATTAGTCTGTAATTCACTCTCTTTGTTGGATCTTTATGTAGTGTAGGTTTCGAGGTAATTGTATCCTCCTAAAGTGAATTGTACAATGTTCCTTTTATTTCTGTTTTGTGGAATCATTTAAAAAGTATTGGCAATAAGTCTCCTTTGAAAGTCTGGTAGAATTCTGGGCTAAAAGTACCTGGCCCTGGACTTTTTTTGTATAGGGTTTTTTTTTTTTTTTAATTACTGCTCTATATCATTAGAGGTTATAGGACTGTTTAAAGGGCTTATCTGATCTTGATTTAAATTTGGTAAGTGGTATATATCAATAAAATTGTCCATTTCTTTTAGATGTTCCAGTTTGGTAGAGTGAAGTTTTGTAAAGTATGTCCTTCTGATTCTCTGGACTTCCCTGGTGTCTGTTATTTCCACCTTTGCATTTCTGATTTTGTTCATTTGGTTTTCTCTCTCTGCCTTTTAGTTAATTTGGATAAAGATTTGTCAATCTTAATTGATTTTCCTCAAAGGACCAACTCTCGTTTCATTGAGTCTTTGTAATTTTTGTTTGTTTATGTTTTATTGATTTAAGCCTTGAGTTTGATTGTTTCTTGCCATCTGCTCCTTTGAGTGTGAGTTCTTCTTTTTGTTCTAGAACTTTCAGGTATGCTGTTAAGTTACTGGTATGAGAGCTCTCTGTATGTATGTGTGTGTGTGCGTATATATATAGTCAGTGCTGTGAACTTGCCTTTAGAATTGCCTTCATTGTGTCCCATAAGTTTGGATGTGTTGTGTATTCAGTTTTATTCAGTTCTAGAAAGTCTTAATTTCTTTCATAGTTTCTGTCTTGACCTATTTTTCACTAACTAGTTTTCATGAGTTTGTCAGCTTTCTGTGGTTTCTGGTGTTGGTGCCTAGCTTTAATCCATGGTGGTTAGATAGGATGCAGGGTATTATTACAGTTTTCTAGTATCTGTTGAGACTTGTTTTGAGTCTGAGCATATAGTTAGTTTTCGAGAAAGTCCTATGAGGTGCAGAAAAGAAGGTATATTCTTTTGATTTTGGGTGAAATGCTTTGTAAATATCTATTAAGTCCATTTGGTTTATAACCTTAGTCAGCTCCAGCATTGTTCTGTTTAGTTTTTGTGTGGATGGCTTCTTGTCTATTGGCTAGAGTAGGGCATTTGTTCTGTAATCCTTCACAGTAAATTTAAATGCTTGGCTCCCTGTGCTGTGCTGCTCACCGGGCTACATGAGCAAAGGCTCTTTGACAAACTGGAATTTATTCAGGGACTTCCAGCCAGCTTCAGTAATAGTCTAGATAAGTATATTGATTAAAGTAAGTGCTCCTGTCACTAACATCTTAAGTATTCCATGACTTTGTGAAAAGATGTTTGGAATGTACACTGTTTTGAATCACTTGAGATATTGATGGTCTAGTTATAGAATATAATTAGAACTATGAGAACCGTGGTCGTGGAGAAATCTCTTTTGATCACAAAGAAGTGTTAGTATAATTTGTCTTCTGCACAATTAGAAGTTAATAGAGTAGCATTGGCTTTTCTATGCAAATAAATCTTTCCTACAGCTTTTCTGCTCTTGTTTTGTTGTTGTTGTTGTTGTTGTTGTTGTTGTTTTATAACAAGCTTTCTCATGCCCCATAATAATGTGCAGTTGGAGTAAAATCTATAAAAGCAATGACCCTGAAATCCAAAAAGCCTAAAGTGTGTGGGAATCTATCTACATCTAATCATCTGAGGAAGAACTGGAAGCCCATGAGATGTTTATTTTCCCTTTTTAAAAAAGTTTAATAAAAGAATAAGTGTTATTGTCTCTGATAGAAAAAAATGAAAACTTTTAGATCAAATTCTACTTGGATATGCATGCAGTATAGGAAAGTTGATAGATGGCATACTCTTCCTCTCATGGTCTCAGTGGCTCTGGCACTCAGTTCATGGCGTTAAAATGTTTTGGAAACCATGAAATCAAGGACATTTTTCCTTTTCTGAGGTATTCTAGGGAGAGATTCTCTTTCATAGAATACAAATCACTTTTTGCCTGCTAATGAATGAGAAGTAAACTGCAGGTAAGTGGGGTCGAAGTACAGGAACTTTATATTCTTCCTCTATCCAAGATGATTGCATCTTATTTGATCTTCTGAAAAATGGAAGGCCATGCTTAGCATGTGCCCACTTAGAGGTGAAGAACAATGAAGAAGTAGCAACCTCTGAGAAGTGTAAATCTGCATGCTTGCCTAGACTTTGTCACTAGCCAGTGTGGATGCTCTTAAGATAACGCCTCTTTATGCTTCTATTTCTTTTATTGGAAATGATGATTAAATTAGATGGCTGTTCCTAAGATCTACTTATTTCTTTAATCCAACATTAGAAGTTGATCACAGGGAAATCAGAAAGATTGCTTGTTCAAAATCACAGTGTGGCTAAAGTTTGTCACTTTGCCCCAATCATGTAATCTGGGGGTTATTTTCTTCTTTCACAGCTCTCTCATGGCTCGCTCAGCAACAAGCCAACGCTCACTGTATAGACATTTGTCAAAGCTTGTCATCACAGGTTGATTAGAGTGTAGTTTAGGTCATTCATTGCAAAGGCAAATCACAGTACGGTTTGTTACTAGGAAATTTTGTTTTACTGTCAATCTAAGCTATAAAGTAAAAATATGAATCCCAAAACAACTGAGAGGAATGGTTAGAGCAGAAGATGGAATCACTGTTAACATTACACCTTCCACTTTCAGAAATGCCATCACCTGGATGGTCCTCATGGTGCTCCTAAATGAGGTATTAAAAGGAAGAAAAGAACCTATCTCTGTTTCCTTTTTTCTAAGTCCAGAATCAGGATTTAGCAGTGTATGAACATTAGGTGACTAAATGGTCAAACAAAATGTATGCATTCTGCCTGACAGCTAAACAACACTGCCTTGGATCAGAAATTGGAAAATTATTCCCAGTCCATTCTCAGAAAATGGGATGTTGCATGGACAGTACTTACTGCTTGTGGCTCAGATTGGACAGGCTTATAGAATATAAACCACAAAAAAAAATTATAATGTTGTAGGTTGACCAGATGGGGGAAGGTCTTTAAATGAACATTTAATTCTAAAACTACGGTCTTGGGATTGGAGCGTTGGCTCGGTAGTTAGGATCATTGAGCAATCTTGCAAAGGACCTGGGTTCTATCTGCAGCGTCCACGTGGCAGCTCAACAACCATTTGTATCTCTGGTCCAAGGGAAAACAATGCATTTTTTTGGTCTCTGCTGACACCAAAGCATGTATATGGTGTATAGACATGCATGTAGGCAATATCCCTATACATTTTTAAAACTTAGTTGAAAATTTAAAAACCTAGTGTTGAGATACCATACCTAACAGCATACTATGCCACAAGTAAGAGCCATGGAAGCTCACAGAGCTGTGGTGATCGTTAAGGTGGAAATTAACTTACCACAGAGTTACAGCAAGAAGCAGAAGTTTATCAGGCAAGTAAGGGGCTGTCACAGTGCATTTCATATTTGATGAGAAACTTGAGAATGAAGTCCAGATCTGGGAACACCTTTCCATGGAGGTAACTTGTGCTCCACACTGCCCTCCTCCCTTTCTGTCCTTGGCACCCAGGAAACTGCATTTCCATACAAAGCCTAGGATGACTGCCTTTTTCTTTTTGTGTCATTGACTTACAGTAAAGCGACAAAACTAGGTTTAAACACTGATCAAGGAAGACAATACAGCATTATGTATATGGTAGTTTTGTCTTAAATCCAATTAAAGAGGATCTAGCTTCTAAAGTAGTGAAATAGCTCATTAAAACAAAGTTTCTAATATAAAATGATTTTATAATATAAATTGTCTTGAGAACAGAATGGCATTTTGATTGACACTCGGGTGTCCTCATTGATAGCAGCAGGCTTGGTTTCAACCAAGTGTTTGCTTGCTTGTTTGTTTTTTTAAGAAATTCTTGGAGGCATCCTTTTATTTTTATTTATTAATTAATTTATTTATTCACTTTCCATTCCAATATCACCCTCTTCTCCTCCCATACCAGATCCTCCTCCATACCCCCTCTCCTCCTCTGCAAATGGGGAGTAACCCCTGGGTTGTGAACCCCTACCCACCGGGCACATCACATCACTTCAGGACTAGGTACATCCTCTCCCACTGAAGCCAGACAAGGCAGCCCAGCTAGGGGAACAGGATCCACATACAGGCAACAGATTCAGGGACAGCCCCCACTCCAGTTGTTGGGGACCCACATGAAGACTAGGCTTCACTTCTGCTGCCTATGTTCAGGGAGCCTAGGTCAAGCCCATGGTTGCTCTTTGGTTGATGGTTTAGTCTCTGGGAGCCCCCCAAGGGTCCAGGTTGTTTCCTCTGTTGGTCTTTCTGTGGAGTCCCTGACCTCTTCAGTCTCTCAGTCTTTCTCCCAACTCTTCCTCAAGACTCCCCTGGCTGCATCTAATGTTTGGCTGTGGGTCTCTGTATCTATTTCCATTGCCTGCTGGATGGAGCCTCTCTTTTACAGTCCTTGAAAGAACAATATGGAAAAACAAAATACCCAGGATAGCTAAAATAATCCTGTACAATAAAAGAACTTCTGTAGGTATCACCATCCCTGACTTAAAGCTGTACTACAGAGCAATTGTAATGAGAACTACATGGTGTTGGTATAGAAACAGACAGGTTGATCAAATGAACTGTTTAAGGGAATGTGTCTTAGTCAGGGTTTCTATTCCTGCATAAACATCATGACCAAGAAGCAAGTTGGGGAGGAAAGGGTTTATTCAGCTTACACTTCCACACTGCTGTTCATCACCAAAGGAAGTCAGGACTGGAACTCAAGCAGGTCAGAAAGCAGGAGCTGATGCAGAAGCCATGGAGGGATGTTCTTTACTGGCTTGCTTCTCCTGGCTTGCTCAGCCTGCTCTCTTATAGAACCCAAGACTACCAGCCCAGAGATGGTCCCACCCACAAGGGGCCTTTCCCCCTTGATCACTAATTGAGGAAATGCCTTACAGCTGGATCTCATGGAGGCATTTCCTCAACTGAAACTCCTTCTCTGTGATAACTCCAGCTGTGTCAAGTTGACACAAAACTAGCCAGTACAGAATGTATACCACATAGAAGCATACCATAGAATGTACAACTGGGGAAAATTTGGTGTACCCTAAATACAAAAGCCAACTAAAATGATTACATTAAAATTGATTTTCTGTTTAGAGGCTGTATAAGTGGATGCTCAGAGTAATCAAAGCCATGCAAACGGTTGAACATGGATGGTTCTGAGTGATCCATTCAAAAGCCAGTCAAGACAAGCAATCCCAAACCCTATTAAAGAGTTTGTGGTCATCACTTTAAAAGAGGTCCCTTTTCCTTCCTCCTATCTAGAGACTCACTGAGGCAGCTTAGCATGTGATGAGCCTGTCAATACTGCCTTTCCTTATTCCAGTGTCCTTTGTTAAAAGAGAGGAATACTGGAATACTGTAGCTTACCCCCACCTGCCTCGAAGGGAAACCTGCTTAGAGCCTGCTTGTGATTAAGGCTTCTGAGAGAAACCTGATAAATTAAACATAGATAATAATCTCTAACATCCAAGAAAAACTTTTCATGTATTTCCTCTGTTTTTAATCCTATTATTAACCCTACATTACAAAAAAAGAATGAGAGGCTTAAAGAGGCAATTTGTCAAACGTGCCATCAAACTGAGACCCAAAGAAGGGACAAGCATCTGATACAGTCTAGGGATCTTGATTGGGTCCATTTTCTCTCCCAATTAAAGAATTAAAGAGGCAAGAAAAGTCTCAAGTGGGACAGGTAGCAGCAGAGAAATCTGGAACACCACAAACAGGAGCTAACAGAAAAATGCCTTGAGGAAAGGCATTGTTTTTGGATAATGGAGTGCATACATGCAGCAGATACATAGAAAAAGAGATCTTCAAACCAGAGGGGAGACTAGGGAACATGAAAATCCATCTCTTCTCAACTGCTAGAGGTTTTTATGGTTTGTTGTTGGTGTGTGTGTGTGTGTGTGTGTGTGTGTGTGTGGTTGGTTGGTTGGTTTTGTTTTGTTTTGCTTTTTTAAGTCTCTAAATAGTTTTCTTCCACTAGTTTCAAGTTGGTCTGTTTGAAGAAATCTACAATGGTTGATTAGCCCACAGTTATTGCATAACATGCCCTGATCAGGCCTTGAACTGGCTGAGCCAGTCCACTAGCAGAGGGCCTGCTAATGGAAGACAAAAGCCTACCGGTCTTTGTTTTTAGATGACCTGGTTTTTGTCTCGAGTTAGGACAGTGAGGAAGAAGCCGACCATCTTGGAAGTTCTCCCTGTCTGTCTCTCTACTGAGTAATCTAACTCCTCAGAGTTCCTAACTCCCCACTCTCAGAAGTCACCCTTGGGGTTTGGGAGTGCCTCTCAGTTGCTTCTAGCTGACCAGAGGAATGATGAGGGACAGGCAGCAGTCTGAGTATCTCAGACAGAGGTTGATCTAAGCGACCATGATGTCTAGGATCCAGAGCATAATATAGCCATGTGGTGGTAGTGTGTATCTTTGGAGCTTGCCATGGAGGGAGGTAGCATCTGTAACACATAAAAAGTGAAATTGTTAATAATTCTATAATTCCTACTAAGAGCACGATTTTAAAAATACCTTGAGCAATTTAGTCCTTATTAGAGGAAGAAAACAGTCAGGAAAACCATCTAAAGAATCCTCAGGCTTGGTCATAGGTATCAATGAGATTGATAGTTTCTCTGCCACCATTATTTACGATAAGATATACTCCATAGGATCTGGAGAGATGGCTCAGAAGTTAGAAGCACTTACAGTTCTTGCAGAGGACCAGGATTTGGTTCCCAGTACCTTCATGCCAGCTTCCCACCTGAAAACACTGTGAGACATGTCAATTAAAGTAATTGTCCTAAATGGGGTGCCTTTCTGGAAATAGGTGTCTTTGCTGAGTAAAATCAAGATTTTACTGAGTAAAATCAAGATTCTATTTTGTGATGCCACAATTCGATGCAGACATCTGTATCTAATTCACAAGCTAAAGAAGAGTAGCTTGTTTTCTTGATTTGCTTGCCCTGTAGTGTCCCAGGAACACCATTTTGCCATCTTGAATAATTTCCCAAGCCTATGAGTCTGACAACAGGATATCTGGTAGCCTCTTTTAATCAGGGAATGTGGGTAGTTAGGGCACAGAATGTCATATAATATATGAGATTTGCTGGAAAATCATGAATGAAATAGAGAAATTACAAGGAGTTCTTAGAAAACTGTCACATCAGCCATGAAAATTAAAGGAAATTTTCCACATGGCCCCAAAATGTATTTCTTACCTGATTTCCACCATTTTAAATGGCTTACTTAATTCTTTGGAATGGGGTGGAAACAATTATAATAGTGTTTGCAAATATTAATTCAAGGATTCATGTCAATAGAAAGTCTGCAGTAAGAACATTCTTTACTTCAGTTAACATGGTTTCCATAGCCAAATGATTTCTCTCTTTGTTTTATTATGTAAAGGCCAGAGTATGGGAGAAAGGGTAACAGATCCTTAAAACCAAAAACAGCATTGTTCTGTTTGTATTACAAGTGCTCCCTTGCAGAGCTCACACTACCAGTATCCAAGGAGTCACCCATTAAAAATGATAATAAAAGAACACTGTTACCACTGATACAGACTAAGCATGAGGCTAGGTTGTAGTTTAGCCAGACTAACATTAGAGGGCCAGTGTTCTTATGAATGGAAGTTAATATACTAACTGAACAAAACCACAAGATTGAAGAAAATGGCCTGACCTACAAGCATCTAATAATCCAGTGTGCTGAAATTGAGGTTTGTGGGAAAATGGATAGCAGTTTAACCTATTCTCTATGCCACTGGAATTCAATCAAAATGCCATTCTGTCCTCAAGACAATTTATATTTTAAAATCATTTTATATTAGAAACTTTGTTTTAATGAGCTATCTCACTACTTTAGAAGCTAGATCCTCTTTAATTGGATTTAAGACAAAACTACCATATACAGCATTTAATGCTGTATTGTCTTCCTTGATGAGTGTTACGATACCTTGGCTCACTTCCTCTTTACAGAAGACCAATTATTGCTGTCCCTACTGACATCTAGTCTACCTCTCCAGGATGACATGGGAAAGTAACTGGACAGTACCTTGGGATAGTAACCGCTGTCACCTTAAGGAAGCCGTTCAGTGTGACTTTCCTTACTGACTTGTTATGTTTTACCATAAGTTTCGTTTCCTTCCCTTCCCTTTCCCTTCCTTTCCTTTCCTTTCCTTCCCTTCCCTTCCCTTCCCTTCCCTTCCCTTTCCTTCCCTTCCCTTTCCCTTCCTTTCCTTTCCTTCCCTTCCCTTCCCTTCCCTTCCCTTCCCTTCCTTCCCTTTCCTTTCCTTCCCTTCCCTTCCCTTCCCTTCCCTTCCCTTCCCTTCCCTTCCCTTCCCTTTCCCTTCCCTTTCCCTTTCCCTTCCCTTTCCCTTCCCTTTCCCTTCCCTTTCCTTTCCCTTTCCTTCCTTTCCTATGGGAACAGCCAGGCCCTTCTTCTCTGTACTTAGTACTTAAAGAATAGAAAATGTAATCAGATTTTCTGTTTGCTTATTATTTTTTATTCCAAAGGACAAACAGCATTTTCTGTTAGAAAAGAGCCTGCTTTCTTCATTGGCACTGTCCCCTGTGGGGTCTGAACAAGCATTCATAAGCTCAGCTTCAGGTTGCGCTGAAAAAAAACCACAGTAGAATGAATGAACACACAGAGCACTTATCCCCATGGTCACAAGCTAGTAAGGGTACATCTGATATGTCTTCATTGGCAAGGGCGAGTCTCCTTGATAGGAAGATGTGGTTTAGGGAAGAGCTGGCCTTTTGACTCTTCAGTGGTCCTAAGAGCCTCCTGGAGCATCCCTGGATTTTCTAAAAACAGTGCTTTGTCCTTGTTTTTAACCTCAAAACCCTAAATGCATAGTCACATTCAAGACCATTGAACAACACACTTAGTTTTGGTTTTGCCTTGTGTTTGTTTGTTTGTTTTGCCTTATTTGTTGTTTTTGTTTTAAGATCAATCCTAACATTGCTTTTAAAAATTAATCAGAATTTTGAGGGGTTTTTTTTTGAAACTTTTAACTCCTTTATAAAAAGTACAAATATATGGTCTTGACCAGGACAGAGCTAGAAATTGATAGGTAAAAATACAGTGTATGGGAGATTAATTGAGCTTAAAATGAGCCACTTAGATCAACAACCTTCTGACTCTTTAAAAAATATATTCTCTGCATAGTAGCTAAAATTTGGGTAGAAAATAGCTTACAAGAGAAATTGTGTGTATAGACTAGGTCCTCTTTTGGCTTAAACTAGCTTGCATGCAAGATCCAGTTGAAACCCTGCTCCAATAAAGAATCGTCTGATTTGTTCATAAATGCAGATACAAACAACAGCAGCACCCCACTACATTTATAATAAGAAAACTATATGAGGGTTACTGATCTGGCCTTCCAGCCCCTCAGAATTCAAAGGTAGCTTGTAAAGAAAATTTTACTTTATGTGATAACTATTGACATCTGGAATTCCAGTATACCTTGAATTTATCTGCCAGGACTTACTTTGGGACAGGGGGAGGGCACTCATATAGGCTTCAATCATTAAATGCCCATTCTGTAGCTGTTTTTAAATCTGCATTTGCTTCGATTTTAAAAAACAAACTAGATGTCCTGTGGTTCTGATGTTGAATAACCTTAGAGACATGGATAAGCCTCTTGAGTTTGTTGATGGTAGATTCCTAACTAGTACACAACACAGTAAGCTTCAGATCTGAAATATCTGTTTTCAAAACTACTTTAGATACAAACAATTATTTTTCACCTTCTTTTCTTGCTCCTCTAGTTGCATGGTTATCTATAGTTTTTAAAAGATAGCACAATTTTCCATATTAAAAATAAAAAGTATTTGTTTAAAAATGGACATTGAAAATAAGCCATTTTTTCCATTTAAAGAACACTTTAAAAGAGGGTTTGTCTTTGGATCAGGCTGGTGACTACAAGAGGAATTATGAGGCCTGTCTTCTTAATACCAACAGCACATGGGACTGGACCCAGCCAATGAAGTAGATGTTACTAGCATGTTACCTGAGATTTCTTACTGCCCCTAATAAGTTGCTATTTCAGGAATTAAAAAAAAAAATCCAACTCATTAACCTCCTATCTTTGTACTTGGATTCTTTAAATATAGACACACATTAAATTTTAAAAAATATCTACCATATTCTCCATATTTTAGAGTCAAGGGCTTAAAGAACTGGGTCTTCTAGAATAACCCAGCATCTCCAGAGCATGAGCTCAGAGAGGTAACCCTCTCCAAGACCATAGCTTAAACATCCCAGCACCTCCAGAGCATGAGCTCAGAGAGGTAACCCTCTCCGGACCATAGCTTAAACATCCCAGCACCTCCAGAGCATGAGCTCAGAGAGGTAACCCTCTCTCTAGGGCCAGAGGCTTCTACATCCCAGGGGCTATTTTCTTAACAAGCTTGTTGTCACTTTCCTTAAGGGCAGAATTAACTTTAAAATCTGATCTGTTAGCAGCATCCTCTCGAGCTATGTTGATGCTACTTTTCACACTGAAGAATATAACTGTTGCCTGAATCAGGGCAAGCCAGGATATAAAGTGGTTATCTCTACACAAGTAGTACTTCCCCCACCCTATGAATATTATTACCAAAAATTTCCAAGTACAAATTTTCTAGAGAAACATCTGTGGTTTGAAAAGATTTGCAATAACCCAGATGGTTTCTTTCAGAATAAATGTGCTTGATAATTTAAAATTAAAGTCTTTCAGTAAAATTGAGTGGGGTTTTTTTTTATAGTATTTTTAAGACAGAGAAAAAGTGCATGTGTGCATGTGTGTTAATATGTGTGCACTTGAGTGCCTGTTTGTATGCACGTGCATGTTCCATTGGCCTGTCTGTTAAGGTCTTTATCTTTGGAAACAGAAAAAAATTAACAATGTCACAAATTATTCAGCAATTAAGATGGAGAAATGCCCAAGGGAACTCTTTATGACAGCAGAAACTGTTACTGAAAATATAATAGACACTGACTATCCTATTTAGACTATGTGGTTCTGGGCTTGTCTGGGAATTACCGCTCTCAGCTTTCTGACACATGATGGTATAGTCACATCTCATAGTTACAATACTTATTACAGATTGCTTTACCAACCAATCGTATACAGCTGTGTTGCTAGACTTGCCCGTTTCTTGGAACATGGGCAATAAAGGCTCCAATTGCCCCTGGCAGTCCTGTGAGAAGGTAGATGGGATGACAGGTGTGACATTGGAATAAGTGCTTTACTGTGGTTCTCAATGTCTTTCAGTATTGCCTCACTATCTCCTGACACCCTGAGGTTTTCTTCTTGAAGCTGCACACAGGATGCCTTCATATAGTGTGTACCCCCATCTCTTCCATGCTTCCATGCTTATGACTATGTTCCTTCTACATTCTCTGATAGATTGATAGAGCTTTAAAAGTTTAACAGCATAATTAATTCTTAGTGAGTTGTTCGTAGTCTGTAAAAAAAAAAGCACAAAATATTAACACTAACACACACGTGTGTGTGCACACACACACATGCCCTAGATATGCACAGTATCACCAGAAGAGAGTCATCAGTGAAAATATTAGATTTGACATAGTACAATATTTGGTTCTCGGATTACCTCTAAATTTTTCCCATTGAACCAGTTTCTGTGAATGTCAAAAGCCCTGGAGGCAGTAGGGAGTTGTTAATAATGGACACATGAAGGATGATTAGACGTTTTTTATGTTCTGACATTTATTAACTCAATTATTGTTGTTGCCAAAGGAATGCTATAAGGTAATCAGGGCATTGTGTTTGTCTTTCCTACATTTGAACTTTGCCAGAAGTCCGGACTGGGATGCTGTCACTGGCAGAAACTCCTAAATGAGTAGATATGTATGAGACAAATTATAATAAAGTGTATGTGCTCATTAAACAGCATCACATGAGCAAAATAGAAAAACATGAAGCACAAAAGGAAAGCTGCATAAAGCAGAAATAGACAGTTTGAACTTGTCGAAGCACAAAAGTCAAACAGTATTCATTTTGGTTATCCTCAGAGGCCCTGGGATGCTTACTGCTCTTCTCTGCAGGGGAACAACACTTTTCTTGGTACCTGTGAATGAGGAGCATCAGTAATGAACACTGCCACAAAACAGCTAGTATATGATATATGTTGCTGCCACTGACCATGGATACCATCTGGGTATTGTAGGTGTTTAGCCACCCACCTTGAAAAACTGGTATTGAAGCAGGACACGCAGAAGGAGAGAGGCTTCTCTGAATCTGATGGCTAAGCCATATGGTGCTACATCTGACCTGGAAATGAATTCAGTACATTCCAGACCCGAGTTACAGCTGGCGTGGGGAATCTAAGAGCAGGTGGTTCCCTTAACAGCTGTACTTACGGTTAGGGACAGCAAGAAAGACAGTTTTATGCTTGCTTAAGCCATCATGGGTTATCTGAAATCCATACTGTTCCTTGCCTTTTTGCCATAATTATATTTTTAACAATCAGAGAAGACGATATGTTTTCTTCCCTTTTAGAGATATTCACCATTGATAAATTAAAATTTTAAGTTAATAATTAAGAGATAGGTTGGTAGAAAGTCTATGATAAACTAAAAGACTACTCTAAAACAACCTATAAATACATTCTAATTCTGGAAATATACAAATCAAAATCCCACTGGGAGAGACTAAATGGTGCATCTATGGTAACTCTTTAAATACAGATGTCTATATTTGCGATGCAAATTTCAAGACAATCATTTTCATTTGTGCAAAATGAAAAGTCACTTTTAGCAAAGTAAATGAAAAAATAGTTGTATATTTTCAAAAAACTTGTTTGACAAGTTTTTCTTCATGGAAATGGAGGTAACTACAAAGGAACAGTGACGCAGAGAAAGATGTATTTTCTCCTCAGTAATCCGGGAACCAGGCAATGAAACGAAAAGAAAATACAGGCTAATAATTCTAGTTTTATTGGCAGTTTCATGACCCCTCTCCCACACTACTAAGATTTGTTCATTGTGACAGTCTTCCCTACTGAGGATGTGATTAGGGACAGAGATGTAGTCTAGACTATGGTAAGAAACTGTATCCACTTGGAGCAAGTAGGAAGGCTTTTTAATTTATATAAAAAGCTCCAAATGCTCGCTAAGATGAAGCTGAGCTGCTGGGTTCAGCAAATGAGCAAATAGCAAAAGTGTTTTACCCAGGTCTTCAGGATGTGCTTCTCTGGTGTTGGAGTAAAGCCAGAGCTTAACTTAGTATAATATAAAGAGTTTCTGTCTAAATGGATGTGCAGTAGCAGAGTTGGTGAACCATGTATATTTTGAAAGGATAAGTAGTGATCTGTTTGAGATTTCACCATAGTGATTGCTCAGGTAGAGTGGATGGACCCTAGGCAACTTTAGAAAGATCAGGAGATTTGGGTGGGTTTGCGATTTCTCTTCTGCATATCAGCCACCTACCTTCTCTCATGACTTTCTCTTCTGCACCTAGTTTCCCATGACTGCTCAAATGTCATCTTCAAACTTTCCCTTTCTGAGAAACATTTTAAAAAGGAAAAACACACCTCACCTACCTTCTGTTCACCGAAAGACATTTGTTCATGATGGAAGCATCAGCCAAATCCACATTGAAGTGGCTAGAACAGTCACATGCCTCCTTCCTCAAGGTCGCCAGGGCAGGGTGTGGACCTCAGTGCTCCCCAGCGAGGCGGGAGTGGCAATGATCTTGACAGCGTCTTAAAACTTGAGATGACTGTATTGTTGGGTCAGGACTCTTCAACTGGGCTCAGTGTGGAAGGAGATCGATGTCCTCTG
This sequence comes from Mus minutoides, assembly GCA_902729485.2. Taxonomy (NCBI): domain Eukaryota; kingdom Metazoa; phylum Chordata; class Mammalia; order Rodentia; family Muridae; genus Mus; species Mus minutoides. Next base: position 1,501,938 of record LR753326.1, on the reverse strand, counting down.
TGTTTGAGGCTACTTCTGCTTAGTTCTTCATTTTTAATTCCCTGTCTTTTCTCTCTTCTCTAGAATAATCTGTATATTCTTGGGCCTAAATTGATTTTTAACTCGGAATTTTGGTATTTTTTTTTTTTTTGGTTGGGATTGTTTGCTTATTGATTGTTGTTTTTTGAGATAGTCTCACTGTGTAGCCTTGGCTGGCTTGCAGTTAATCCACAAAGGCCTTCAGTGAGGTTTATTATAATGTAAAGTCATCAAGGCCATCATTAGGCAGCAACATCTCCACATCAGAGGCCTTGAGAAGTTTCAGACCAATCCCAGCACCCCCCAAAAAAACAAAACAAAACAAAACAAAACAAAAAAACCACTGACCTTTATAGCCTTTTAGGAGTAGTAGGAAGTTTCACTTCCCATAGTTTAGTTCAGCGTAGCATATATGATAGGGATCATGGAATAGCCAGATACCAGTTGGGACTGATATTATAAAATAAGAGACTGGCATTACATCCCAGCACGGACAACTTAATTCTCGGTCTCAGAGAGAGCCGCAGGGGGCTGTGGAATCAAGGCTAAAAGTTCACTTCTGGGTTGCAACTTACTAGACAACCCAGATCAAAGATAGGATCTTTTTCTTTAAATTTGTAAGGATGGGAGAGATGACTCGCTGGGTAAGATGCATACAGCCAAACCTGACAACCTGAGTTTTTGGGTCTCCGAGATTTTGTGGTAGGAAGACATTAACTCCTGCCCAGTGGTCCCTTGGGCTGTGCTCTGAGCATATGATTAACTAATTAATTAACTAACTTAGTAAAGGGTTTGGGGTGGTTTGCTCATTTATTTGGGATGTTTTCTTTTGTTTTGAGACAAGGTCTCACTGTGTAACTTTAGCTGGCAATTTGTAAAGTGTTTGTATATTACTTCTTCCCACGCTGATTATGCTGAGAATTTTTATATTAATGTTAACTAGTATCTTTCTAAGTTGGTGAAAGGGAAAGGCAAGCCTTCAGGTCACTGAAGTAATGATCACAGAATGGTAGAGAAGACTGGTTTCAAAGCGATGTCTGCTGAGCTGCATTGGAGGGATTTGGGCCTGGTTTCTATCAGCTCTTAGAAATTAACAATACAGAGATGTTCCACAGCCATTACTTACTGCATGAACCAGATTTCACTTACATCTGTTTGGGAACTTACTCATTCATATTGCTAAGTGGTTTTGGTTTTCAAGACAAGATTTCTCTATATAGCTGAGGCTATCCTGAAACTGGCTTTGTAGACCAGTCCAGCCTAGAACTAAGAGATCTGCCTGCCTTTGCACCTGAGTGCTAGGATTGAAGGCATGCACTGACATGACTGGCTCAATTTCATTTAAAAATGGTTAAAATTATCTAATGGTTTTTAACAAACAGGGACTTGGTTCTATGCACTCCATGGTAGAGATGAGAGAATAAGGCACTATCCCAGCCTTTAAGAGCTTTCCTGTCTATCTAGTTCCTAAACTTTTAAGCCTAGAAGATGTTTTATAAGTGTAACATTCTAGAGCTACTCTAAGAAAATTATACATAATATAAGTCTATGCCAACATTACTCTGCGTAATTAGTTCTCTTTATTGAAGTTGCTATGGTCCAAGTTCCAGTAGCACCTTCCCTCTGTCTCCTACCGCCTACCTTCATTTCTAAATAGTTGTATCCCAGGCAGTTAGCACAGAGGAATGGATTGATCTCCAATGCGGGTGAAGCTAATAAATGTGATTTAGGATGAAAGGCACTGTGTAAATGTATGAGGTGTTGCTATTTACTGCTCTCGTGGGCTTTATTATCTTTAAATTGTGCATCCTTTTAAGTAGATTATTTGTTCGCCACAGTCTCCATTATATCTAAGCAAAGCCTTCAAAGAAATTTCTAAAACCTTTTCATTTCTCTCTGTAGGTTGTTGTTTCGTAACATTTTATACAAGAAAAGCTGCACTTGAGGCCCAGAATGCACTGCACAATATTAAAACTTTACCTGGGGTGAGTCGGTTTACTTTTGTAACAAAATCACTTTATTGCTTGAAAATGGTCCTTTCAACTAAGGGTTCTAGTTATGGGCTCTTAGTGCCAAAAATGACTTTGGTCTTTTAAGTAGTACACGCTGGCCCCTCTGTTCCCTGCAGTAGCCAGACTAGCTGGCCAGCCCACAAAAAAGGGCTGGCATTAGCACTGATGGGAAGAACTCTCAAATAGCATATCCCCTGGTTAGAAAATCAGAGGGACCCTGCTGGGTACAGCAGCTGCCAAGAGCGTATTGGGTGGGTTGAGATTTTAAAGGTGGGGGAACCCCACATACCAGTAAAGCAAATGGAAAAGGGAAAGCTTTTACTCCCCAGGATCCCCCTTTTCAATTTCCGTCTTTAGATTTTCATTTAAAGGACAAAATGCACTCTGTATAGACATAATGTTAAAGCTCCTAATGACTTCTAAACAGTCAGTGGTGGTTAACAAAGCCAATGTTTTAATGCCAACGTGTGCCTTCCTCCATGTTGGTGCAGCCCAGAGCAGAGGAAGCTTGTGGGGCTGGTTCTCATTCCTCCAAGTGACTCTGGTGCTTAGGACAGCTCGTTAGAAATGAGCTCACGCTACATGCAGCAGTTTCATCAGGCTTTATCAGATTTTTGTGGGGGTTTTATATATTACATAATAATAGAAATTTTCCTTTGTTGTTTACTTGGTATATTTTCCCCATTTACCTAAATGCATAATGATGTGTGTTAGTTATAATAAAGGACCTGTGGTAAATATTGAAGGTACTGTGATGTTATTCAAATGTCTTTTGGTAAGAAGAAAAGAAGGATAAAGCGTTCCTGATGTTACAGGGTTTCATTTCGGTGTGTTCTCACTTTGTTGTCTTCCTGGGCAAAGGTGTTTTTCAGAAACCCAGAATTTGGTGATAAAGCCCGCTGACCACATGTCAATATTGTATTGCCCAGTTTATGGCTTTGTATTGACACAGGACAGAAAATATAAGGCTGGTGGTATTTTCCCATTTCCATGGCAGTAACATTTGATAAGTATAATTTTCTAGAGACCTGGGGAAATATGAATGAGAAGTACTGACAACTGTTCTTGGGGTTGGGGACATCCTAACTCTGCTTCTTAAAGACAAGTAGTCCTAGCCGGGCGTGGTGGTGCATGCCTTTAATCCCAGCACTTGGGAGGCAGAGGCAGGCGGATTTCTGAGTTCAAGGCCAGCCAGGGCTACACAGAGAAACCCTGTCTCGAAAAAAAAAAAAAAAAAGACAAGTAGTCCCTCTGTATGTTTTTCACATATTGCATGTTCTTTTCTCCTAAAATTCTGAACGTAAAATTCAGGATTGGAGACTTTGGGAACCTGTAATTAAGGGAAATAATTTGGGAGTTGTGGGAGGGACAAGATAAATCTCTCAGCAGTTAAAAACACTGGCTGCTTTGCCCCAAAGGACTAGGGTTCAATTCCCAGCACCCACAAGGTAGCTTTCCCAGGGGGTCTGATGCTGTTTTCTGGCCTCCTTTGTGAAAACCAGGCACATGGTACACGAATGTACATGCAGGTAAGATGCCTATGCACATAAAATAAAGATTTTTTTAAATTTTAAAGTGAATAAACTAGGAGTTGGAAAATACAATTAGTGGAATATTTTTCGTTTTTCCATCTCAGTTTCATAGGCTCAGTGCTTGAAGCGGGTTAAGCGAAAATTTGACAAGTCAGATATGATTGGTAAGATTCAAAGGTCTCCAGAGTACATACGTTTGTGACATTGCTCCTGGTCGATGGGGACAAGTCTCACATCTTACATTTATGTGCAGCTGTGTCTTACAAACGCCACCCTTAACAGCTGCAGGGACGACATGAAAGCAGTTGCCTTTCTGTTGTAAGCCTTTGGTAGGCAGGAAGAAACGGGACCAGACATAAAAGATTAATGCATATTTTTGAAGAAAAATTATTACAGGGTACCTTGCTGTTTGATTACAAGCCTTAGAATTAGTCAACATTTCCATAATTCTAAACCAATATACACCTGTTTTCCCACTGCGATGTGAAGGCACGACTTAATTTAGTAGAAACCCTGCTGTGCTAAATCTCTCATTAAATACCCAGTGAGCTCAGTAATTTAAAGTTGTAGCACTACTATTTAACTGGTTGCCTTCATATTATAAAATTAATAAGAAATTAATGATGCACTTTGCCATATGCCTTCAGTTTCTTTATGAATAAAAATAAAAGGGACAAAGAAAAGCATATGATCAACTGACACTGAGCCTTCTCTGGCTGTGACTTTTGCGTGTGGAGAAAGTCCTTTACTTGCTGCCTTTTTCCTAAAGTGTCTAAAACTTTCAGTTTATAACAAGGTCAAATAGTATGCTTTTTCTTTCTTGTACACTTCATGTTTTGTATCCTAAGGAATTTTTACTGTACAGTGGAACTTGATTAATATTCAGTATTCCCTTTTGGTCTTGTGCACCATTTTTCCATCTTGAAAGAAACAAAGAACTTGAATAGTAAGGAGGGAAAGAAACCAATAGGAACGTCTGTCTGTCAAGACATTTGATGTGTATGCTCTTAAGTAGGATGTGTCTGAGGTGAAGAATTGGGGAATTTTTTTTGGTAACCCAAGTGTATATCTTCAGCCTGTTCTGAGAAATGTGTAACGAGAAAACCCCCAGATCTTGTATCTCTATGTTCAGCACAAATCCCTAGAATGAGAGTAGTAGATACAAATCCAGAGCTCCGTGCTATTGGGAAGCATCCAAGTCTGAGTCTTTTTATTTTTCATCTCTTTTCTAGAAGGGGTTGCCCATAGCTTAAGTAGTGGATCAATCATAGTGTTTGATCATTGCTAATACTTCATGAGGTTAACAAAATACTAGTTATGAGCAACTGTTGTGGCCCATGTACTACATAGAAATAACCAGGATCAATCCTGATGAGGCCTCTTGGTCTAGCTGGAGCACAGTAGACAGTTAATACACACTTGATCCATACATTAGTGGTTTTCTACTTCTGACAAAATATGGAAATTACACACATACTTGAGGTCCCTAGTAAGTAGTATGCTTATGGTCTGAAGGAGAATATTATATCCCTATGTGTGTAGGCTAGGTCACCTAATGAGCCATTGCATTTCCAGCAGCCATATTTCATTGACTTTTGTATTCCTATGCCATTTATGTACTTTAAAATCCTCTGGTTGCCTCTGATCCAAAGGTGTGACACACTAGGTTTGGTTTAAAGAATGCTTCCTTTCAGGATAATATAATATATCTCAAACACAGAGTTCTAGCCTCATATGTACAAAGCTTTGCCCAGTACCACACAGAGAAACAATATGTAAGTCATATTTAATATATATATTAATATATATATTAATATTTAATATATAGTGTCCCAAGGAAAGCAGGGAGGGGTGTATGGGAGGTTTGGGAGGGAGGAAAGGGAAGGGAGAAGCATTGTAATTAAATTATAATCTCAAAAATAAACATAAACAAAAAATATATGTCCTTTCTTTCCTTGTTGAGGCAAAAACTAGTGCAACCCAAACTGGTCTCGAATGTGTGTGCCTTAGCCTCCCCAGAGCCTGGGTTACAGGTGTGTGCCCACTCTCCACAGTCTCCTTCCAGACAGCTACAGCTGGCACGGATGACATCATCAGAGGAATGTCAACGTCCACCCGTGTGTATTCGAGAGGGGGTTCTCAGGACAGCAGCTGGGTTACATGCCTTTGTTTTCACTTATCTCCCTTATTTTTAGTTCACTTAAGAACAAAAATTAAGAAGTGTGAGGTGCAGAAAAACTCCTAAGATCTTTTCAGTGATCAGACATTAGAGCAAGATATCCTCATGCAAGTGATAGCACTGTGCCATGAGCCACTTTTCTCAAGGTCTTCACACACTGTCTTTGTCAGCAAGACTTTCAGATTGAAATCTACAGTAGAGCATTCTCTTTATAAACTAATTTAATTAAGGTTGTAATATGTGAGAATACAATTTTAAGAAAGCTCTTAAACCTTAACAGTAAAGAGGAATCTAAAATCTGTCTTGTAAAATATTAATTGCAAATTTCTTTCAGACATTTTTTATGAATATGCCTTATCCTTTCCTTTTTATAATAGCTACCAGTTTTATTAAATGCAGTTTATATTAAGGAGATACTGCCTAAGAGAACATTTCTTTATAGCATTCCATTTTGGTAAATACATAGTAAAAGGTGTTTTATATCACCTTGCGCGATGTGAGCAAGGACTACATATAGATTTGAGTTATAAAAACAAATGGTCCTGATAAACTAGGAAGAGGCTGAAAATAAAATGACCTCCTGCAACAGGTATGTCCACTCATACGATATAAGTGGGCCCTCCCTGACTACCCTGGAGAAATAATTTACCCACATGGGTAGGCACCTTCTCCCAAGTAGAATTTGACTAAGTTTTCTATAGAATTATTTTCATGTCCTTAACAGTGGAATGATAGGGTTTAGTATTTTCTGCAGAATCTCCCTGGGACCAAATTCACTTTGCCCATAGTAATGTATTTTGAGTCACTCATTTTTCCTTGGAGCATTTCTGCTAATCATTAGTATATATTTAATAATGCCTTTGTTTTAAGAGCCATGGATATAATTTTACCTTTCTCATCATCATTATTTCTGTCATAAAATTTCCCAACTCTTTCTATTTTTATATCATGGAATTATGACCCCCAAATAAATCACACTATTTAAATTAATGTCTAACTAAACCAACTTGAGTAAATTTCTTCTCAGTTATCCTTTACTTAAATTTATGAAAAGAATAGCCAAAACATCTGCATAAGTAGGTTTGCATCTCCAAAATTCTGTGCCATGTATAATATAAAATATGCATTCATTCATTCATTCATTCACTGAACAAATAGTACATTTTTATTGTCTTCAAGGTACTATTCTGGATACTAGGGAATCCAGAATAGGACCATTGCCCTTCATAACTGAATAAGAAGAAAATGACTGCACCGTGTTTATACTAGGTAAAATTTCAAGAAACTATAAGAAATTTATTTTACAAATAATAGACTAACCTTATTTATTCCAGTATTTCCAAAGTAGTCAAGTATTGTCAAGTTCTAATACAGATAAATATAGATTTATGTTAGTGCATAGCTCGTTCTCTCTCTATATATATATGTGTGTGTGTGTGTGTGTGTGTGTGTGTGTATAATGAATGGTGATTTGGCAAATCATTTAGTCAAGTAAATGCAGGAATATTAAATTGGAAGTCCTACTGTCTTATTCTGCCAGCCAACTTGTTCTTAATTGCTTCACTGTAGTCACTTGTCTTAGAACTCATCATTGTCTGAGCTCCTCGGTGCAATGACAGTTCTTACAGTTCAGTGAAGAGTCTTAGCTGATATACACCATACATTGTAAGAGAGTATTTAAGAGCTACTACTAAATACTGATGATCCCCACCTTTCACCTTAAAAGAATACTCAGACACTAAGTGGCATGTTGCCTGTGAAATTCCTATAATCTGGAATCTGACCTTACAAGTCATTGTTTATACTTGGTAGCTTCTGTAGGCATGAACTCTTGTAGGAGGCCACTCAGCACAGAAAGTATATTTTCTATGGAATAGATAAACCAGAGCTGTTTGTTTGTTTGTTTGTTTGTTTTCCTTCTGTAGTTTTACATTTGCAACGTTTAACTAGAATTAAAATATTTATCTTCATAGGACTGCCTAGAAAGAGCCATGCCCTGGTTGTTGCTATTATTTTGATATAATGCTTAGAAATACAAGCTAACTAAAAAGTAAGATCTTTGATTTTCTTTAAGGTAACTTAAGGCTATAACGAAGCCTTCTAAGATGTGGCTTCACAGGAGTCCCCTAAATGCAAAAGTTTCTTCTTAACCCTGGGAGCCACACCAGGTGAGATTGCAGGGTCCAGTCAGGAATATTAGGTTGCTCCAAGTTCATGGCTTTAGAGGGAAAAAAGTTATAGGCTGGAAAGAAACTTTAGCCAAATTGTTACCAGTCTGTAGTCCCTGACAGATCCCAGAGACCTGGGAAGATTTTAATAAAGACCATGGAGGCTGGAGATAGGACTTTATAGTTGAGAGCACTGGCTATACTTTCCGAGGACAGTGTTCTATCCTCAGTACCTACAAGTTAGTTCACAACTGTCTATAGCTCCATCTACAAGGGATCTGATGCCTTCTCACCTGTGTGGGCACCAGGCACACATAAAGTACACAGATACACAGGCAAAACATTCATACATGTAATTAAATAATTAAATAAACAATTAAATAAATTTAAGGACTATGGGGAAAATACTCAACCCAAAGATGTCCCCCACCAATTTCCATTCTCACTCCCAGCCCTGTCTTACTCCCCCCCTCCCCATACCTGGTCACCATTCCTATACCCTTCTTTACCCTGTCTCCCACCCAGTTCCCTCTCTCCATCCACCTATGATGACTGCTTTATTTCTCTTCTGAGAGATTCACACATCCTCCATTAGGTTCTCCTAATTACCCAGTTTCTTTGGGTCTGGATTGTAGCATGGTTATTCTGCCCTTTACAGCTAATGTCCAATTACGAGTGAGTACCATACCATATGCGTCTTTCTGGGTCTGGGTTACTTCACACAGGATTATATTCTCAAGTTACATTCATTCGTCTGAAAATTTCATGATGTCTTTGTTTGCTTGCTGGCTTGTTTGTTTATTCACTTTACTCAATCGCTACCCCCTTCTCAATCTCTCCCCCCTCATCCTTCCCCTTCTCCTCTGAGAGAATAGAAGCCCACCCCCTGGATATCTCCCCTCCTTGGTACATCAGTTCTCCTAGGCACTTCTCCCACTGAGGCCAGACAAGACAGTAAAATTAAAGGAACAGATTCCACAGACAGGCAATAGCTTTAGTATCACCCTCAACTCCAATTGTTAGGAACCCACAATAAAGACCAACCTGCACGTCTGCTACATATGTGTGCTGAAGGTGGGGAGGCAGGGGCTGCTATGCCCAGAGGGTATATGCCCTTTGGTTGGTGGTTCAGTCTCTAAGAGCCCCCAGGGTCCAGGTTAATTGACTCTGTTGTCCCTGTGGAGTTCCTATCAGGGTCCTCAATCCTTCCTCTTCCGTAAGAGTCCCCAACCTCCATCCAATGTTTGGCTGTGGATCTTTGCACCTGTTTGAGTCAGCTGCTGGGAAGAGCTTCTCAGATGACAGTCATGCTAGGCCTCCTGTGGCTCTACAAACATAACAGAATATCACTAGAAGTGTCAGGAATTAGAGCTTGCCCATAGGATAGGTCTCTAGTTAAGCTGGTTATTGCTTGGGTATTCTCTGATCCATTCCCTGTCCCTGCAATTCTTGTAGGCAGGATAAATTTGGGGGCAAAAGTTTTATTGGTAGGTGAGTGTGTCCCTATCATTCCACTGATGTTCTTGCTTGGCTATAGGAGGTGGCCTCTTCAGGTTCCATATCCCCATTGCTGTGAGTCTCAGCTAAGGATACCCCAATTAATTCTTGGGCGCCTCCCAAGATTTCTGTTCATTCTTATGGCCATCTGGCCTTCTCCCCTGTCTCTCCCCACATTTGATCATGAACCTCCCCCATTCTCCTCCCCATCCCCTTTACCACCCATTTTTCTCCCTCCATCTGCCTCTGGTGACTGTTTTATTCCCATTTCTGAGTTAGATTCAAGCATTCTTGCTTGGGCCTTTATTTTGTTTAGCTTCTTTGGGTTTGTGGACTGAAGTGTGAGTATCTTGTATTTCATGGCTAATATCCACTTATAAGGAAGTGCATACTATGCATGTCCTTTTAGTTTGTGTTACCTTACTCAGGAAGATATTCTCAAGTTCCACCCATTTGCATACAAAGTTAATAATGTCTTTGTTTTTAATAGCTGAATAATATTCCATTGTGTAGATGTACCACATTTTCTTTATCCATTCTGCAGTTGAAGGAAATCTAGGGGTTTTTTTTTTCCAGTTCCTAACTATTCTGAATAAAACTGTTATGAACACAGTTGAGTAAGTGTCCCTGTAGAATAATGGACATACATGCCCCAAATGCAAAGGCATCTACATTCATAAAAGGAACATTACTAAAGGTTAACCGCACATTAATAGTGGGAGGCTTCAACACCTCACTCTCACCAATCGACAGGCCATCTAGACAGAAATTAAAAAGAGAAATAATGAAGTTAACTGATGTTATGAATCAAGTGGACCTAACAGATATCTACAGAACCTTTCACCAAAACACAAAATAATATAACTTCTCAGCACCTCAGAGAACTTTCTCCAAAATTGACCATATAGTCAGTCACAAAGCAAGCCTCAACAGATACAGGAAGATTGAAATAGCCACTTGTATCCTATCAGACCACCATGAATTAAAACTTGACTTCAACAACAGAAACAACAGAAAACCTAAAAACTCATAGAAAGTGAACAACTCTATTCAGTGATCATTGGATCAGGAAAGAAATAAAAAAGAAATTAGAAACTTTCTAGAATTCAATGAAAACAAAGGTTCTACATACACAAACTTATGGGACATGATGAAAGCAGTGCTAAGAGGACAGTTCATAGCATTAAGTGCCTTCATAAAGAAATTAGAGAGTTCTCATCCGAGCAACCTAAAAGTATACCTGAAAGCTCTAGGGGTAAAAAGGAAGCAAATGCTCCTAAGGGGAATAGATGGCAACTCAGGGCTGAAATCAATCAATTAGAAGCAAAGAGGAAAATGCAGACTCAACAAAACCAAGAGCTGGTTCTTTAAGAAAATCAACAAGAGAACGAACTAAAAGGCAAAGAGACAGTACCCAAATTAACAAAGTCAGAAGTAAAAAGGGACACGTAACAGCATACACTAAGGAAATTCATAGAATTGCCTGGTTTTGATGACATGAAAATCTACGAGAGAAGGAGGAAGGGAGTGAAAAGAGGAGAGAGGAAAGAGACATAGAAAGACAGAGGGAGAGAGGGGGTATCCTGACATAGAAAGACAGAGGGAGAGAGGGGGTATCCTGACATAGAAAGACAGAGGGAGAGAGGGGGTATCCTGACATAGAAAGACAGAGGGAGAGAGGGGGTATCTTGTTGGGATTACCCAACTGGTAACTAAGTTTACAAGTAGTCAGATTCAAAGCCGAGAGTCTGGATTATGGAATCAATGAAGGGCTGTCTACTGTTTTCTGGCATGACAGTCCTCATTCCTGCCAACAGAACCTGTCAAATCTAGGAATTCCTTTTGAGGAATCTTCTCTCTTATCCTGCTGCAGATGACAGCATGGTGTGCTGAGCTATCAGTGGAATCAGGACAGGACAGCTATGCAAGTTCCAGCTGTGCAGGATGGCACCAGCAGTTGAGACCATAAGGTCATATAGATATCTTCACATGTGCTCACACCATGGGCTGATCCTGCTACAGCATATTTGGCTCAGCTCAGCCCAGACATAAAACCATACTCTCTAGCAGTCACAAGTCATACAAAACACTGTAGGCCAAGAAAGAAGTTTGCTAAAAAACTCATATATGAGGCTGCTATTTTACAGTTCTCAAAGAAGAATATGAATTATCAAAGAATCACCCTAAGAGAAATAGCTTTGCAAAACAATGATTATAAATGCAACACCTTTCTTCAGAAGAGTATAGCTTTACCAGTATCATCCCATTGAGATTCATGTTATAGGGGCTTTTCTTTATCTCTATACACACAGGCTTGGTGCCAGCCCATCATATGCATTCTAAGGTCTGTCTATCCAACTGGATTCCCTATCCTTTGCTATTGTTCTGCTTCTTAGTTCCTATAGGACAGACAGGACAGAGCCTGGGCCTTATTTTAAAAGACTAAGCAAAAACATCTCAGCTTGAAGCAGTAGGAGAAAAGAATCATGTCACTGCCATAAAAGGGGGAAAACAACTCCAAATGTCAACTTATCCACCATCATCACACTCTGCTGCACTAGACACATTTGGAGGAATTCTGAAAGCAACTGGGTTTACCCTGTGGCTTATTGATGAGGAAGCTTGGCTTGGTGGAGTGAAGTCTTCATAACCACGGAAGAAGCTACTGCAGCTCCACTGCCCATGCCAGCACGGCAATGTACTCCAGCACGGCAATGTACTCCAGCACAGGTGAGGGCTCTGAGGAACGAACCAAGCAGCAGATTCCTTAGGCATGGTGTAATGAGACTACTCACAGTCCTCACCCAGCCAAAGGAAAGCAATGACTGCTATATTGGGGACCCAGATATCAGCTGCAGAAGCACTCCTGTCTACCGTCCCTTTTCCCCTCCTGCTACCTGTTCTCTCGGTCCCACTGAACTGTTCTCTCTCATCAAGAGAAGAGGTAGAATGGATTTTGATTAATTTGTGTGTGTGTGTGTGTGTGTGTGTGTGTGTGTGTGTGTTGTGTGTGTAGCTCATAGAAGGTAACTATGACCACAGCTCCTCAAAAAAGTCCTCCCAAGTACCACTGAACCACTTGCTCAGGAATCTGTCTTAAAGTGTCGTTAAGTCATTTCTTAGTCACAGTTGTCCAAATGTTAAACCTTCCTAGGTTGTTAACCAAAATTAAGTATCCATGCAGAAAATAAAAGTCAAAATCTCAGCAAATCTTTTAGCTAATTAAAATAGGTTTCTCTTTGTTTCACTTTCTTATGTGGGCCAACAGAGGAAGAAAAATTATATGGAGTAAAGAAAGTAGGCTAAATCTAATGATAGTCATACTCTGTAGGAGCTTATATTAGCCAACCTTCTTACATTATAGATGAAGAACCTGAAACCCGAAAGGTCAGCTGAGAGTGTGCTAAATATAACAACCAAGTATTGGTCAAAAGGGACAACAAATCATGTCATGTCCTCATCATCTTCCTATGAAATTATGCCAGACACAGTATTTTAAAGAATCAGAAATTCAGAGTCCAAATTATCAGGCTGTTGGTGGTTTGTTTGTTCATTCTTATTTCTGAAAAAACCTAAAGAAATCATCATCATCATCTTTCTGGCCATTTATCTAAAATGATCGTGAGGCAGATGAGCTTAAAACAAATTAAAGAAGAAAATGAAAGCAACCCATCATACTCAATCAAGTCTGTCTGTAACTGCAGCTAGAGCAGTGATTCCCAATTTCATCTGTAAGGTAAGACTTTGGGAATCTTGGAAATATTTTAAAATTATATATGCAAAGCTGTGCCATGGGTAGAATAAATAAGACTCTTTCGTAGATGGGAGCCGAGCATCCATGTTTTTAAAGCTTCCCAAAGGGTTCCAGTGTTAGGTAAGTTTCAGAACTGCCAGTTCAGTAGACATCATCAGTTCCAAGGACTGGGCATTGACGAACAAACACAGAGTTGACTTTTTCTGTCAGAGGTTTAAAGGCAGAAGCCCTAGCCCCAGCAAGCCCAATAATCTACCCACCATGGCAGTTAAAGAGATGAGTGATACTAATAGTGAGAAGCAGACAGTGGAGACTTAATGAGAATTTATTGAGAAGAGAAACTGTTACAGGGTCCAGTGAGCCCAGACTCATCTTCACATACTGACATTGGCTTTAGGTTTAAATAGAGAGCTTCTGGCAGAGGGTTAGAGATATGCATAATTAAATTGTCAGTCCTGGTTCTGTAGGGGGGTCCAAACAGTCCTTAGTTCTTGAAGGGACAACTTGTTTCTCAGATGACTACTCATGCTTAAGGTGCAGCTCTGCCATCATAATTGGTGTAGGGTTTGTCCTGTGAGAATCTGCTGTTCCTAAGATCCATGGTGACTGTAAAATTAGGAACATTTGGCTGAAGACATTTAAGCACATTTTGGAGATCAGGAATATGATGGGCATTGTAGTATACTCGCAATAAGAAGTCTCAGTTACTCTTATCTTTGTGACTTTAGCGTTGAAGAAGAATGAGGTCAGTTAGATAACTGTAGCGTTCAATCGATGTACCTTGACAGGTTGACAGGTATATTAATTACCTCCTTATTGTGACCAAATTCCTAACAAAAGAAATTTGAGGAAGGAAAGGTTTATTTGGGCTCTCAGTTAAAGAATACAGTCCATTGTGCAGGAGAAGGATGACAGCAAGGGTATGAGGCAGCTGGTCACACTGATCCACAGCCAGGACAGGGAGAGGAGAGTGCTGGTGCTCAGCTCCCTTCCTCCTGAGTGCAGCATCCCATCCCTGGAGTGATCCCCTTGACACTTAGTGTGGACCTTCCCACCACAAACCCAGTCATGCAGCTTCCACAGACACCCCGAGTTGTTTGGCTCCTAGCTTATTCTAGATCCTGTCAGTTTGACAATGGTGACTACTAGAGCATGCCCCAATCCATGTAAAGGTAAGCAGATGCAATGTACAGTAAAATCAGAGATGCTATGATTTCATCCCATTTTTAGTGATTTTTATATCCAACTGAGGAGCCAGTTCCTTTTAATACAGGCAGTTTCTACATCCCTCCCTGTGATTCATCAGGCTTCACCTCAGTGGGTTCTCATTGCTGATTATCTTCCTCCAAGTATAACATGATCTTGCTAATTCAAGGTGTGGTCTGCAAACTGTCAGGAGTAACATCATCTAAGATTGGGTAAGAAATGAGGCTCTCAGGCTCTACTTGAGACCTATGAATAAGTGGACCCCTAGTTCTTACCACACATACACACAGATAGATTGTTTTGTGTTTCTTCATTTTATGTGATACTCATTTCACAGTGCTTCTTGTCTATAGGATGAAATATCATTATGTGAACACTACAAACTTTTCAGAAGTTAAATTAAGTCATAGGTCATACATATAATATAGTAAGATTTCAGAGGTACTTTTTGATAGGCCTGAATGTCACTAGAGCTGTATCCCTGGGTCTCTCATGGCAAACATGAGGTAAGTCTGAATATACATAAAGATGTACCTTTTGCAATTGCTGAATTGCTACACACATTCATCTGACAACTAAAAAGAAGCAAAATCTACTATGGCACCAAAGACTCATTGATGACTTTTCCCCCCAGGTGTTCAAAAAGAAATTAAGGTAACCCGAACACCTAGGAAAAGTAAATACGTATATGAGGGAGGCTCATGGTTTCTGATCTTTTTTCTGAGTAACTATTTTCTCCTCTCATTGGTACTTTAAATCTGCTGGAAAAATCTTTGAATGGGACTACACAGAGTTGATACATCCAAAACTATACTACGGAGATTAATGGAACTGGTGCTATTCCAAGCAGTTTTCCTTTGCTTTATTCCTGGCCAGAATAAATGAATCCTAAGGCATGAAGAGCAATTTTCTGCCCACAATGAGTTAATCAGTAATACTATTTCTACTGTATAGAAGCCATAAGAATGGCGAGTCCCATCTGCTTCATCATTCATGAGTTTGAAGTTACTTGCTAGGAAAACAAATTATACATTATTCTGTTCCTCTTGATAGACACAGCTTTAAAGACTTTTGCTGAGGAAGAAAATTTACCAATCACATCAATGCTAGGGTAGATGTAATACTGCATAATAAGGGATGCTGTGTATACACTTACCTCTCTACAGTTTAGTAGACTTTAAAAGAATGTCATCTTCCTGAACAGTTGTAAGATTGATTTTTTTAGTGAGTTTTTGAGCTGGTCTTACTTGTTATAGATCAGGAGTTTTTACAGTCTGTGGTTCTTGTGAGTCCTAGTAGTCCAGTAGCTATCCTTACTAGCAGTCAGTCTGGTAGTACATTTGTCTGTTACACGTATGACTAAGAGTTACTTGTTGACATTAGTAGTTGTGCCTATCAGTCCAGCCTCAAAGGGTGTACTTCCGTCAGCTGACCAAATACAGAGCAGGTCAGGGGTAGAGGATCCATGTAGAAAAGGAAGCAAATTAGAGATAATACATACCCCAAGAGGAAAGCAATCTCCAGGACTGACATCAGCCAGGTGGGGTGCTAGACCTCCACAGAAAATGACACGCAGGAAGAGGTAAGTGGGATAGAAGAGGAAAGCCAAGCTTTTCTTAGAACCAAAGATACATACATTTTATTATTCTCATCACAGTCAAATAACTAACTCAAGGTAGAAGTCCTGTCAAATGAGTTTGTAAATATGTTTATCTACATTTGTCTTCTTATTTTGGTATTTCAGTATCTAATTGAGGCTGCACGGGTAGATTGAGAATGAAACTATAGCCACTTCTTTCTGGTGTATTTGTGGAGATTTAAATCCTTTCTGCTTTCTCATCAGTATCTATGCCTCTTAAGTCAGAGGAGTCAAATCTCTCTCTCTGGCCCTTAGTCTTTGGAAAAAAACATCTGATGTCAGTAGCTTACACAGAAGTGAAATCACATGGTCACAATCAGCATCTCAACTCACTAGTAAAATTAAGTCTGGACTCGGAGCCCACTTGACTAATCTTGTTGCTTGGAAAGGAAGAAAAGAACAGAATCAAAGATGTTCTTATCCTTGTGGAAACTCAGATGGTCTTGATGACTAAGAGGACTATACTGATTTTAAGGAGACAACCATGTTATCATTTTACATAATTTGCTTCAGAGGGATAACCTCATTCTTAGATGTAAGAGGAAGATGAGAAGGCATGTTGAGTCCTCAGCTGGACTCTTAATGAGAGGCAACTCTGTCAAAGTGAAGTCCCAAGAGTCTTAACTCCAAAAATAGCAGCCTGTAGTCTCATACAATCATCTTCATTCTCTCGTGGATGCACTCTTTGAATAGATGCCAAATGCACCATTGACTGAAGAAAGCTGGGATAGAGTTAGTCCCTAGAGTTGTCCATTACCCTTGGCATGCTTACAGTAGTGTGTAAGCACTGATACGTACATCCTGTAGCAGAAAACACAAAAACAAGAAAATCAGATGACTGCAGAGTCTGAAAGGTTAAAAGCCTTCTTCCTCTTTCTCCAGCTTCCAGAACATTCCTGACCACATACTATGTTGCATTTGTACACGAGCACTCACAAGCTTATAATCATAGAAGAGTAAGAGTCAAAACATTTTGTTGCAGTCTACTGAACTAAGTGTTCAAATCCATCCTGCCACCTACTAGACTGAAATCTTCCTCCCTGTTAGCATTTCAGTCCTTCCCATGTTGAGGTCCAAACTCTTTGTGGAGAAAAAAACATTGACAGAGCCTCGCACCATAGATAGTACCCACAACAGATGCTTCTGAATCCACAGACTTTCAAAGAGGAGCTTTTGGTCATAGACATTCTCTCAGTAAATAAATTATGTAAATGGAGGGAGGGACTAGCTGGACTGGCTGCCCGGAAGCACTAAGTGTCCTTCCTGAGCTGCTGAGGCAGGAGTGAGAGGAAGGAGGGTGATCCCAAGCCTGAACCCTCCCACTGCAGACGGACAGAAGGCCAGTCTACAAGCGAGAAGCACACAGTGAGACCTGAGCATCTCCAAGGTCACAGAGCGGTTCTTACTCTAATCTTTATGTGAGAGAAGTAAAATTAAAACCATATAGTGCTTTACGGTTTGTCACACACTTGTATTTATATCATGTATTTGTATCATGTCCTCAAAATCAGTGCATTGACTTTCCTTATGTAATACTTGCTTCAAATTTGAGTTTATTAACAAAACTTAAGGGTATCAAGAGATTTTATTGTAAATTTTTAAAATTGGCAAAGCCTATATGATCAAACCTAGAACTTATAATCTTAATTATAGTCTTCTTTTTACTACAAAATAAAGTGCCCAAACATCCCAAGCCCCAGTTAAATGTCTGATGTGCAGGCATGTAAGAAATTAGGAAAATAGATTTCTTTTTACAAGTAACCACTGTCTCTTCTGTCATTTCCAGCCTCATTTCTAATTGGTCTATGTGCTTCCCTGCGTTTGCTTTTGCCATTTAAGTTTAGTTACATGCTATGTATTTGAAAGCTTAATCTTTGGATTTACTTTTTAAAAAACTGAGCTTAAATACAGAGTATCTTTAATAGAATAGTTGGACTGTCATAATTTTCCTAAGCTCTGCCAATAGGTAATTTCTGAATTTCTAAAGTTAGTAAACCATGTCCCATATTAGAGTAGAAGGTGGAGATCAAAATGAAACAGCTAAATGAAACTCAGACTCATAAAGAATTTGTATCACTAGAAATAAGCTCTTCATTTGGAAAAGTTTCAACCAAAATTAGTACTATAGTAAGAGAAGAGATGGAGAAATACAGCTTCTAACTTAGCATCAAGTGTCCTGCTCGTATATTTAATGGATTTGCATTTTAATCATGGCTTATAAGAAATTGTCTAGGAAGCATTTTTTTTTCTCGTTGTTGTCTCTTTTTACTATGATTTTTTTGACCAGATATATGTGAGAGGGGAGGGGTAAAGGGGAGAGGAGAATGTAAACTCACAGCAAGAGAATAGAAATCGTTTTTTCTCAAACATAATTTAGAGAAATTACTTTATTTGCTTTTATTCAGTTAGTAGGAATCCCAAAATGTATAGAGGCAGTTAGATAAGTAAAAGGAAATATAATTTTGACTAAATTATGGAATATACTTTTTTATTGTAAACTAATCAAATTGTGTATTTTTTTAAATGAGAGATTGCAATTTGCAGAAAGGTGCATATATTAGACATCAATTAATATGGCATAAAATTACTCAATTCAGGATTCAGAAACCAAGCTATGAAAGGATCATTGGAATAAATAATTTGGTGATGCTTTTCCATTGTATTGATAAATACATGTATCATGTCAGGTTCACGATCAAATACAGTTGGCTTAAACTTTGCAAGTTAGTTTTGAGACAAATTTTAACAATTTGTTTGTTTGTAGTAATTCTATGATGAGTTCAAATTGTCCTAAAGCTGAAAGGAAGATATCAATTACTAGGTAAAACATCAGTAACAGTAAGGCATTGAAGTTGTTTGAAGTAAATGAGAGAAACTTTTTGTTGAGTGCAAAATACTAACTAATAGTGGACTTAGAGTCAGGTTATAAGTCAGGTTATAAAGACTGTTTAATTTAACTTGAGTAAATCTAATAAATCTGGGACTGGAGAGATGGTATTAATTAATCAATCAATTAATTCAGAGTAACCTGGTTCTCTTGTGAAGGATCTGGATTTGGTTCCCAACACCCATCAGATGTCTCAAAACCACCCATAACTTCAGCCCCACCAGATCCAAAGTCCCTGGCCTCCTGGGCACCTGCTCTCAGGTACATGTACACAAACACACATGCATGCGAGCAATAAAAATTTTTTTAAATCTTTGAAGTGTAAGCTTTGTTTAGAACAGATTTACAGACGTTATAATGCAAAAAGAAACACCATGTATATGCATAAGAAAAGGGGTTCTTAAGCTTCTTTGTGAGTTAGCATATGGCAGAAGTTCCAAGAAGAAGGTGTCAATCAGCTTGAATGAAAGAGAACCACAGTATTGCAATGAGAACCAAGCCGGCAAGAGTGCATTGTGTTGAATTGTGCAGTGCCCTAAAATCCAGGCCAAAGGGCTAGGAATCAAATTAGAAGATGCTTGTTAGTTTTTGAGCAAAGGAAAACTTCTAGACCTAAGCTTCAAGAGAATTCGGACAGCAGTGGTATAGAAAACAGTTTGGCAGGCAGAAAACAGAACAGCTGAGGAAGACACGGACAGCATTCAGACTGGCAGAGATGAAGACCAGCCTAAGATAATGGCTGTGGAAATAGGAAGAAGTGTGACAAGAGATAAAGTGAGTAGAAATAGGCCCGAGCTGGAAACTCCAAGAGAAGAAAATTAAGCATATTTAAGTGTACAAGACATAGTGTTCTGTGGTGAGGTTTATGCTGGTGCCAGATGAGGGCACTCCACAAGCAGCAGTCTCAGTCCGGTACCTAACTTTCCTCTGGCCACTAAAACTTAAGTCTAGTTGGACAGATTTCTCTTTCCAAAACTATTTCCTGTGAAGATAAAGCAATGATGTGTCTTTAAAAGTCTGCGTAAAGATTTCTCTGGGAAGCAATTCAAGAAATCACTACTAAGGACAGGAAACCCCAGTGAAAATGTTTGAGACAGCCCAGGTGAGGAGACTCTCCAGCATTTACACTAAGAGAAAATGCAGGCAGAGAGAGGGCTGAAGGAAGCCGAGTGGGCAGAATGAAGATTCGCAGGGAAGACTGCAGTGTGACCTCTCTCCTGTGTGCAGGCCTCTGTTCATCCCAACTCTGGAAATGGGGAACTGACAAACCTGAAAGCACCTAAGGCTAGGGACAGAGCAAAGCCATATACGATAATTATGGACAGAGACTAATAGCAATAAGATAATTTATTTTAAAATTAGACTCATTTAAAGTATGAGAGTATACTAAATTTATAGTATATGGAATTTCATAGTAGAAGTGACACAAACTACCCGGTCATTGAGCTACTCCTTAATGGCCATGGAAAGCATTACTGTTTCTGTGTGTATGCTATTGCTCCACTAAACATCACGTCTAACTTAGCATCTGTTTAGTATCTGGACAAATGACTGTTGGAGCATCATGGCTGACTTTGGAAGACAGTTCAACAATAAGAAGAAATAGTAAAAAAAAAGTTACACATGAATTTTCCACATTGTTACAAGAAAGGACACATTATTACCTTTCTCTTGATTTTGGCTCATTAATCAGCAGTGATTTTGATCTTCAAGCTGTCACACAAACTTTTTGTGCTCTTTTGCTCTAATTGTAGCTGCTGTGTCTTTAATCTCAGCAGCACTGTAATTCTTAAAGGTTTTCTCATGTTGAATTCCCACATTTATTTCCATTTTCAAATTGTTTCATACCTTTAAGTTTATTTTTGCTTCGGAGGGGGGTTGTTTTGTTTTTGTCTTTCATACATGTATATCTTAAGAAAACCAAATTCAGTCTTAACATGTTTTGCTTGTAATTAGTAGTACAGTTGTCTAGACCAGATGTTTATATCACAAAGATACAGTGACAAGTTGGAAAGGACCAAAATGTTACCCAAGAAATGTGCACTCAATAAGTGATAAGCATAGTAACAGCAGTGCCTTTTGCCAAAGAAATCACCAGGCTTATGAAACAGATAAATAGCACTGTTTCTGTTACGAGAGTTAAAAATGGCCTAGGGGTTAGAGAGATTGCTCAGTTGTTAAAAGCACTTGCTGCTCTTGCGGAAAACCCAGGTTTGGTTCCTAATAACCACATCACAATTCACAATTATCTATAGCTCCAGTTCCAGGGAATTGGGATCCTCTTTGGTCTCTGAGGGCACCAGGCATGGATGTGGTATGCATACATAAATACAGGCAAATACTCATTAATACACATGGAAGAAAAATAAACCAGTTTTTAAAAAGTAACATGGGTTTGCCTTTATCACTAATATGTCAAAGAAGCCAGGCATAGTGACAGCACACCTTTGATTTGGGAGGCAAAGTCAGGCAGATCTCTGAGTTCAAGGCCAGGCAGGTCTATAGAGTGAGATCCAGGTCAGTCAGGACTAGACAGAGAAACTTTAAAAGGGAGGGAGGGAGGAAGGGAGGGAAGGGAAGGGAAGGGAAGGGAAGGGAAGGGAAGGGAAGGGAAGGGAAGGGAAGGGAAGGGAAGGGAAGGGAAGGNAAGGAAAGGAAAGGAAAGGAAAGGAAAGGAAAGGAAAGGAAAGGAAAGGAAAAAACATTACCTGTTTTAAATAGCACTGTTTCTGAAAGGTTTTTTTATGGCCTATTCTTCCTATTTCAAAACTATTCATTTTTCTTCTTATTTTAGGAATAAATAAAGCAAAGTGGAAGCTTGTGTTTTTATTTAGTATGAAAACAGAATCTAATCACAGCTAATGAGTATAATACATGCTCCTGTGTAGCTTTCTTGTTTGGTGTGCATTTTATACGCAGAAGGTAGCATGGGCTGAATTACTAGGGTGCCAAGTTACAGATGGGGTTGGAAATGTTATTTGACAGCCGATTAGAGTAATCTGTCAGAAATGATGACTTAATCACCATAACAGACTCCAAATTCCCTCATAGAATTCTACCCAGAGTAATCTAATTTTCTTGCCATATTTTATTTTATATTTTGCCAAGACTAAATAGTCATGCTGCTTGTTTTATCCCCTTTACTACACTGCAGTATCCTAGCAGAAATATAAAGAGGTCATGTCATTGTGACTTGAAAAGGCAGAATTGGAGCCCACTAAGCCAAAAGCAGACACAGAATTCTGAGTTCTCTGTGTTTTCTATTATTATTGTGTATCAAAAAGCTCAGAGTTGAACATTGCTTCCCAAGGACCATAAAAGGCCATTCTTTATAGTGTATTCTTTTAGCTTTCAAATGGACCCTTACGAAACTCCTCAGGGCAGGTTCTATGTAAAAATGATCATAATAACTTTATTGGACACTTTACATAGCTCAATGACTCTGAGAAAGAAATCATATTTTTTTTCACTGAGTTTTTCTCCAGTTGTGATTTGCCATGGGAAGAAAATTTTATGTCATAGTTCTTGTTACTATCCATTCAAATCTCCTCTTTTTTCTGAGCTTATAACACATATATAAAAGTATGCCAGCAAACAGTGATTGAAAATTCCCCATATACCCACTATGGTAGCGCAGTATTAGTGCACCAGAAGAGTGATGAGGAATGGCCATGTGGCCGAATGTGATCTTCAGAAGGTGACAGCTTTCTGAAGAGTTTATAAAGAATGGCTGGAATAACTGTGATAGCAAGTAACCTAGGTAGTTAACGTAGCCTTAATATGTGAATAGCCTTGTGTATTGGTAAGTTGTTCATACACTGATTGATTTTAAAGATTTCAACTAGAGATAATCATATTAAGTGAATTAAGACAATCTCAGAAAGACATTTTAATGTGTTTATTTGTATTTTCTAGAATTTACATAAATATATAAAACTACATGTTTATGGACTAGAGGCTAGGGGCTCTTGCCACAGACAAACATGAGTGAACATTCTGGCCCCTGCTTATTGGCTGTGTGACTTTGCCAGGGTATTTTTCCCTGCCCTTTTGATTCTTCTAAATATCAACTTAACAGGGCCATTGAGAAAAATGACTGACTAACTTACAAGAAGCCGGTAACACATGCCTGGAAAATTAAGAATGAAAAGATGATTTCCTCTGTTTTCCTAATTGATAAGTATTGATTAATGTCAGTTTTGACTGATCTGAGAAATGTGTTCCTACTTAAGTCATTCTCGTAACTACATCTGAGCTGGTTTGTGATTGAAAGAAAAGCACGTGCAGAGGTTTTTGCTCCATGCTGATAGGTTGGTGGCCCCAGAGCCACCCTGTGGCTTATCCCCTAATGCAGAGCATGATGTCACAGTAACTAGAAGGATGCAAGTACATAAAGAAGCAAGACTAGATAATTGTGTGCTGTCTTGCTCTAAGAAAGAGAACCCCTGGCAATACATTCAGTCATCTATTTCAAGGGAATTGCCTACCTACAGTTGGTGGCAACTCTCTCACAACTTATTCACAAAACCACTTTTATAAAAAAACTCTGATAGTATTGTATAGTTATATTTGTCTGATAGTTATTATGCAAACCAGATACCAATTACCCTACATAAATCATTTTTTGTGTTGTCATGGAGTGAAATGAACATGCTAGTGTTTTGGTTTTAGTTTTGGTTTTACAAACCGGAACCTTTTGGTTCTCTCATTGAACATGGAGCTATTTCATAGACTTGCCTGTTTTACTCCCCTCTTTCTTTACTTTTAAAGATTTTGTTACAGTAAGCATATTATAATATATGTCAGCATAGCTGATCTATATGAAGCTATTGTAATAGCTTTAATAGGGAGGCTATAACAGGGACTTTTAAAAATCTATTTCAAGTTTGCAATGGCATTTTTAAAATCTCATGTGAGAGGTGATTACTTCATCAGTTGGTGATGAACTTGAGTTCTCATCTGTGTAAGAACTCATCCAACCTATGTTCTCACCGGCCCCTGACTTCCTTAGTGATAGGTGGTAACTCATAGTCTTCCTTGTAGGCACACTGGAACTGCGCATAGAGGTTTGGTTAGAGGAGCCATGGTCTAGGCTCCTCTACGATGGGCTTTCTAAACACTGGTCAGTGATTGCTGTGCTGTGGCCCAGCCTTGGACCTGTCATTGTGGCATAATGCTTGGATTCTGCAAGAGGCAGTGACAGCCGTTGGCAGAGCTAGGTACAGTACTCTTATTACCCTCGAAGACCTTTAGTAATGGCTTTGTTCTAAAGGTCTGTACTCATTTTCATTTTCGTCACACACAGCTGGCTGCTTGTTATGAACCTAAAGCACTTTTAGGGGTGGACCATAGCTGTTCACCCCCAAATCAGGGAACTGCCATTCTGGGCACCAGTAGTGGACAGATCAGTTCTAGGCCACTGTGTGCATATGAAGGGAAAAGAGGAAGATGACCCCCTTGTACTTACCCATTAGGAGGAGGGGTCAAAGTGGGGAGGCTTTATACAGGAATCCTGTGTACTGCAGCACCAGTCAGGGTGCATCACCCAGAACAGACTGTATGCTGTAGATGGTGCAGAGTCGTAGCTTTCAGGGAGAAAAGATGGTGATATATAAATTTGTTCTCACTTGAAGTTAAGCAGCGCTTAGTGTACTGAAGTAAGATCTAATGCTTTGCCTTGTTCTTCTTTGACTATATATGTGATGCTAGCAGTTGATTGTAACTGAAATGACACTTAGAACTACCCAAACCCCAGTGAAGAAACGAGGAAGAGAGCTATTAAATTTTCCCTTTTCATTATGTTCCATTTGATTCAAAACAGGTAAAGCTAAATAAAGACTGAGAAACTAGCCAGCAAGTGTAACTGTGGGCAAAATGTTGTTATTCCATAGTGAATGAAAAGGAGATTCCAATAGATCAACAATATGAACTTACCAGTACCCTCCAGAACTGTGTCTCTAGCTGCATATGTAGCAGAAAATGGCCTAGTTGGCCATCAATGGGAGGAGAGGCCCTTGGTCTTGCAAAGATCATATGCCCCAGTACAGGGGAATGCCAGGGCCAGGAAGCAGGGGTGGGTGGGTTGGGGAGCAGGGTGGGGGGGAGTGTATAGGGGACTTTCAGGATAGCATTTAAAATGTAAATGAAGAAAATATCTAATAAAAAAAGGAATATAAAAAAAAATCTATAGGAGTACAAATCTAGACAACTTTATTCATAGAAATGCCAACCTAAAGTATGTTAGGTCCACTGCACTCCTGTGAGCAGTGTCTCTGTGTAAAGGTCTTAGGTCAACTGCACTCCTGTGAGCAGTGTCTGTGTGTAAGAGTCTTAGGTCCACTGCACTCCTGTGAACCGTGTCTGTGTGTGAGAGTCTTAGGTCCACTGCACTCCTGCGAACCGTGTCTGTGTGTGAGGGTCTTAGGTCCACTGCACTCCTGTGAGCAGTGTCTGTGTGTGAGAGTCTTAGGTCCACTGCACTCCTGTGAACCGTGTCTGTGTGTGAGGGTCTTAGGTCCACTGCACTCCTGTGAGCAGTGTCGGTGTGTAAAGCTAGCACCTATCACTTTTCTCATGAAAGCACACTTTCCACAGAGAGGAGTGTGGGTTTTCTGTTTGCTCCCAAGACAACTGAGTCAAACACAAGCTGTGGACTCATTACTCGTATTTCATCACAACTCAGAAAAACTCCCTCTACATGCCAGAGGCTGGTGTTTCTAAAGCTTTATAGATTCATCAGAAATTCAGGCAGATTGCGACATTGTAGACAGACCACTGAACATGTACCTCCAACATGGCCAGTTCTGTATGATTGTGAAGACAAACTCCTTGTTCCCCCCCCCCACCTCTGGAAAAATCTTGACAATCCTGTGTGCTCACTTGCCGCTAAGAACTGGTTGCAGTTCAGACTGGAATTCCCTTACAACATCTGAGACATTCAACACTGAAATAGAGACTAGCAAGTTCTCTGAGCCTTTTCTGCTCTGTTGGCATTAGTCAGAACCTGGAAAGGTGCAGGAAGTCTCTCATTGGGCCACTCCAGCCTAGGCATCAGGTTCCATAGTCAGGTAGGAAGGTGTTGGGAAGCAGGGTGCTGTCAACACTGGTTTCATCTTCAGCTCTTTTTTTTTGGGGGGGGGGGTGGACACTTGACTGCTGCTCTGTTTTATTTTCTTGGACAACACTCTTGTTTGTTTTTTAATGCAAAAATGCTTTTTTTAATTAATGTATTTTTTACACTCCATATTCCATTCCCCACCCCCCCTCCACTGTCCGACTGCTCCACATCCCACACCTCCTCCGCACATACCCTGTCTCCACATGAGTGCCCCCCACCCCCCACCCCACCTGACCTCTAAACTCCCTGGGGCATCCAGTCTCTTGAGGGTTAGGTACATCATCTCTGAATGAACACAGACCCAGAAGTCCTCCACTGTCACCTCTTAAGAAAGGTGCTAAGTTGTGATAAAAAAACTGCATGGTACTGGTATAACAACAGACAGGTAGACCAACAGAATAGAATTGAAGACCCAGAAATGAACCCACACACCTTTGGTCACCTTATCTTTGACAAGGGAGCTAAAACTATCCAGTGGAAAAAAAGACAGCATTTTCAACAAATGGTGCTGGCACAACTGGTGGTCAACATGTAGAAGAATGTGAATTGATCCATTCCTATCTTCTTGTACAAAGCTCAAGTCTAAGTGGATCAAAGACCTCCACATTATACCAGAGACACTGAAATTCATAGGGGTGAAAGTGGGGAAAACCCTTGAAGATATGGGCACAGGGGTAAAATTCCTAAACAGAGCAGCAGTGGCCTGTGCTGTAAGATCACAAATCGACAAATGGAACCTTATAAAATTGCAAAGCTTCTGTAAGACAAAAGATACTGTCAATAAGACAAAAAGGCCACCAACAGATTGGGAAAGAATTTTTACCAATCCTAAATCTGATAGGAGGCTAATATCTAATATTTACAAAGAGCTCAAGAAGCTAAACTCCAGAAATTCAAATAACCCCATTAAAAAATGGGGTACAGAGCTAAACAAAGAATTCTCAACTGAAGAATGCCAAAGGGCTGAGAAGCACCTTAAAAAATGTTCGAAATCCTTAATCATCAGAGAAATGCAAATCAAAACAACCCTGAGATTCCACCTCACACCAGTCAGAATGGCTAAGATCAAAAGTTCAGGTGACAGCAGATGCTGGCGAGAATGTGGAGAAAGAGGAACACTCCTTCATTGCTGGTGGGATTGCAAGCTGGTACAACCACTCTGGAAATCAGTCTGGCGGTTTCTCAGAAAACTGGACATAGTACTACCGAAAGATCCAGCAATACCTCTACTGGGCATATACCCAGAAGATATTCCAACTGGTAACAAGGACACATGCTCCACTATGTTCATAGCAGACTTATTTATAATAGCCAGAAGCTGGAAAGAACCCAGATGTCCCTCAACAGAGGAATGGATACAGAAAATGTGGTACATTTACACAATAGAGTACTACTCAGCTATTAAAAACAATGAATTTATGAAATTCTTGAGCAAATGGATTATCTGGAGGATATCATCCTGAGTGAGGTAACCCAATCACAAAAGAAGTCACTTAATATGCACTCACTGATAAGCGGATATTAGCCCAGAAACCTAGAATACCCAAGATACAATTTCCAAAACACAAGAAAATCAAGAAAGACCAACGCGTGGATACTTCATTCCTCCCTAGAACAGGGATTAAAATATACATGGAAGGAGGTGCAGAGACAAAGTTTGGAGCTAAAATGAAAGGATGGACCATCCAGAGAGTGCCCCACCCAGGTGGTCCATCACATAATCAGCCACCAAATACAGACACTACTGCATACGCCAGCAGGATATTGCTGAAAGGACCCTGATATAGCTGTCTCCTGTGTGGCTTTGACAGTCCCTGACAAATACAGAAGTGAATGCTCACAATCATCTATAGTGCAGAACACAGGGTCCCCAATGTAGGAGCTAGAGAGAGTACCCAAGAGCTGTAGGGGTCTGCAACCCTATAGATGGAACAACAATATGAACTAATCAGAACCCCCAGAGCTCATGTCTCTAGCTGCATATGTATTAGAAGATGGCCTAGTTGGCCATTATCAGGGAAGAAAGGCCCTTGGTCTAACAATGTTTATATGCCCCAGTACAGGGGAATGCCAGGGCCAAGTAGTGGGAGTGGGTGGGTAGGGGAGCAGGGCTGGGGGAGGGTATAGGGGACTTATGGGATAACACTTGAAATGTAAGTGAAGAAATTATCAAATAAATAAATAAATAAATAAATAAATAAATAAATAAATAAATAAGAAAGGTGCTGAGGATGTGACTTCTAGCTGTCAGTCCTAGTGATGAGGCCAGTTTTAGTTCATGGTTGAGTAGTCAAATCATTTGCTTCCTTGAAATGTATTCATGAATATAGTCCTTCTTTCCTTGTCTTACTAGGCTTCAGCTACTTTGATCATAGTGATCTTTCTTTTAACAACTCCTGTTGCTTTGATCCAAAAGTCTATAATAACCGTTCTATAATAGCATGGTTTGCTTAGAATGTCATAGCATCATTCTATAATAATGCATCTCTTTTTCACTTGCTTTGTGCCTTTACGTTCTCTTCGAGATGTCATTCCTCCAGCTTTTGATAGTACTAGGAAATAATGCACCGACTTCATGCTGACTGCCTAGGTGGTCCACCACTAACCTGTATCACTAGTCTTCTTGGACTTTTAAACATGGTTTTACAGAGTTGCTCAGGTTGACTGTGTAATGAGTCTATAGCCTAGGCAGACTTTAAACTCACAATCCTTGTACCATAGGCTCAGCAAGAATGTATTCAAGAAGCAACATCTTGAGACACCATATTCATTCTGTGCTTCCTTAGTCTGTATTTGGCATTTCTGAGTTCCCATATTGTCTTAGCTCAGCACATACTCTGCTGTAGAAAATTGTTGATGGATCTGTCTCAGTATCCTCTACATGGTCCATCATGACAGACCCTTTCATTTCCTTCATCTTATAGAATGTATGAAAATGAGCAGTTCTTAACATAGTACTGATTAAACACCTTTCTCACAAGTTTCAGTGCTTTACACACTTTGTCCACATTATCTTCACAATGTACCCAAGTAGACCAACCACTCAAGACTTCACCATACCCTAACAACCCAGACTTCTGTGGACGGGATTTTATCCCCTGAACCTAATAAAGAATAAAACAAGAGTTCGGGCCTATAGTGGCAGTGGCTGCTTTACTATGGCTGCCATTACTTTTAGATGTTCTAAGGTCAGATACTGACCAGCTGCAGGAATATGAGGAATGAAGAATTACTGTACTACTAGTCATAAAGCTACAGAGACCAAGTGTTGTGGGAGTTTAGAAGAGGAAAAGAATACTTTCACCTAAGGGTAGGTTGCAGGCGCCTTGGTGTGAGCGTTTGCCAGCACTGGTGAGTAAAGCTTGGAGTTCTTAATTAAAAGCCCATATGTCCAAGTCCCATGGTAGACATTTTGTGAAGAGGCAGTGTGGTCTGGGAGAGTCGTCACTGGATTAAAAGCAGGGAGATTAGACTTCTGATCCCAGCTCTGTCATTAACCAGCTGTGTGTCTTTAGTGAAGACCCTTGTTCCTTCATAACTGCAACTGAGAGCAGCTTTAGAATAGAAAGATGCTGCTCCTATGGCTCCCAGCTCTCTCCTCTAGTGTGTTGCGTACATCACAGATAAGGCTAGATGGCGTAGCACTTAGGCCTGACGCGCACCACACCTTTTCCTTTTCTGGTGTTTATCACTTCCTTTTATAAAATGTGTGTATCAGTCACCATGGGGGACAGTAGGCTTCCTGAGGGCAAGAACTACATTCATTTCATCTTTACATTTCCATACAACATGTATATATAAACACTTACTTCCATCTCTTATATCTTTAAACTGTAAATCTCATATGACTTTGCAGTATATTAACCCATATAATTCTTTATTGTCTTGAAAGGGAAAGGTGCCATCTTCCATTGTTTGCATCTATCAAGATTCATATATTCATCCCTTTGTAACTATGAGAAGCAGTAGTCTTCATTTATCACATGCACTGTTGTCTTCCGCATCGCTTACTTCTCTGTTTACCATAACCTGCACTTGGCACCACTATCTTACTGCCTTGAATAAAATTCCCTAAATAAAGATTTCTTTACTTTTACTGTATATGTATGAATGTTTTACCTGCATGTATGCATATGCACCATGTGCATGTAGTGCTCCCAAAGAACAGAAAGTTCTCCTAGAACTAGAGTTACAGCCAGTTGTGAGCCATCATGTAGGTGCTGTGAACTGAATCTGGGTCCTCTGCAAGAACAGTCGGTGCTCTTAGCCACTGAGACATCTCTCCAGCCCAAATTCCTCATGCTTGGAACTCCCCATCATGGCTCCCTGCCCTTCTGCCAGCTCTTTGCTCTGTCCTCTTAAGATATTGTCTTCCTGACATATACCCTCAGTGGTTCTGTCCTGACTTCTGGCTCTTGTTATAACATCAATTCCTAGGGCTCCACTGCTGCCTCCCAGACTGAATCCTTTGTCAAGCTTGAGCCCTGCAGTTCCAACATCTTGCTAGCCATAGTCACATCAAGTTTAGCGTATTTAGGCTGGCATTCATTCCTCTGACATGATTCCTCTAATTTTTCCTAATTGAGCAATGACTCTTTGATCTGGATGGCTGTCTGTGTGTGGAGTTCTTCTCCCTCATCCCCCAAAGAGCCAGTTAGCACTGAATTTTATAACTTCATAATGTTACTGGGCTATTCACTAGCTGCCATCCTGACTCCTGTGTCTTTTATGTAATCCATCCTCAATGGTATCACCAAACTAAATTGTTTTTTCTAAACTCAAAATTCTGCCCAGTTGCCTTTACTGCTTAAATCTCATATCCCTACAATACACTTCATAAACCATCAATTTCTTAGCTTACAAGATCCTCTAAGACCTGGATGCTGACCACCCTCACAGCCTGCTGCTGCCCTCTAAGACCTGGATGCTGACCACCCTGGCAGCCTTACACTGCCCTTTTTGCTGGCATGATAAACTCCTTTTGGAAAGAAATATATTCACTTTTTATTTTCTTTATTGACTATATAGTTTTTTTTCTCCTACAATATATTCTGGCTATGGTTTACAGTTCCTCTGAGTTTCTCCCTATACCACCTTCCATCCAAATCTACCCCCTTTCTCTTTCCTTGGGAGGTGGGGGACAGGCATTTAAGAGATAATAATAAAATAACAAATTGAAATAGGACAAAAAACGAACAAGCAAACAGAAGAAAGCCAGAGAAAAAGCACAAGAAACACTTATAGAATCAGAGAGACACACGTTAGTAGACACAAGAATACCATAAAAACACAAAACCAGACCTGTAAGGTTGAAAAGGATTCCCTGATAAAACATGAGACAAAGAACTTCCAAAGGTGCCATTGACTTATGTGTTGGCCATCTACTGCTGGCCATGGGTCCTGCCTTTAAGTGTGGATTGTATCCCAAACAGTGTTGTTGTTTAAGGAAAAAATAAAATAAAAAACAAACCAAAGCAAAAACACAGAAACAGAACAGAGCAAACCCACTGGCAGTAAAATGACCCCTGATGGATCCTACTGACAATCTGTCCTCACAAATCAGTGCCTTGCTCAGCCGTTGTCAGGGAAGCTTCCTCCTGCAGCACATGGGACAAACTCAGGTCCTACAGCCAGACAGTATGCAGACAGCAAGAGACCTTGGAACACTTGACCTTAATTGTATGTGTCCATCCAGTAAGAGGAGACAGAAAGAGTGTCAGAGCCAGAGGGAATGGAGACACCAAGAAAACAAGGCCTCTAAATCAACATGACAGAAGCACATATGAACTCACAGAGATTGGAGAGCTAACATGTGTGGGGCCATAGAGATGAAAGAAGTAGTAGACTAGCAAGTGTCCGCTCCTAAGCCAGTACTCCCCAATACAGGACCACTTGCAAAGGAAAATTCAGTTTCCTTCCTCTCAGGGAATCTCACTAAGTACTCTTTTATTAGTATTATTATTATTTATTTTACATACCAATCAGAGTTTCCCCTCCCTCCTCTCCTTCCAGTCCCTTCCCCCATGACCCATTCCCCACCCTCCACCCACCCCTCACATCTACTCCTCCATTTCTCTTCAGAGAAGGACAGGCCTTCCCATGGATGTCAAGCAGCCCTGGAGTCTCAAGTTGCAGTGAGACTAGATGCATGCCCTCCTAGCAAGGCTAGACAAGATAACCCAGTAGGAGTAAAGGGTCCCCAAGGCAGGCGACCGAGAGACAGCCTCAGCTCCCACTATTAGGAGTCCCACACAAAGACCAAGATACACAACTGTAACATGTGTGAAAGGCCTAGGTCAGTCCCATGCATGCTTCCTGATTGGTGGTCCAGTCTCTGAGAGCACCTATGGGCCCAGGTTAGTTGGTTCTGTAGGTTTCTTGTGGTGTCCTTGATCCCTCTGGCTTCTATAATCCTTCCTGAATTCCCATCTTGAACAGGATTCCCTGAACTCTGCTTAATGTTCAGTTGTGGGATTCTGCATCGGGATTGCATCAGTTGCTGGTGAAACCTCTGTGATGACAGTTGAGTTAGGCTCCAATCTATGAGTAGCAGAATAGTATTAGGAATCATTTCATTGTCTTTTTTCGTTTGTTTTTCTTTTTGCCAGTCATGCTTGTTTCTGTCCTAGGTCTCTGGAATATCCAGCCTCTGGTTCCTGGCCATCTGGGCAGTGTCAGGGATGGACTGACTGTCTCTCTCTCTCTCTCTCTCTCTCTCTCTCTCTCTCTCTCTCTCTCTCTCTCTCTCTCTCTCTCGGCATAAGTCTTAAGCTAGCCTAGTCATTGGTTGGTGTCTTCGTTGGGGTTTCTGTTCCTGTACAAACATCGTGACCAAGAAGCAAATTGGGGAGTAAAGGGTTTATTCAGCTTACACTGTCCACATTGCTGTCATCACAAAGGAAGTCAGGACTGGAACTCAAGCAGGAGCTATGCAGAGGCCATGGAGGGATGTTACTAACTGGCTTGCTCAGCCTGCTTTCTTATAGAACCCAACACTACCAGCTCAGGGATGGAACTACCCACAAGGGGCCCTCCCCCCTTGATCACCAATCGAGAAAATGCCTTACAGCTGGATCTCATGGAGGCATTTTCTCAACTGAAGCTGCTTTCTCTGTGATAACTCCAGCTTGTGTCAAGTTGACAAACCCAGCCAGTACAGTTGGCCAATTACTGCACCATCTTTAACTCAGCATGTCTTGTAGGCAAAACATATTGTAGGTCAAAGGTTGTGTAGCTGAGTCGGTGTCCCAGTCTTGCCTGTTACAGAGTATGGCCTATTCAGACTTCATGTCCCCCATTACTAGGAGGCTTTGCTAGAGTCACCCTTGGAAATTCCCTTATAAATTTCCATTGACCTAGGTTTCAAGATCATCTCAGAAATGTCCCCTAGTAACAGTTGTCTTTCCCAATACTCTTTCCCTCATTCTCCCCTCACCTGATCCCATCCCCAACCTACCCTCATCCAGGTCCCTTGACCTACTCTTAAGGGTAGGTTATACACTCATCAGTAGAGAGATGGCCAATAGAAAAAGAACTCAAAGGTACCTTTGGAGGGTCCTTATTTCAACATGTTATCTCAGGGCTTTTCTTTTTTTCTCTTTTAATTTTTTTATTTTAATTTATTCATATATTTTCCCTTATCTTTGTACCCTATAGATCCTTTGCATGTGTATTATGGCTTTCAGTTTAGTGTTTTTATAGGGTTCCAGAATGTGCAAATGACTGGGTCTCTAATTCCTGTACCTTCTTTTGGGCTCTTTTCTTTCCTGTTGGTTTTGTCCAATTCCAATGTGCTAGTTTTTGTTTCTATCTTATTATACTTTATTTATTTTATTTTATTATTGTTTCTTAGAAGCTTGTTGGTTTCCTAATGAGACAGAAAGGGAGTAGAGCCAGATGGCAGGAGAAGAGCTGGAAGGATCAGAGGGATGGGAAACTAGAGTCAAGATATATTGTGTGAGAAAAAAAATCCTCTATTTTCAGTAAAATCAGGGGAAAGAGTTGTTTGGCTTGTATCCCCATTGAGATTCCATTGAAGAAAACAAATTTCTCATTTGCAAGTGGCTATCAATTGGAGATAGCTTCTGGGTTAGGGATGGAAGCTGGTGTCTACATCTCTCAGCACTGGGACCATATATGGTGCAGACCAGAGCAGGCCCTGTGCATGCTGTCATTGTCTCTTGCATTCCTATAGTTGGTTCTGCTGTTTTTAAAAGACCTCGTTTCCTTGGTGTCCTTCATCCCCTCTGGCTCTTACACTCTTTCTGCCTCCTATTCTAATAATCCAATGAGTTCTTGGAGGAGAGCTTTGATGCTGCCATCCCTTTAGAACTGAATATTTCAAGGTCTCTCACTCTGCAAATTGTATGACTGTGGTTCTCTATCTTTGTTCTCTACTACTGCAGGAGGAAGCTTCTCTGATGGTGGCTGGGCAAAGCACTGATATATGAGTAGAGCAGAATGCATTAGGAGTCATTGGGTTTTCATTAGGTTTTCCCATAGGTCCCTGGCCTACCTTGTCTCAGGTTCTTGGCCACCTGAGCAATGTCATATACAGCTTCACTTTTACCATTGTGTCATTGCTGGTACCCATAGGTTTGACAAGCCATCTTCTCTCTTCTGCTATCAAGTCTAAGAACTGGAACTAGATACCGTGCTTGCTAGGAAACTTTCTCCTTCTTAACTATGTGCTTCCTCTCCTCCAGCACTTAGCATGTTGCTCTGCTTACTGTTTGCCAGCCATATAGCACCTGAGGGGAAAAATTTCTTTCATGGCCTTTGCTAGCTAGCTGGCTATAGCCTGGAGCCTAACACAAGAAGACCATGCTTGCTAAATGGGTGGGCAGATGGAAGCAAAGGGTAACCTACTCAAAGACTCTGTTGATCTTCCTTAAACCTTGTTCTCCCCCAGTTCTGTGGCCACAACAGAACTTTCTACAGTTTTCTTCTGTGGTATTTTTTACGGACTATTTAGGACACCTAAACATTACTCCTTAAGTAGTGTCTGCTCTACAAATTAAACATATGAATGTATGGAGTGGAGATGCTAGTAGGTGCTGTATCTCAAGGCCCATGCTCTATGGATAAAAACATCCTGCCTATGAAGGCATACAGGCAGCTCTAAATCACTTAGGATCTTATCCCTTGGCAGTTCTTTCTTACTGTCTTCTTCCCTGCTATTCTAAAGACACTGGTGGGCATTTGGTGCACATGGACTGCCTGATAATAATGTCCTATCACATAAGTGCCATAACTAAGTACCATTTCCTTTCATTTAAATTAGATAAAACCCAGAGCTGTGGCTTGCAAGTAATGGAAGTCCACTGGGGAAATTAAAAGTTCACAAAGAGCAGACCCATTATAATAAAAGCATTTGCACAGCCAGTGATTCCATTCATCCTGGGGCTTCCTTATTCCTTGGAGTAAGATGAAATATCAAATAAGAGGACCTTTGGAAATACTTTGAGGAATTTAGTTTAATTGGAAATAGTGGGAGCATTCCATGATTAGAGTAAACTCTGGGTCATACACAGCGGTGTTATCAGCTTGTAGAACGAAACATGGAGCATCCATGTCTGCCGTGGTTCAGATCTCAGCCTCATTTGTTTCAAATTTTTTGTCTTCTGCATATGTCCTGCTCCTATCTTTCCCTCCTGAATCCCAATGGTTCTATTATTTAGTGGTAACTAAATCAAGCCACTTGAAGACATTCAAATCATTTCTATTGAGACCTGAGGTAAACACAAAAAGCAAACAGAGTAGGTTGGTAGACAACAGAAATATTATCATGTAAGTAGTACAGCCATAATTCCAACTTCCTCAGCACATCCCTGGCTCTGCTCATGTGTAAGCACTTCACATGTGTGCTCTCGGTTAACCCTCATGGGCCTGCTCTGCGGCTGTCATCCAATACCATCACAGATGCGGAGGCTACACTAGAGAACTCCCACTAGCCCAGGTTACTGTAATAGATTTCAGATAGAATTACCTATAATATAGAGGTAGAGGTTATAGTTAACACAAAGCCAGGTTTCTGATTCCAAAACTCAAGCTCTTAAGTACTATTCCACTGTTCACTGGCTTGAAGGTTAGGTTCCTGAACATAAAACTGAGGAAACAAACAAAGGTAATATCACCCCTTAAAGGCCATGGTATTAATGACGTAGCTTTGTACTTACAGCAGTACTTGAATAATATCACATTTCTGAAACTGGTTTTACAGTTGTTCAATCTGCCTTTACTTTCTCACTTTTATATTTTTAGATGCATCATCCCATTCAGATGAAACCTGCAGATAGTGAAAAGTCAAACGGTAGGTGTCAACCAACTGTCTGATTGAGTAGTGCCTGCTACCTTAGAGTACTTCAGGTTGGGGAGGGGGCCAGCTCTAGCTGTTGTTCCCTCGGAAGGTGGACAGCTACTGAACTCAGCACATATGGAGAAGGCTGTGGGATGGTTTTCCACGACCTTCTGCTTAAGGCCTTGCTCTATGTGGTGGCCTTGTGGGATCTGGCTAGTAGTGGTGTACTCCTGATGGAACCAGAAATACCCGATGGGTGGGAAGAACATGAGTGGAAAGTAGGTAGCCCATAAAGAACAGGCTACCATTTTTTTGTCTCTCATTGCTCCTCTTTGACTGTCTTATATTCTTCTCTAAACTGTACCAATACATTTGCATCAGAATCTATTCAGAATTAGGTCTGCTGATTAAATGAACATACATTTGCAGAATAAATGTGTATTTGATGAGATCTATAATAAAATTGAGATTCGCCTCTTCAAGGCACTTCAGAGTTGATAGTCCATATTTTTATCAAGTTTTTGCTCCCGTCTCTATAAGCCTCCTATCCTGGTTTTGTTCTTTTAACTTTCTGAAATGTATATTCAAAAGAGCCATCCACCGTCGTGGACCACAGAGCTCCTCTGTCCCCCAGGACTGACATAATCAGCCCTGTTTCCTTCCAGCAGGCAGCTTTGCACCTCATTAATTAGTAATCAGGGCAGAAGCCATGCACTTAGAGATCTATATATCTGCAAATGTAAATTATGATTGGGCTCTGAGTCTCTCCACGAGGTATTTTATGGCTAATTGCAGTGCATCCCATTTTCTGGCTTCTTCACAGACTGGAAAGTTTGGAAGAGAACTCCCAAGTTGTCACAAGGGCTGCCAGCACTGGTTTGTCAGAGACAGGACTTACTCTCTGTCACTTACCCTCTTTCTGAGCAGAGGCTGTTGCTGTTCTCTTACCTTCTCAGCCTGTACTTCCCATAACTGTCCAGTCTCCTTCCCTATACTGTGTTAGTATAAACAATGGCGTTAATCACAAGAAACTTCCAAAAGACCACCACTTCTTTGTGTGAGACCATAATCAGATTCCTTCCTCCTTCCTTCCTTCCTTCCTTCCTTCCTTCCTTCCTTCCTTAGCTACTCATCATTTACTGTGTACCAGGAAAGATGTATAGGGAATGGCATTGCAACAGTAAATCTGAAGAAAACAAAAAAAGACTATGACCCTGACAGGGAACTTTATTCATTTTAATGACTTAATACCTAATTATAATCCTTAAACATGGAAATTTGCATCTGCTCATTCATAAAAGGGGAATAGTAGTAACTACTGCCTTATGGCTTGGCTTTTTGTTTCCTCTTGAGTCTCAAAATAAGATGTTTGCTACAGTCTTTATAAATGATGGGGACACCTTGGTTGTTTTTTCTTGTTGTTGTTTGAGACAGGGTCTTTCTGTGTACTCCTGGCTGTCCTGGAACTTGCTCTAGCCTCAAACTCAGAGATCTGCCTCTGCCTTCCAAGTGCTAGGATTAGAGGCTTGCACCACCATGGCCCAGATGACAGAACACATATTAAAGTGTTAGTTATTACCTCCCAGAGGTATGCCTGGGCTGCGTAGCATTCTTTGCTGAGCACACCCTCCTCTAAAGGTAGCCATTTCTGCCCCAGACATTCCCATATACCCTTAATAGCAAACAGATGAATCATGTGGGACAAATCCTGTCAGTTTATGTCTTCATGGAGTTTCTAGCCACCAAGAGATGCTCTACCTATCCTTTGGCTCCAAACTTCTTTAAATTATTTTGAAGCAAAAGTCATGGAATGAAAGTCTTTTGAAAGGGGTCTGTCTTATTTTTTTTTTTAGCTTTAGATTGTATTTATAAACTCACGAATCATATATTTAAGGTGAGCACATAGGACCAGAAATGCCCAGTATTGAAATATGGTATATTTTCTTCTCAGTATTGTCTACTGTTCGTGTGTGTGACCCTTTCCTGCCAAGAGTCCTTAATGGTTGCGCTGCTTTTATTCTCCAGCGTCAACCCTAGACACAGTATTTGGTTAAGTCTAAAACTACTGCAGACCAAACCATTTGCTCCAAATTTTTCATGATCTCAAAAGCTGAGGAGGGGGTGTCCTTATTATTACAATAAAAAGCATCTTAAAATGCCCTTTTTGAGGGCAGTAGATAAGCAAGCTTCAACATGTACCAAGTAACCAAATGAATGAGCCTATGGGGCCATTTTGTACTCAAATCACCACACTCAGTTCCCTGGCCCGCAAAGGGTCATGAGTGTCTCATGATAGAAAATTTATTTAATCCACCTTCAGAGTCCTTCAAGTTTCAACCTTGCTCAGAAGTTCGAAGTCTGTTTTTAATATCAAGGCAAATCTCTTAACTGTGACCCCCCCAAAAAAAAACCAAAAAGTAAATTACATACTTCAAACATAAACAAAGAGAATTCCAAAAGGGAGGAGGGGGAACATAGTAAGGAAATACTAGATCAAAGCAAGACTAACACTCATCAGGGAAAATACCAACTCCTGTGGATCCGTGTCCAGTACCTAGGGCTTTCGATTGAAATGACTCAGGGGTCTAAGGCTTCCAGCTTTACTGGCTGTAACATGCATCTCTTTGTGAGCTGATTCTTCTCCATATATTTAGCTCTGCTTGGGAGATGTCTCATCCCTAACATCTTTTAGTCTTCACTACAACCAGGCTTCACTTTTCCAGCTTCATGGAATGGCCTCTCATGGCCTTCTCACAGATTCCACATGTTGCCTGGCCTCAATTGCTCTTTAAAATTACAGAGAATGACCTTAGTTGCTCTTTAAAACTATGGAGAAAGAGTGTACAACCCCCTCCCTCCTGAATCTTTGATGCCTTCAAATCCAGTACCATCAGGATTAACTGCCAGCTTGAGATAGACCTTTATCCCATTTTCTGCATTATCAGTATCTTTTCTGTGTTGAAGCAGTTCTTAGGCTCTCTCCTTTCACAAGCTGGAATCTTAGATGGGTGGAGTCTTTTCCTGAGATCATCCTTACTGTTGTTCCAGTACAGAGCAGGAGGCCTCCCTTTCATGGCCTTGTTCTCCTGAACAATCAGCCTCTCTCTTAGCACACGCCTTAGCTGAAACATGAAGCTTCCTAGTGTTCTGTTTCTCTGCAAGCTATATATGTTTTCTTTCTTTCTGCCCCATTTGTTCTTTTCTAGTGTAGGCCTCCATAACCAGTGTTAGTGAGTGCCATGCCGCAGATGCAGCAAGCACGGTGCGGATTTGACATTTTCTCTACCAAAGAAATTAGGCGTATGTGTGTTTGTTTGTTTGTTTGGGAGACAAAGTCTCTCTGTGCAGCCCTGGTTGTTCTGGAATTCACTACATAGACTAGGCTGGCTTCCAACTCACAGATACATCTGCTTCTGCCTTCTAAATTCTGGGATTAAACACCGAGCAGTCCATTTCTTTTTAATTTAGCCTCACACAAATTCTCAGGAGATAGACAGAAAACAGCCAGATTCTTTGCCAAAATATCATAGAAGAGATGCTCTGTAGCTGTGTTGCTAATAAAGCTGTTATTCCCCTGCGAAGCCTCTTGAGCCAGGTCTTTACTAGTCTCAGCACTTCTGGCTTCACCGTCCCATTAGAACATACAACATTTAGCTACTTTTCTAGTCCAAAGTTTCAGAGTCTTCCAATCACTCCAAAAAGCAACATGCCAGGTTCTTCTCAAAACAATACTCTCTGGTACCAATTTCTGTGTTAGTTACTTTTCTGTTGTTCTTCTGAAAGAAAGAAAAAATACCATGACTAAAGGCAATTTAAGGATGAAAAGGGTTTATTTGGGCTTATAGTTTCAGGAGAGGCATGGTGGCATGAGACCAGAGCGGGAAGCTGAGAGATCAAGTCTCAAGCCCTCAACCACACGTAGGAAACAGAGTGCCCTGGAAGTGAGGTGGAGTTGTAGAAGCCCTCCAAGCTCACCTCTAGTAACATGCTTCCTCCAGTAAGACTCCTAAAGGTTCCAGAACCTTCTACAAAAGTACCAGGTTTCCTAGAGGGGAAATTTATCAAACAGACCACCACAGAGAAATCATGTTTGCTGGGTTATACTAATGGCAAATTTGTAGCATAGTTCACAAACTGCGAGAAACATTTTGTTGCCTTCTAAATGGCCCTGGCCTGTCATACCCATACTGTTCACATGACAGAACAGGCCTATACACAGACTGAGAGCCCACAAACCCTTACACATAGGGTGAGTTCTCCTTTGCCTTGATTTTCTGAATTTTTGACTAGAAAAGTTGAAAACATGAGAGCAGACTTACAATTATATTTCAAGAACTCTATTATGGGAGTTCAAATGGAACGCTGTCTTGCATAGATATGGACAGCTCATACATAGTTCGCTTTGGACCTAACTTAGGAATCAGAAGAAATGCACACTTTTCTAGCTCATAAGTGTTGCAGCCTTTTCTGATTCCTTGTGGCATTTCTGACAGGTAAGCATAGCTTCAGAAGCATAAAAAACACAAATATTTCTTTGGTTCAGACTCTCTGAATAGCTCCTATAGCTGTGAAAGAAGTATAATGAGCTCTAATTGCACTTGTATTGAGTTTGCTGACATTTATGTATAGCACAAAGAACTCATCACAGCTAGAGAGTTGCTGTCTTCATTATCTGTGTGCTCAGATTTTGAAATTTTCTATTTTCTGAGCAAGGACTGCTAATCAAGATCACTTAGTTATAGACACGTGAATTCCAGCAAAACAGTCACCATTTGAATCCCTAGCCATTACAGCCTGATATAGGGAATCTTTAGTGCACCCAGAAATGTTAGATGCTTGTACATCAGCCCTGCACTTTTGGATATTACTGAATGGACTCCCTAAACCTATATATAATGCTTTCTATCACCCTTTAAAAGCTGTAATTAAATCTGTATCCTCCAGAACTCCCAGGGACTAAACCACCAACCAAAGAGTGCGCATGGCTCCAGGTACATAATGTAGCAGAGGACGGCCTTATCTGGTATCACTAGGAGGGGAGGCCCTTAATCTTGTGGCAGCTCAATGTCCAGCCAGGGCAGTGAGGCAGGAGTGGGTGGACGGGGGGTGGGGAGGGAGCACCCTCATAGAAGCAGGGGGAGGAAGGAGGGGATAGTGGATTAGTGGAGGGGAAACCTGGGAGGAGGATAACATTTGAAATATAAATAAAATAACCGATAGAAAATAAATAAATCTGCATCCTCTATCACATTCATGCTAATCCATGCTTTTTCCCCCCTGTGTTGCTATCCCAAATATCCAAAGAGAAAAAAAAAATACTACTCCAGATAAGAAATAATTGATGGTGTACCTAATGTGAACACTTGAACAGAATCCAGCTTTCTTGCTAGTTTTCTACTATAGAAAACTGAGCAATCATATGGGAAGTGTGTCTGAGGAGTTATGGATAAGAGGGCTTGCATTAACTAGCAGAAGCACAGTTACTTTCTTCCGTTCTGTATACCATATATTTTTCTGCCCCATGCAGCTTTCCCTTTTCAGTCAGCTCTCAGTCAGTCCTCTTACTATAAAGTGGAAGGTACTGTCTGTGTAAGACTTCAACAAGCTGCTGAAGCTAGTGATGTGAGGGAGAGCTGAAGCAGGAGCTCGCCTGTGCTGGGCTGGGCTCTCATTGGCTACAGCCAGTACTGACTGTTGCCATACTCCTGATTTCAAGGAAGATGCTCTATAGAGAGAACATATAACGCCTTCTGTTTTAGCCTTCCAGCCTTACAATGTGTTGAGGGACCTAGAATCCAAAACGCTAATCAAGACCTGTCATTTTTCTCAAGGCTCTGAAACCTATGTGTCTTTTTGTCAAGCTTCGAGCTAGTCCAAGTCATGGTAACTATTTTCATGGGAAGGTGAAAACCATCAAAGCCACCATGAAAAACAGGAATCACTCAGTATTTTCATGCACTCACTTTCTGATTTACTAGAAGATGGGAAAATAATTTTGAAATTCAAAGTGGAACCACTTGCAGATTTGGAGGCAGTAATTAAATGCCATATGTTAGCACCAACACATTGGAAAGTTGTTAATTAATTCAAGCAGCCCAAATCCAGGTGTGACATTGACAGATTGTATACCAGAGTGTTAGCACAGACTTACAATTAGGGATGTTTTAAAAATGAAGTTTCTAGACCTCTAACTTGAAGGAGTTACCCTTTTACTCAAAGTATTCACCCTTTCTCATTCTCCCAGGAGAGAAGAT
This sequence comes from Mus minutoides, assembly GCA_902729485.2. Taxonomy (NCBI): domain Eukaryota; kingdom Metazoa; phylum Chordata; class Mammalia; order Rodentia; family Muridae; genus Mus; species Mus minutoides. The sequence continues at coordinate 1,459,375 of LR753326.1, read as the reverse complement.
GTTTTATTGAGCACTGGTCTGGAGGCTGTGGTTCTGTGCTGTTATCTGTGGGGTAGGCAGCACTCCATAAGTGAAAGCAGGGGCTCAGCTCATTAGCATCCTTGGGGAAAATGGTTTTGCCCCAAAGAGAAGGGAACTTATTTTTGTTTTTAAATTTCCCTAAAGCACCTACCAGACTACCCTGGATACCATAGATTGATTTAACAATCCATAATCTCACTGATTAAAAATTAAATACTAGTCTCACACAGAGAAAAAGAAATGAACATTTTTTTCTAGCATGCAGAGGCCCCTCCCCTTTTTCTTAGCTAATGGTATTTTAAAGAAGGGTTGTCTTCCTCCTTGAAATCTGGTTGAGTTTATTCTTAGTGGTACCCAGAAGTCAACATCTTCTCTTAAGTGATTTCCATTTTCAGAGTACTCATCTAAAGGAGGGGTATCCTATGTTAGCCCACTCAGGATCTGCATGTGCATTTACTATGTTGCTACCCTGGAACCCAAAATGTACAAATAGTCTTAACTAAACACTGTAATTACAAGTTTGGCAGTGAAATTAGAAACCAATTAAAATGTTTGATTCTGCTTTTATTTTAAAGAACTAAAGCAAGTTTCTTCAAGCTAAGAAATATCACAGGATTTTTTTTTTTCTCATACAGCTGCCAGCCATAGTTGGGTAGGCATAGAAGGCCTGAGCAGAGAATAGTAAGAATTGGAGAGTACTAGTCTTTTCCTTCCTTCTCCATCATTTCCACATCTCCATCATGGGGGGGGGGGGGGAGTGCTACCTCCTCACAGGGTCTGCTGCCCATAATGCTCTGTATTCAGGGGCCAGCTCACAGGCAGCCTATGATCAGTCGTACAGGTCAGGAGGCTATACAGACTCCTTGTTAAGAGATGTGAGGTTGCCGAAGCTTGCTGCCCTGGACCACTAGGTTTTTGTAATTTCCAGTATATCACCGGTATTTCACTAAGGTATAAAAAGAAGAGTACTTAAACATTTTTATCCAAATACAAAATCCAAATAAATAGCCCATCCAGTGACATTTAAGTCTATCACTCTCCTTACTGACTGAGCCCATTCTCTGATCATAAGATTGTTTTTTCCTTTTTCAGATGTGCCAGTGTGTTCCTGACTTTGTCCCTTATATGTTCAGTACCTTCTTTCCCCACTCCCACTATAAGTGTCTCCAGATTCTGCCTTAATTTCCTAAGTTTCATCTCAGGAGGACATTAAAAGATCCCTAGACCTCTGAGTTGTCTTAGAACACGCCTGGGTATAAGAGGGGCATTGTGCACACAGCTCTAGCACCCCTGTGCTTCCGCTAACTGAAGCATGAAGCCTCTTGCCTGCTCTGCAGTGCTAAGGAAAAAGAAAGAAAGGAAGCTTAGCTGACAAAGGTGAGATGATTAGCAGGACTACGTTACAAATCAATGACAACACTAAAACAGAGAGTAAAGTCCTTTAGTCATAAGCATTCCTCCTGCCTTTAAGGCTCATCTAACTCATCCAGCTTGGAAGAATCAGTGAAGGAACAAGAATGCTGGGTGGGGGTAGGAAAGGGGGATGTGTCCATATTAGACCACATACTTCCTAAATGACCCCAGGAACACTGCTTTCCCTCTTACGGACTCAGAATTTGTTTTATAGACAGATGGAATAAGTCCTCTTCTTATTACATGGAATTTTAGGAAACAGAACATCTAGCTGCTTCATTTAGCTTCTACAGAGCTGCACTTACCAATATAATAGATACGAAAGGCTTTGAAATTTTAAATTAAAATGATATAGCATTAAAAAGTCTGTTTCTCAATCATACTAGACCCTTTTAAATGTTCTGTGAAATCATGCACATGGCATTGGCTGTATATGGAGCAGCACAGACATAGGACTTGGGGTCAGTGTTGCTTAAGAGCAAGTTACTGAGTTGCAGTAGTGCTGCAAGGAATTGGACCAGTCCCAGAGGACTCCTGTCCATGCCTTAACTTGAGTTCCAGTGGACCAGCACCCAGAAAACCTGCATAAACAATTACTGTTTACATGGAAATGTGACCTGCCCTACACAGGCTAAAAGAAACCAAAGTAACTATCACTTTTAAACAGCAATGGCAAGATGATGGTATAGGCTCAGTAACAGAGGCGCACACTGACTAATCCAGGACTCTGCCATGGCTATGTCTCTCCTCCCTGACCCACACTTAATTCTGAGACA